>JAUCMT010000013.1:14872637-14889319 GCA_032357475.1 Enteromius thamalakanensis
AACGCAGAAGCCGAGGGATAGGGAGTGAGCGGTATTTAAGGCGGAGGACAGGAGATTCGCGGGGTTATCAGTAATAATGAGATTGGTGGCAGCTGCGATCGTTCGTGCACAAAGAAAACATGCATGCATCATGCTACTGTCATGAATGTGTGTCAGAGACTGACACAAAAGTGAAGAAATTGCTGATTTTATTTTTGTTTTTTCTTTGCGCGCAAAAAAGTATTCTCGTAACTTCATAAAATAATGATGTCACATGGACTAGATATGGGGTGGCGAACTCCGGTCCTGGAGAGTCGCAGCCCTGCAGATTTCAGCTCCAACCCTAAAAGAACTCACCTGTTTGTAGCTTTCTAGTAACCCTACAGACCTTGATTAGATTGTTCAGGTGTGTTTGATTAGGGCTGAAGCAAAATTCTCCAGGATCAAGGTTTGCCACATGATGAGAAGATATCCTTACTACCTTTCTGGACCGTCGACATGGTAGTTTTCTTGTTGTCTATTCAGGGTCCGAAAACTCTTCAAAAATATCTTAAATTGTGTTTTTCGTAAATGAACAAAGGTCTGGCAGGTTTGGAACGACATGAGGATGGCAGAATTTCCCTTTAATAATAAATTACAAAGATGACTGAGAAATCTTTTAAACAGTGTAGAGGACTGCAATTAAATCACTGAATATCATCTGGGGTCCCATGATTTCAAGAAAATGAAAAAAAAAATTCCCAAATGATGCTTGTGTCATGTGCAATCTGGTCATGCTTGTTGGGCTCCCATCAACACAACGATTACCTCACTCTCAAACTTTCGCAATCAAGTAAATAAACATCACTCGAACTTCTGCTTTTACAGTCACTGATTCTGCTGTCCTCATTCCACAAGTGATATAACCCGTTTCATTTAACTACTGATTGACAATGAGAAAATGCCAATTCATTAAATATCAAAAGAGAACAAACAATTTCAGGTTTCCCAGCTTTCACGTGAACAAGACACATTCATGACCTTCCTTAGTTTTAAGTAAACGCTAGTCATTGGTAGTCAATGCAAGACAACTTAATCCTGACACAACTTTTTTTTCGTTTGCTTACTAACCAACCTTACTTAGGTATCTTCTGACTTCAACGACCTATGGTTGATTTGTTCAAAGCACATAAACAACACAAAACTTCATTTCTGCTGTCTTTGCCATGCAAATTACTGTCTGACCTCTTAGCTCTGAAGCAAAGGAAAATATATTTGTTTATTATTACTGGACAATGCTGCTATTGAGAGTTTGTAAAAAAAAAAAAAAAAAAATGCTGTGGCGTGCAGTGAAAGCCACGTGCAAAGATTTTCATAGCCTCGGAAGGACCATATTTAGTTAAGTTCTGTGTAGATATGTTCAACGAAATTCTTTTTAGGCATATTCTCTTTATATAAACCATTTTATACTGAGACGGCACTTTATTTACTCAACCCTTGTCACTGATTGCTCACTCTTTTAACAGGAAATTACAACCCCTTAACGACCTAATGCAGCTTCCAATTATGGCGACGCTTACGGGAAAATGTATAAACGATCCAATGGATTGTCCTAACAGACAGGCCCAGCTGCGTTTAGACATGCACTGAATAGTGTATTCTCCATGGCTTTCTGTGCCTTTATTCATTTATCTCTGTGAGAAATATCTGACAATTACCTCTTTGTGTAGAAAGTGCTGAAAGTGATCTGGGTGTCCTCCACGCGCTGCTCTCTACATGACTGGGTGCCTGCTTATGAGTGGGCTGAAAAACTGGAAAAGAGACACAGAGATTTGTATTAGAGGCCATCCTTTGCCCACTGAGTAACATAAAGAGTTTTCCGGCTGTGGCTGGACGAACTGGATTGATGACAATGTTGCAGATAGCTGCGGCTGTGCTGTTTCTAGCGGCCAAAATAACAAGGCAACAGGTGCATCGAGGATATATCTATTTATATGTACATCTAATATCTGGGTTAAACTGGAAACATCGAATTAAACCTCTTTCCAAACTGTGAGAGTTCACAGTGTGTTCATATTTACAGACTATATATATATATATAATATATCCAAACACACTCATTTTATTCAATGGATTCAGAGATGTTAGAGCAAGCACTGCTTTCCAGGGACTACAGTAGATGTATGTATTTTAGTTAATACTGCTCATAAGGGTTAGTTCACCCAAAAATTAAAATGTTGTCATTAATTACTCACCCTCATGTCGTTCCAAACCATAAGACCTCCGTTCATCTTTGGGACACAAATGAAGATATTTTTGATGATATCAGAGAGCCATCTGTCCCTCCATAGACAGCAATACAACTGAAATGATCCCAGACACAGAAACGTAGCAAAAACATAGGTAAAACAGTCCATGTGACATCAGTGGATCAACTCCAATACTTTTTCTACGCAAATAATTACACAAAAACACCATAATTTACTCTTTTCCTGTGACTTACGTCTTCCGCCATTTTAGAGAGTATTTCAACGCGCCGTATATGCAAGCTTTAACTTATTTGATGTAATCAGCCTTGTTTACATCCGGGTGAAAGCAGTAATCTGTGGCTGTTTAAGCGTACGCTTCCACAGGAATGTTCTCTAAAATGGTCGAAAACTTAATTCTTAGAAGAATAGCTGAGTATATGATGTTGTTTTCGTTTTCTTTGCGCAAAAAACAGGATTGTTGTATTGTTGCAACACTTAGTAATGTTTTGCAAACAACAAGTTTCGTGAGGAAGCGCTGGACGTATCGATCATGGCTGCATCGCTTATCCAATCAATCTCCTCGTTACTCATGGCCAATCAAATCCTTCCTACCTACTATAAATAAACCCGTTTCCTTTACTTCCGCTTCTCGTCTTTGTGCATCCCTCCTCCACCCTTTTCTCCACCCGCTTCTTCCTGCTTTCGCGCCTTTCTCCGGACAGCACGCCAAATTTGATTTATTCTTTATGATTATCTCGTGAAATCCACTGATGGACTTTTTTACTGGTGTTTTAACCACGTTTCTGAACCTGGGATCATTTCAGTTGTGTTGCTGTCTATGGAGGGTCAGGTGGCTCTCTTATATCATCAAAAATATCTTAATTTGTTCAGAAGATGAATGAAGATCTTATGGGTTTGGAACAAGTAATAAATGACAGAATTTTCTTTTTTTTCGAACTAACCCTTTGACTTAACATTTGTCCCTCTAAAAAATAAGATTAAATATACAGTATAACTATATAACATTTTGCTATGTTTAAACCCAAACTGCAGATTTGTATTCTAAATTCAGCACCAAAAATGCCACAATAGTCCACGTATTCCATCCATGGATGTCTGCCACTGATTTCTCTCACAATAATAGACCATCATAATAAAAGCTAGTCCAAATAATAATATCTTTTAAATACCTACACAACCAAACATGCTTAACAAGAGCCTACAATAACAAGCCACTTAGATCTCAGTTAAGTGTGAGATTCCAATAAAACACATTTCCCAGGCACTGAATATGTGCATCCAACAAAGTGAATTTTCAATCTTGTTACAGGTCGTTGATATCAAATTATGCACAAATCCCAGTAATGATTCACTCTCCATACCTCATATGCAGTTGTAGACCGGTCAATAACCGGTCAATGATTATCTCGTCCTATTCTTTACAGATACACAATCCTCGTGTAAGTCCAAACCCCAGTGGCGCCCTTACAGAATACTGAGCCTTCATGTTGAAGCATGGCTCTTATACTAGAGGCTGTGCTGCCTGACAGCGCCACCACTCGTGACCAATAGCCACAGAGAAAAAGAGAGGGAGAGCAATCAGCAGTCACAGGGAAATCCTTAGTCATGAAGTCTTACAGTACAGTGTCCACAACTTCTCCTCTTCTATCAATTACCCCCCGCCAGTTCCCCTAAATGACCAAAACCCTGTGAGCTTCCGTGCGAGAGGAACAAGGGGACTTCATTGTCCCTCATCTCTTTCCTCGAGTCCTCTTCCGTCTCATCTGACTGTGCCGCTGAATGTAATGAGTCTGGAGGAGTGTGGTGAATCACTGGTTAAGCTTGGTCAGCAAATCACTCATGTGGACTTGTAAACATGCTTTACACGCCACATATTAATTCACTGTAATGATCCAAATGTAAAAAAATATCAGGGAAGTTGCTCTTAAGGTGTGGTGTACGGTGTTGCCTTCACCGCAAGTTGAAGCGTGCAGATGCTCATGAATGTCACATGAATGTCTAGTAATTCATTCAGCAGAGATTTATATGCTAAGCGCTTGCAAGCAAGGTACTTTTTTAACCTGGGAATTAAACCTATGTCCCTTGTTTTGTTATGGGACATGGTGCTCTGACATGAAGATGATGATGGTGAGGATAACGACAATGATGATGGTGGTGGTCAAGCATTATAAGGCTGCATTTATTTGGTAAAATACAATAAAAACTGTATATATTTACATATTTAACAATTTAAAGTCTCATTACCCTACAGAAAGTATTTTAATAATATGCTGATATTGTGCTTAAGAACCATCATTTAATATTTTTGTGGATGTTGTGATGCATTTCTCAGGTTTCTTTGCCAAGTATAAAGTGCAAAGGAACTACTTTTATTTGAAATAATTTGAAATGAATTCAAAAGTTTGAAATAAATTCAAATTTTTCTAATTTTATTTGAACTGAAAGCATTATTTTTTGTGTCTTTTGATCAGTTTTATGCATCTTTTTGAATAATAAAATAAACAGCTCTTTTTCATAAGATGGAGATGCATGATCATTGGTAGTTAATATGACAGTCCACCCAATCTACTGTTTGCTTGTTTGACTTCCTTTATTCAAACTGAAAACCTGAGAACCTTTTTTTAGGTTCTACTTCACTGTTCTACTTTTTGTGATCTTTACATTTTTTTGCAAACCTTGCATGCAGCTTTGATTAAAATGTCTGCTAACTTTTAAATGCTTTGTTTTTGTAATTTAGGGCTGGGAATAATAGAGTAAAATGTAATGGAAGGTGCATTGCTGGAAAGCAGAAAAGATGACACACAAAGCTTTTCTACAAGATCTTACAAAATGTTTGATGAAACTGGTGGTTGAGAAGAAAACATAAAACAGCTCCAACACTGTCTCCCCCTAGTGATCATAAAAATAGACATTAAATATTATGTTTATATCCTGTAAAATGTCCCACAAAGTGCACTGGGCAGATACATTTTAAGGAATGATACCATGATTTGACCCCAAGAAACAGTCAGATGTGCATTTAGTAGGCCAAAATAATAAACTGCAATCATCAGACAAAACAAAGACTGATGGAAGGGTGAGTTAAGAGGAAGTGAGATGTTAGTTACAAGAAATGAGTATTGCATTATGCCTGAATAATTCCCACCTCTGCTTTAGATCATGTGCACATTAAAAAAAGAAACAATTTCTGCATTATGGGGTTCTGTGGCATTTACAGGATCAAATTTTATACTGATATTTAAAGATTTGCAGTTAAAGTCTAAAAAAAATGTGAAAAAATTCTAGGTGCAAAGAAAACCTTGAAATTGCAATGTGTTAAATTGGATTGTTCTGTGTGGAATGATCTGGCTATCTTAATTCAAACAGCTTGCCAGCACCTAACCAAAAAATACTAGCACTTACTTATTCTATTCTATTGTATTCACCCTGATTTGTGTACTGAGCTAGACTTGTTACAGCACTTGTATACTGCTCTTTCACTGGTCTGATTGCTTCTATTGCTTTTCTCATATGTAAGCCACTTTGGATAAAAGGGTCTGCTATATGAGTAAATGTAAAATGTAAATTTACTACAATCAATACGGTGTCATTTTACTATATTTTGTAAGAATGCAATAAATTGTCCAAAAGTGACAGTCAATACAATATTTATATTTTAAATAAATGTTGATCTTAAAAAATATATCACATTTTCCACAATAATATTATTAAAGTTAACATGAAATATAATATTAATAATATGAAAAAAATATTTTTAACAGTGACAATAATAATAATAATAATAATAAAACAAAAGGTTTGTTGACCACCACCCAAATGTAGTTATGGTTGCTGAAAATTGAAAACAATAGATATCTATTAGTTTTTGACCAAATAAATACAGCCTTGGTAACCGTAAAAGACTTTCAAAAATTCCAAGAAATATCGCAATATGCAAACAAATTAGTTTTAATAGGAAAACTGGCACATTTGTAAATGCATAAACAACAGAAGAAAGGTGTTATTACCCACCTACACAAAAAGGAAATTGGTAAATGTGAATGATTTTTATTTGCATTTTTGCTGCAGCCCATGGCATCAGTTGAGATCCACTGTTAAATACATTTATGACAAATTATTCCAGGCTGTCATGGGTAATTTTGAGGAAAAACATATTCTAAAGCACTGCTGGACATAGCAAACAAAGAACTGCTTTGTAATTGTATGTGTGCATTTCTTTCTAAAGGTGAAACCTCAGTTTAGGGCATGCATGCAAAACAGATTGGTTCAGCATGGTTCATAAACCAAAGTTACCAAAATTACAATGAGACGGCCAAACGTCCGTGGGCATTGTGTTTACCAGACTAATGTGACACTGCCTGTCACAGCTCAAACTTAATAACAACAAAACAATATATATATATATATATATGTTTTAATTTTCTTTTCCCCCCAGTATCTAAGAGCCACTTCTCAGCAGACTTTTGCGATCAATTCAAAGCTCAGTTTTTTTCTTTAGCTTTGTTTGGAAGGTGCATGATGGGTAATAAAAGCCTGGACACCATGCATTTCCATTCAGGCGCGGTGACCTCTGCAAAGTATTCAAACCACCAGTGACCTTTCCTCTAAAAAGACCTCGCTGGGGGGGCTTTTCAAACGATAAACACAAACAGAAAGAGTTACGCAGATGCAAAGTGTAACAAAGTGGTTTAAACGGCTTGTTGACATTCAACATGCGAGACAAGACCAGCTTTGTGCGCACACAATGAAGAAGTTTAATAAACTAAATACAGACAACAACGTATTTACAATAGTATTTTGGGTCATAGAAGGAGCGCCAGAAACAAAACTGTATTTCATTGGTCCCAACAGCTGCGGCCTGTTGCAGTGCTCCAGCTCCTGTGTAGGAGGCCATGTTCATGACCAAGGAACTGTTGTGTTCCTGACAATAGCCTATGGAAAGGAGGATATTTCTAGACTCTGACTATGTCTAAACCAGCTGGTCTGGCATTTCTATTATTTTCCATCAGCTTTTCTGATTAGGAGGTAACTAAACGCATTCTCATGTGTTGCAATGACATTAAGATGTTTGAGGGGAATGCCAAAGTTACATATTTCAGGTCTGCTTGCTATAGTCTTTTTGTGCTCATGTAAAAGATGTTATCAGGAAGAAAAAAAGAAAAGAAAAAAGTTTTGGTTTAAAAAAGTTTACATTTATTTTACTTCATGTAACAAAACTATTTTATGGTTTTCATTTTAATCAAACTCAAATAAGCCTGCCTTTGACATCACCGATGTCTGATAGCCATTTTTCGTAGTGCTGACTAGACCAATCACACATTGGTGGGTGGATTTAGTGTAAATAGCCTATACTAACAAGGCTGGCAATTTGCATTTAGTGTAAATAAACACTTTCTTTCTTTCTTTTTATTAGTGATTCCTAAGTGAGGAATAAAAAAGGGTTAATTTGTTGGCAATGGCTTAAACAAGAATGCTTGGAGATCAGCTGTGGCCAAAGGGCTCTTTAGGAGATATGTTATGAGATTAGGAGCGTTGGTAGAACAGAACACTGTTTGCAATTGTCAGCATTACTTATGCTGCATTACAACGCAGGGTCCACCTCCCTCTCTGGCTCCCCCACTCAAAACCAGCAGCGTTCACTTTGACGGTATGGCAACTATGCCCGCCTTTGGCCTATCTGGCATGTGTGTGGAGAGAGAAACGTTGAGAAAGAGAGACAGGATGCTTTGGGACCTTAGTCAGAGTGTATAGAAAGCAACCATGTCCATGTTTAGACCTGTAAGATTTACAGGGTGACACTGACATAAACATTGCACACACTAGAGAATGACAATGTGAGGATGAGAACAAACTAACGGCATTTCATTTGTTAATAACTCATAGAAGACAACAGTAAACTCTAACAAAATACGAGCAACAAATTGGCAAATTTTGTTTTACAAAACAGACTGGAACTTGAGATTAACCAACACTTCCCAATTTTGAAAGCAATGTGCATCAGACGATTAGTAAACAGACTGTGGGTGAGCCCTGTCATATGAGACTAATACGACTCTTTTATAAACACACACACACACTACGACTACACTTCATGACTCTTCAGAAGAGAAAAGAACCACTGATCTTTATATTCTCTATTATAGATTAGTGAATAGAACACATATTGAAAACAACTATTGTCTGTGAGAAAATATTAAATTATAAAATATAGTTTTTGTGTTTGCGCACTCTGAGGTAAATAAGCCAATGCAACTAAATGCGCAGGCAGCAGTTCGGAACGAGTGAAGGGGATCCCCTTGTATCAAGCAAATTAATGATTCTAGTCAACCAACCAAGATTCAGCAGTGAGTTTAGCTCCGCCTTTTTGGTACCCTTTGCTTTAATAGGTAGGTAGGTACCCTTACGGAATTTGGGACGGTGCGGTTTGCAATTATGGACGTAATAAACTAGACATCATCATGATAGATCCACTGCTGTACAAAAGCTTGAATCGCTAAATATGTATTATGTGTCTCCTTTAATCTATTTTCTACAGATTTCTCTGCTGTCTCTGCCCAGCTTTTGTGCTGCATTGATTTTTTTGTGCATTAACTATGTGTGTGTTTTAGGAGGATAGGATACTGACTAGAAAAAATGTAGAGAAACACGAAGAGGAAATTATTGGTCTGCTGGGTAAAGACGTTACGTAAGCTTACAATACATTTGTCCTCTTTTATCTGTCCCAGAGCCAGGGGCACAGCTGCACTGGTGCACCTAAAACTACTATAAAGGGGCATGTACAAGGTCTGGACTGTCTGTCCCTGTGCCTGTGAAACTAACATCATTCTGCACATCCTGACCTTCATATTCATGCTGAGTACACTACACCCCTTACTGTTTTCCATGTTCACCTTTAATATACCTTTAATTTGAATCTTTTGGAAGACTAAAAGACTAACTTAAAGAGACTCCAAGCAGAGCAACCTTTAAGCTCACTACCTGCTAATGCATACAGTGAAGATGAGGCTGGCGAGGTTAAACAGGATTATGCATGTATACATAAGAACAGGACCGCCTGGACTGGTTTTAGCTTGGATTGCACACCAACAGGTGCCTGTAATACTGAATAGTAATACAAATGTAACTATCGTGTAACTTGCACATTACTTGCATTATAGATCAAATCAAGTGCTTTTAAGGATTTTCTTTAGCATTTCAATTATTATGCTATTGATAGATGTTTCAAAGGTATAGTTCACTCAAAAATGTATGTCGTTCAAAACTTGTATAACTGCCATTTCTCTGTGGGACATAAATAAAGGACCCCATAGTAGGGCTGGGCAATTAATCAAAAAGTAATCATAATCGACATTCAGAACCTATAATCGATTAAAAAAAAAATCCAGGACGATTATTTCGATTACTTTCCCTTAAAAAAACAATACCGCGTGTGGAGCCACGTGACCCGCTCCGTTACGTGACCCTACGTGCACAACAGACGCGACTTGCATGAATAAATCACGCTATTCACGCGTAGTTGGACGCTTAAACATTTTGAGTTTACTCGCTTCATTCACTTCACAGCAAACGCAAATTCGCATCATGGGGGGGGCTTCTGCCAGGCGCTTCCAGTCTCTGTACTCCACAAAGGATATGACTCCCTTGGCTACATTAATGTTTAATAAATAATCATAGATAGAAGATGTGCGTGTTTTCTTCAATTATTTTAAAATCAAGTACTGCACCCTTCATTAAGAAAATCTCTCACTTGTATTATGTGAGCATATTTACTGTACAAGATTTGTCAGTGAAATATGAGGGCAAAAAAATAAAATAATCATTCATTAATCGTAATCTAGTTAAAATGTTTAATTAATCGAGATTTTAATTTTAGGCCAAATCGGCCATTTCAAATTTATTGTATATTGTATAGATTGTATATTGTACACATCTCCTTTTATGCATGATAGAACAACATTGTTCCTTTATAATTTTTGCTTAATAAATTGCACAATATTAACTGACTGGATGTGAGAAAATACAATGAATATGATGAAATAAACTCTAAACAGCTCTTATTATTATAACTCTTTTTACTTCGTATATTTAAAATATTTTTACTTCTTTACTGTACTTAAAGAGGGGGACTTTTTCTTCACTACATTCCAAACCATAATACTTCACCATAATACTTCACATGTTTTACATTTCATAAAAAACATGCTGTTACAAAGTATGTGACGTGATAGTGGTGTCTGAAAACTAAATGATGTTAAAATAACACAAATTAATTCCTATGCATCTACCCCATTGCTGCAGCACTTTCAAACGATGTTAAAGTAGTACATTGGAACTTTTTCTTAACATGTTAACAATATATGTTGTTATATTCACTTGTTTGCACACTTGAATTATCAGTAATTGACTGATGGATTTTTTTTTACATGAATTTTTAACAAGAGTACATAAAATTCAAAATAAACAAACATTTATCAATCTTTTTATCAAGTAAAAGGTTATCGAGTATCTGATTTGTGTACTTTGCCCACCTTTGATTATTTATTATGTTAAAGGATAATGTTATACAAAACTGGTCAAAAGATTGTGAATCTTCAGATTTGTCAATACAAGTTAAAAATGTCAAAAAACCTGAACTTGAAATTATATTCACATAAGAAAATTTCTTGGCCAGCAGAAGTCACATTTTTATCCTGTCAGTTAAATGTGACCGCACTTTAAATTCTGTGAACCAAGAGAGTTCACTTCAACATTATGTATTTCTGAGGAAAGCAGAATATCAAATGAAAAATAAAAGAAAGTGGGGTTGGGTCTTGCTTTTGTCTCTAACGATAAAAACGACTAAATTGCATTGATTAATTGTTCATCACAAGACTAGTATTGAGTGCTAATATGCCATTTTTTATTTAACACAGACGTTAAGGGCGAGATTCAATGTAAAAAGCAAGGAAACCTGTCCATGTAATAAGCTGACCAAGTCTGCAGATTTTTTCACAACCACCAATGAAATCAACAATTCCTGAAATTGGTCTCAGATCGCAAACCCAAGACCAAAATCTGTGCACTGAGCTTCAGAAACAGAACGGGAAGCTGTAGTTGTACACGTCCACCGTGCATTTTTCTTTTTAGACAGTAATGCCTCTGTCATTGTTGAGAACAGCTGTTGCATTAAATGGCCCACTGCTCTTTCCCTCTCTCTCTCTCTCTCTCTCTCTCTCTCTCCACGCTCCATCAGCTTCAAGTATCGCCTCAGAGCAGCATTGTGAAAACAAGCAGAGAGGAACAAAATTTGGTTTCATAATTAAAGAAAAGTGTTACAGGCTTTTGGCGCATGATTTGGTGCAAAACCTTGCTTAAAAAAAGCACATCTTGGCTTTTATTTTTAAAGGGCTGGCCTGAAGATAGTATGCTGGGACAATAAGCTACAGAATTAAGTCAAATGTTAATACAAACAGTTATTTTAACTGTTATGTCACATCATTTATGTGAAAAAGAGAAGGAATTCAAAACATTGTATATTTGTGTACACCGACATATTGTTCAGTCCTTTAGCAGCAGCTCATTTTCAGTCAAGATGACGAGGTCATGTCTAGAATTAACACAAGTGTAGTTTATGTTCAACTAAAACACTCGACTCGAAGGCAGTGTAATGGAAACAAGGCAGCAGCAAGCCAATCCAAACACCAATGCGCAGCAACAAATGTGTTTACCATTGTCTTCGCTGCTGGGTGTTTATGTGTCCGCGGGTGTATGGGAGAGGTTCTTTTTTTTTAAACATTTATTTTTGCCGTTTGCCTTTATTCGATAAAATAGATCATAGCTGACAGGAAGTAAAGAGATAGGGGGACGGGATCAGGAAAGGTCTGCGAGCCAGGACTCAAACTCACGGCTCCAGAAGCACAACAGCCCTGAATGTCGATGCACTGCCCACCAGTCTACCGGCGCCAACCTAGAGTTACCTTCTATCAGTCATACGGTCTGCATTTGTTTATATCTGATCGAAGTCACTATTGCATGAAGACAAACACATAACTGCCTCTTAATGCCCTGACTTTGACCGGATTACACACCGGTCAAACGTGTCGACGCGTGTGATGCACTAGGCTGGGGTGCCACACCTGCGATAGGACCTCGTGTTTATCGCTTACCATCATAGATGAGAGATAAAACCTCCAGCTCTCTGTTGCTTTCTGATATAACCTGTGGGTGAACTTGATTTTCTGGCAAGTCTGAAAATTTCTGAACTGTATAAAGAAGCGGCAGAGACAACATATGGACAGGCCCATCCAATTCAGTAAAAAGCACAATGCAGAAATTTCAACAGCAAAGAAAGTCATGTTATAGAGCACTTAAAGTTTAATGGAACCATCCAGAAGTGCTTAATATCCATAACACAGGTGTTTCCAAAAGATGCATTTCTATATAAACAATTAATCATATATATATATATATATATATATACAGTATATATATATGTGTGTGTGTGTGTGTGTGTACAAACACTTCTTATAATAATATTAAATATGTAAGTATAAAAAGTTATTATGTATAAAAAACCTTTTATTTTGGATGTGATTAATTGCGATTAATCATTTACATGGCCTCATTAATTACATTTTTCCCAATTTTCTCAGTCAGGGTTTGTCTACTTGGATTGCAGAAGGGAAAGACGCACAATATGAAACAAACAAGGGATTGGTATGATACTATCAGTTTCACTGAGCCAAAAACATCCATACATTGTTCACTCCTTCGCTCGACTAAACCTCAATACAAGATCGTTCTGTAACCATGTACCGGTTTTTATTGTCTGGGTTATCTGATCCTTGAATAAACTAAACCAATGCTATTTAACTATTACACCTCTCAAAAAAAATCATAACAGCAATGTGTGGTCAGTATTAAAGTGACAGAATTATGCACAATAACCAACTTGGTGTTCACTAGACAACAATTATTGTCTTAACGCATTGTAAATTGATCAGAATGTGCTTTTTATTCATATTTTCTTCCGTTATGCAATACATTAAGCACAGGCTTAATGTTCTCTCTAATGTTGATCTGTATACCATCCCGATATTGTCAAGTTGTCAGACTAGGAAGCACATTCACAGGCATTACTTAAGCGGCCTATTAATATCTTGCGCCCTATATTTGTACATTATGTGTAAATAGCCAACACTTTTATAGTGGGAACATATGTAAGGGTTTGTGTTGCGCTGGTCGCATTACATAAGACGTATCGCTAACGCTGTTTATACATATTTAGAGTTTATGCATATCGGGTGTCAGAAGTATATGACAGTGCTCCAACAATAAAAGCACATTCAACTAGAAAGTACGCGAAATATCCAGAATTAATTCATGTATAATAACAAAGACTATTGAACTTGAGAATGCTTACTGATTTCAAACATAACTGAGTTTATCATTGTACAGTTTTGAGTCACTGCTACTCTACTAAATTCAATGACTTTCAAAAAAGGAAAAGCATACGCACCAACTAGTGTTGTTTTGTTAACATGTAGACCATGTATGTAAATACTGTCGCTATGGAATAAGCTGGAAATGAATGCAACTCAAGCAGAGACAGACTTATTTAGACACAAGACTGGAGCGCAATGGGCTGTATCACTTACCCGCTGAAGGTCAGAAAGTACAAAGTTGGGACGTAGTTTTGTGGAAAGGAGCTGCAACTGTGCAGTCTTAAAACTCAACCTGGTATCAGTTCCCTCTGCAGTCGTATGGAAGCGAAACTGCAAAACAGCACCGTTTACAACTTCTCGATAATTTTAACAGAACTCACTCCCCTGTGTGATGTGCGATTTGTTTTCTGACTGCGCTGTGTGATGTGACAGCGCTGTACACCAGTCACCTGTGCACTTGTGACAGCCGAAGCCACCAATCACAGCGCTCACAGAGCATTTTGGGAAATGTAGTTCAGCTTCGTGTAAACGTTCAAGAAACGGGACAAATAAAACTTTAGCCGTGCCCTATGGTGACATAGCAAA
Organism: Enteromius thamalakanensis; assembly: GCA_032357475.1. Taxonomy (NCBI): domain Eukaryota; kingdom Metazoa; phylum Chordata; class Actinopteri; order Cypriniformes; family Cyprinidae; genus Enteromius; species Enteromius thamalakanensis. The sequence goes on from JAUCMT010000013.1 coordinate 14,886,874, forward strand.
AAAAAAAAAAAACGTAGAAAAAGAAAGAAAAACTTAAATAACGAGAAAAAAAGTATCTTAATTCTTATAGTTGCAATTAGCCTATGAGGGGTTTAATCTTTAATTTTAAATATTTTTTTTTTACTGTCACACGATAATCAACAACTCAAATAATAATAAAAAATTTAATTTCTTTAAAAAAAAAAAGTTTATAATATTACTTGTGACAAAATAATGGATCATCATCTTAATACCCTAATGATTACCTTTAATACCCTAAAAAAAGAAAAATTAATAATTTTGACGAATACAATTGCTATTACTACAAATACCCCCATGCTATTGAATTAGCATTTGATTTTTAGTGGTTTTATTTTTTCCCAGATATGCCCACAGGGTGTCAGTATTGATCCTATTATTTCCCATACAGGACAGTAATAAAAACTTATTAAAAACATTATTGGTCTATTTTTTTTTAATAAAGTAAAACATTAGTGCCTTCATTTTCCAGTCTAAAACAAAACGCAAGATTCAAATTAAAAAGCAGCATAGAATTTACTTCACAAGGGCACAACGTCTGGATTTGACTGAAATAAGGAAACAAATGTTGACATAGATTTAATAACTTCTCTTGATCACAAACAGTCTCTTAACCAAAGACACTTTAATATCTACAACACCTAGAAACATCCTTGCCAACTCCATCAATTAGATGCGATTTAACTAGAAAACATGCACAGCAGCAAAGCTGAACTCATAATGGGCTCCACAGAAAGCACTGAATACATCAAATCTTAGCTTTTGTCCCTAAACTTAACACCAAGCTAAAAGGTATTCAAAACGGGTTACACTACACCTCTCTAGAGCGGACCAGCCTCAACAGATCATTTGTTTTATTGAATGGTCACCCAGTTTACCAATTTATACAATTGCAAAGACAGAATAATAAATCTACAGCAAAGGTGAATTTTGATAATGCTATTAAAAAAAAAAAAATTCAAACAAATCAACTGACTAGCAACGTATGATTCAAGATTAGAGTCATGCAAACCCTACTAAGAAGTGTTATAACTCCATGCTGATTTTTGTAAACCACACTCAAAGTGGACAACGACATCATGACATTAAATGGACTTCTAACTGGTGTGCTTCCATCGTGAACCCACTTTCGTTTTAATTAGTATCCAATTAAATATGCCAGGTACCCAGACTATTAAAATCAACTACCACATACACAGTCATGACACTTTGAGGTTGGACTACAGATCAGCACACTATAAAAAGCAGTACTCTAACTGCACAGAGTAAAATTCAGCAGGGGAGAGAAAAAACAAAACAAAAACAAAACAAGCCAGGACTTCACAGTTGGTTGAAACAGAACTGAATTGTCTTCTGCAATGTTTTTGTAACTGAGAAGATTGGAGTTCAGACTAATTATATGAGGATGTGGGGTACAGAGGGTGCCACCAGTCCATGAGGCGCACACTGTGGACAGGGTCCAGCACTACCTGCACCCCTTGTTCACCCCTAAGCTTCTTCCCTCGAATGACTGGTGAATCCTGGAAGTCCAGGCGGACTCGGTGGTGCCTCATGTCTGTGCTCACATTAATGGTGAACTGAAAGAGAAAGACAGAATGATTCATTGTAATTTATGACATCAGCATTGTAATTTGCACTGCAAGTAAAACCTTCACCAAAAAGAAATGTGGAAACTAGCTTGGTCTAAACCACTAGTCGTCACATAAAATATGATGTGAAACGGATTCTCTTAACACTCACCAAAGTTAACGTCATGCCCATCACAACAGAAGTGAAAATGAAATTGAGGGTAGTGACTCGCAGCAGATAACAGTCCGAGTCAGGATTAGTGTGAACATCTTTATACTGCTTGGGCAGCTGAAGACTCAAACCACATCCATTTTTGCCCTTGGTTGGCTGAAAATGAAAATCTGGCATAAATAAAACAAATCACATTTCTACTTTTATGACAATATAGTGAACATACCAGTTTCACGAACTTGAAGTTGAACTCCCACATCGGCTCTGACCTACTTCCAGACACTTTGTTGACCCAAAACAACAAACACTGTGGGGACAAGAAAGGCATCAACACAAAAATCTTCACGTTAAACATATTTAAATAATAGAGTACGTCCACAAACCTTGGAATTGAGGAGTGTGGTAGGTGTAGATTCAGGAAGAGGAGGGCTTTTGGACACCCGCAAGTTAAAGGGCTCATATAAATAAAAAAGCGAGCGAATAACACGCGCACGAAGACAACGCATCATTGCAATAGAATCAGGTTGAAGGCGATCAGGGAGATCTGCATCAAGATTATAGTGCCTGGGGGGGAAAAAAATTAAATTAAATATTATACACATATATACACACACACACATATACACAAAAAACAAAAAGAAATAAAGAAAGAGGAATGCTGTTAAGCATAAATTCCCTTTAACTAACA
>JAUCMT010000013.1:14900942-14915314 GCA_032357475.1 Enteromius thamalakanensis
CAGCTGAATCTGACACTTTATGTTTCAGGCTTGAAATCGCTGATACAACTTTTAAGAGTCACGGAGTTTCGTTTTTTCCCCCCTCGAACGGCTGGTCGCACCGGTGCAACCTTTGATTTTTTTTTAGTCGCACCATTGAGAAATTAGGTCGCATGTGTCGACCAAATTGGTCGCACTCTAGAGCCCTGTAAAGAAGTGAGTACTTTTATTCACCAAGGACTGGTTAAATTGGTCAAATGTGTCAGTAGCAGGGCTTAATATTAATTTGTTTACCAGCCACTGTGGCTAGGGGTTTTCCAAAACAACTAGCCACTCAGCATTTTCAACCAGCCATAATTTTGTAGTTGGGGAATTGCGTTTTATATGACTATAACTGAATACTAAAATGCATTTCCAGGTCATTTTTGTCTATTTAAATAGCATAGTATTAACAAGTATTAACAAAAACAATCTTTCCATTGCAAGAAACAGAAGATGCTGAAGTAGTGTAGAAGCTGAAGATCTATAATTCATGATAGCATTCATAGGCAAAAGCCCTTCCACTGGTGGTTCTACATGGAGTTACTCCCTGGGCGAGACCCCCTCTTAGCGCCCCACTCCCCTTAAAAACCTATTTAGCAATAATTGATTGATCTTTGACGCCGTGAAGGATAGTGTATGCCGTTACTTTTTTTTGAAGATTATCTTAAATGATGTGAAGACAAAAAAATCCAAAACGATTTTATAGTATTGTAACGACTGGCTGTTATTCGGTAAGATGGGTATACTGAAGCAAAGCATTTCTACACAACTTTTCCTTAACATTTAACCTATAGAGTACTTGCACCTTTCCACGCCTCATATTGAGTACAAACACATACGAGCACACATGTATTTTGCACTGCGCTACTCTTTGAGTCAAATTATACAAGAGCACAGTCAGTCTAAACCATCAGGAGACAAGACTTTCATCAGTCAACGTTTAATCGCACTAGGAAATGTTACTTAACTAACAGCGCAATACCAACAAGTCTCTCCCCAACACATATGCAAATGCACCATACCCACCATACCCATACCCAGTAAACACACGTAACATCACTAATACAAAAACCCAACTGTTTTGCTTAAATTGCACAAAAGTAAGTAAACTCTAAAGATGTATCCATAATGCAACCGGCTGCCAGCACTGACAGCCAAATTATTACAGGATTCTAAATTGATTCTCGATTATTGAAAGGACTAGACTAATCATTATGTTTTATGTCTTATACCTGATTCTACTGCAAATATGTATTGGTGTTGTATTGTTGTTTATAAAGGATTAATTATTAATAATAAAAAAACACCACCACACACATCCCCTTCTCTTAAAAAGTGTAGATAGTCGCGCGAGCCCTGCTTAGCGGCATTCTCGCGAGCGCATAGTGTTGTGTGCTCTTGCTGCGCAGAAATGATTGTGAGAATGTTTTTCTGGTTTTCGTCTTGTGCGCTAGATTTGAAACTAGGCTATTTAAACGCCATAGTCAACAGGCAGGCTATGATAGATAATACAAAACCCGTTCATCCATGCTTAAAACCGCCACTGGGCCCGCCCATGTCAGACAACCAATTTGTTGCAGTTTGTTTCGTTTCAGCGCCTTGTGTTGGAAATGTCGCCACAATAACTGACCCATGTGTAAAAATCTTGTGATGTATTTTAAAGATTCTATGGCGCAAAATGTTTATATTTCACATACTTTTGAAAATCCAACATTAAGTTGACCGTGATAAGCGCTCGCGTCACTGCTTTCTTCTTTCGTGAGGGAGTTTTTGTCGTCAATGCATGATTGTTGTGAATTGATTAAACAATCTATTCATTTTTTTTTTAAAGACATTTTTGTACAATTTGTAATATTTTTCATCATAATAGTAAGTATTTTATGTTAAACATGTGCATACAAGAATTTTTACATAATTGTGTAAAATGTAAAAACCTTTTTGCAAAAGTGTCTCTCAGTTGATCACATTAAAAACAGAACAAAAATCATTTTAAAACCTGAAACGAGCTGATTTTTTTGATCTGCTCAAGCATTAACTGTAATCCCTTTCCTTTTGCCCTCAGATTCCTTGGAATATTCTGGAAATGTGCAAGAATAGGTGAGCAATGCCATAAAAGCTACCATGCTTTTGTTTTTTTAATGTTAATGACCTTTGTTAATGATCCTTAACGTTACCTTTTAGGTGAGCGCAAAAGCCCGTACGTGGCGTGTTGCTGTATCATCATGGCCTTCACCATTTTATTTTCGGAGTAGCAGCGGAAGCATGTGAAGATTTGGAGCAGGCAGAGAGGATTTCCAAGAACAGCTAAAAGATTCTACAGCAGGGAACAAGATGTGTAATTGGGCGACATTCAGAGTCTCTCGGGCAGAACTGGCTTCTGGTACTGCATGTGGAGTGCTCTCCAAATACAGCTTGAGCGTTTCTCAGCCTCCTGGACCTATTTTTGTAAATACAAATAATTGTTGGTCTCCTTGGTAATGCTCCAGTTGTCACTGACTTGTGTTTGTTGTCGGAGCCAAAATGCTCGTCAATGACAGTTTTAATGTTGGACATTGAATTTGATGCACATGGATGTGCTTGATATCATGCTTGTTAAATTGAATCTGTTGACTTTGCATTAAAAAATAAGTTTATTACAGAAATCTTCTTTTATAAGTTTCTTTTTGTGGTATGTCTGTATAGTAGAGTAATATTAGCTGTTAGCTATAATACAGAAATTTTGGACATTGTTGAGTGCTGATATGATTTGATATTATAAGTCATTACATCAGAATATGTGTATATTTAAAGTAAAATCAGGCATTAAAATGATTAATTGTGCAGAAAATATTTTCATAATTTGGCTTAATGAATGTTTGAGCTAAAAAGAAATGCTTGGAATTTGAGATGGGGAAAAAATGTGCTTGATATCTGATTCCAATATAAGACAAATAAATCTGCCCTAATCTAAGTCAGTCAAACATCCAAGAAACCCACAACAAGAGAGGGTTAAAAACAAGGGTTAAAAAAATTGTCCATCGTGCAAATGGCAAAAGAATATCCAAAAATGGTCCCTCCAGGCTGTCAAGTCATTCAAAAAGTGAGCGAATATCAACGCAGTTTGACTTTTTAGTGGGTCATTTGCACGTGTTCACAAATCTGTCAGTTCACACAGGAGGTACTGAAGATGTTATTGGGATTATTGTTTTCTCTGGAAGCATTTGAGATCATAAATCTGTAAAACCTCAACTGCGCATGAGAAGTATGAGCGTGAGCAAAAGAAGTAAATCACTCATCAAAGTGTGCGGATTTTGTCTATTAGCCATTGTAAAGACTTTAATTTCAGGACAGACCGCAAATAATAGTCATTTGGTGACGTGAAGTTCTCCCACACCCTCAAGATCTTTGTAGTTCCTCTGATGTCTTTGGATCTTAGCATGAGGAAAATTTTGCAAGCAAAGATGTTGAGGTAATACTGGAGAAGCGATTGGTAAAACCATCATCCTTGACAAAAGAAAACATCTTCAGTAATATATATACATACATGCACTCCTTTCAAAAGGGACATGTTTGTACCTAAAGGGTCCATTTTGGTTCTTTAAAAGTACATATATTAGTACTTTAAGGGTACATATTTGAACCTAATAGGAACAAAAGTGTACCTTTTGACAAGGTTCCGCCCCAGTGACATATTTTGTACCTTTATTTCTGAGAGTATATATGCCATATAGAAGAATTTATTGCTTCCTCAAAGAACCTTTCAGTGAACAGTTCTAAAAATAACCGTTATTTTTCTTGTTCTAAAGAAAATTGGGAAAAATCTGAAGAACATTTTCAATTGTAAAGAACCTTTTGTGGAATACAAAGTTTCAATGGCTGTTAAAGATTCCTAATGGAACCACAGAAACCAATAAAGACCCTTTATTTTTAAGAGTGTGGAAAGTTTCCATGAACATTAAAGGTTCCTCGTGGAACCATTAGTGCCAATAAAGAACCTTTATTTTTAAGAGTTTAGGATTCCCGTACAACATGTTGACACCCTTATCTCCATCTGTTTCTGACTCATATCTTGAGACTTCGACCTTTGGTATCCTCCTCACTCCGAGCAGGAAAGACTTTTATCTGCTCTTAACAAGCACTAAACATTTATGTATCCAGTCAAATGACTTCAAGGACCTGCCCTAAGGATCTCAAGCAATATTCCTGCAGCATGCGTCAGTGCAGAAGTTCCTCTCGACGGGGTTCAGAGGCAGCACGCACCAGCGGGGAAGAAACTTTAACTCTGCGCTCCTGTTTGAAAGCAGACTTCAGAGCTACAGGTGGCTTTCTTCTAAGGCCACTCATATGTACAATAGACGTCAGTCGATGTTAAAAGCGAACGCTGGAGGTTGTTAAAGCAGCGGGGAAGTGTTTCAGATCTTTAACAGTAGCAGCTTCTCTTCAGAAGCTTCATAGAAGAAAATCCTGGAAACTAGAGACTGATTCACTGTTCATCCATCCATCTGTTTATCATTCTCTCAATGATCTATCTATCTTTCATTCTATCAGTCTATCTGTCACTCTGTCTATCTATCTATCGTTGTCAATCATCTATCTTTCTATCATCTATTGTTCTATCATTCTAGCAATTATCTATCTATTGATCTATCTATTGTTCTTTTTATCTATCCTGCTATGAACCATCTATCTATCTATCTATCTATCTATCTATCTATCTATCTATCTATCTATCTATCTATCTATCTATCTATCTATCTATCCATCCATCCATCCATCCATTCATCCATCCATCCATCCATCCATCCATCCATCTATGGTTTTTTTCAATCATCTATCATTCTATCAATCATCTACTGTATCTAGCATCCATCGTTCTATCAATCATCTATTTGTTTATCCATGTTTCTATCCTGTTTGTTTTACTGTCTATACTGCATATATAGGATTGTATCCATCCATCATCTATCGTTCTATCTATCTATCCTCAGATAAAATCATTAGAATTAGACCATTTTACTAATAAGAGTTGATAAAAGTACAACTTATTGATGTCTACAAAGACCTTTTATGACATAAAATATTAGATTATGTTCAGGGCTTTCTTATATTACCACCTAGACTCTGCTGAGGCCTGCATAACGTACCTACAGTGATCATGGACTGAGACCAGATGAAGCAGAATGATTGTGTTCATTGTTCCTGCCATCCATTGAAAAGAATTTTTACTGAAAACAGGATGAAACCCAATATTCCCGTAAAGAGCGATGGAAGAGGCCAAAAGATTTGTCTCAAGATCAGCTGCCATAACACATCACATTTGTGTGTTCTTGTTAAATACTGCTTGACCAGTAAATATCTTATTTGTTCTCTGGCGCACGACTCTATGATGTATGATATTTTTCAAAAAGTATGACACTAAAGGGGTGAAACTTTATAACAGGGATGCTATAAAATAACAATTTGGGGTTCCCTAAAAAAAGTAAAAGATATTTTTTTACTTAGAGTGAAAAACATTGCATAATCGAAAATAAATTCCACTATGGTTCCATTGATGTTGAAAGTTCTAAAAGTGTAGCTGCTTGCACTGCAAGTGCATACTAGTTTTGTCACACTGTGTCCCTCATTTAATAGATACATACTAAAACATTCTTAAAGCACTGCAGGTAACCTCAGAAAAAAAGAAACAATACATTTAGACCAGTACGAAAGGATTGTTAACCCCCTTGTTGTGTTAAATTGGAAACAGGAGCTTTTACAGAGAGTTCCCATGAATAGATTCTCTGTGTATTGTTATATAACTCAACCCCCTACAGATGAAATGGTTATAATGAAATAATACACAACACATGAGCAGATCTGTGCTAGAAGCGTCAGCTGGGCCTCTGGGGCCACGTTCACTCTCTCCATGAGAAGCCGCACTGGGCACACATCATCATCTGTACAGTGCCCCACGGTGCCCGCAGGCACACCTTTGGTGAGTGGTGTGTTTGGCCCATCAGTGGGATAACCTATTGAAGACTGTGGGGTGCATGTTAAGTGATTTTGGAAAACAATTTCAAGCTGCTGTACGTGACCCTTGGCCCCCCACTTACAGAGAACCCAATCAACCCTCGCTCTCTTCGCTTAATATGGACTTCTAGTACAAAACATTTCTTGGTATTTATGTCAGTTACTAAGAAAAGAGAACAAGATGCTCTTATTTTGTACAGTAGACTGCATAGAGCATAAGCAAACATTAAACCACTGTGAACCATAATGTGGTAGTAAATACCATGTGGTGCCAATAAAGACTATGAAGATATGATTCTTCTGAGATTAATTAAGTGTTTGATGTGACATTATAGGTTATTTAGTGCAATTAATGTGTTCAAAATATCCTCTTGGGTTTACAGATGGCTTTTCGTTGAACTCTGAAACTTCAAAAGATTGAAATCATGCTGTGAAACGCATTTATTTTAAAGATATAATGAAAAAAACATGTAGATATATAGTACTGTGCAAAAGTCTTAGGCCACTAGTATTTTCACCAACAAAAACTGGTTTAAAGTGGGTTATGTCTATCTTTTGTGGTAGCGTGTCGGTTGGAAATATCAGTTTACATTTCCAAACATTATTTTTGTCATTAATTGTAATAATGCAGTGAGATTATTGTCTGCACAAGGAGTCGGATAACAGCCAGTGCTCCACACAGAGATCTGATCATCATCCAGTCTGTCTGGAATGACATGAAGAAACAGAACACACTAAATCCAGAAGAACTGTGGCAACGCCTCCAAGATGCTTAAAAAACCTACCTCATAGAATACTACAATACTACAATAAATGCTGTTTAAAGCAAGTAGTTAAGATTAAAAAACATGCTGCTATAATTGTGCCACCTCTACTGCCGTGACTCCTGGAAAACACTTTCATTCCATGTTGCCCCATCAAGCTATCGTTCCATCTGATCCTCGGATATCAACGAGAGGAACGTCTATACTTCTTAACAGACCACAAAACATTTTTTGGTTGCTAAAAGATGGAGCACTCATTCAGAACAGTAGCGTTTGTTCCTTCGCCGACTGTTTTTCTAATATCTAGCAGGCACAGGTAGTGACAAATTGTCTCTGGCCAATCAGTGGTAATAAAAAAATTACCAGGTACCGTTCCCCAGGGGAAACCACCCCAACAGTGAACCATAGCTGACTGAACTTGGTGATCCCTGATATAAACCATCTGATAGTTTTCTATATTTTAAGATCAGCTTCTTATCAAAGTTTTTCTCGCATCCCAGTTTAAAGGGATGATTCATGTCTATAACACAAACAGCGCTGGCTGAGTTATTGCCAAGGTTTAATAGCCAAGTTTAAGGTGGTTCTTAGTTTTCTGTGCCGCTCTGCCACGCTATTGTAACTTACTGCCACACCCATGGGTGGTGTCTTGTGATGTCTTGCAGTGTCATGCGCAAACCTGGCCACAGTTCACTCCTTTTGTGCATTCACCTAAAGATAAGACTCTTGAACACTAATGAAAATTGTAGCTGTGAGTGCTTTCACACAGCTTGACGCCATGTCTTAGCCTCTGTAGGTTTGCCAAACCATCTGCCGCCAAAGGCTCTCAGCGCGATTAGCGCACCAAGATGCCAATTTGTCCCTTCTTGCCATCAGATGGGGTGAATATTAGCGACAACATGGAAACTGTCACACCTGAATGAGGGTATTTAATAAATTATCACTTTGCATAACTTTTTAAGCACCCAGTTTGGTCTATTTAACGTCAGCAAAACATTGAATTATTGCGTATATGAATGAATGCAGAACTGTGGCGACTAATGCTACACAGTCCTGACACAGTGAGGATCCATTCAGGAAGCTTTCATCGTTGAGCACTCACCTTTAATATGAAGTACCTAGATTGCTAGTAAAACCAATTTTCTTTTGAAAAGGGAAATATGCTGTGTCATTGTGTGCCGCTCTGCTTTCTTAGTTTGGAGTGTATGATCTGTCCGTAGAAATGTCCTGCTCTATATTACAGAAGCACATGTTGGGCGTGTTGATCTGTGTGCAGTACATTAACTTCAGCTGTCCGTCACTCAGGCCAAAAACAAGAAAGCGTTTCCCCTCAAGAGTTTAACTGTCAGTATGACTGCAGTTTTTCAGAAAACAGCCCGTCTCCAACCTTCTGCAGTGCTCCCGCAACATCAATGGAGCACTGAACCCTTCGGAGCCCCAACGCTCTTTAAAAAGTCATAGTGGTAGCATTAGTGCATGGTGAGAAGGATTGCATGTGGGGTATTTAAGGATAAGATGTATAATTAATGCATATTTGATTTATCATGAGAGTTTGTGATAGATGGATAGAGAAATCAGATGAGGATGCTAGAGAAAAGTACACTGAGCGTTTCATAGTGGTGGATTTTCTCTTGTGCTTGCTTGTGTTTTGCTCAGTTCTAATGGTCATATTGTTTAAACAATTGGTTTCAAAATTGGAAGGCGGAGCTCTGTACAGCTCCCACTTTAGCTCCAACCAGGTCCAAATCACACCTTCTTGGAAGTTTCTAGTGATCCTAAAGACCTTGATTAACAGGTGTGTGTGTTTAGGGTCGGAGCAAAACTGTGCAGAGCTGTGACCCAATGGTTTACACATTTACATGTTTTTGGGCCCGTTTACACCTGGTCGCTTAATGTGTTATCTCTGATCGGATAGCTATCCAATTAGAGGTGGGCGAAATAACCAAAATCTTCTATCATGGTATGAGCAATTTTCTACCTCAATAACGATATATATCATGATATAGCAATTTGTATCTAAAAAATGCATTAAAAAAATTCAAACACTGTTTCATATAATGTAATTTTATTTAAACTGAATTCCAGCAATCCTTTAAGTAAAAAAAACACAACAACCATACTGTTTACTGTAAGTTTAATGTTTTTTTTCTCAGAACAACAGTAACTAACATAGTGCCTGACAGTATACCAGTTTCCACAGGACATTCTAAAACACATCTTGTAATAATCACGAACTACTGTCAAAACGACAAGCCCATGTTCGACAGATAAAGTGAATAATATCACGTTAAGTCGCTTCCTTATAATAGACTTCTATGGGGGAGAAAATGCTTAACGTGATATTATTCACTTTATCTGTCAAACATGGGCTTGTTGTTTTGACAGTAGTTAGTGATTATCACAAGGAAGGTTTGACAGAAATTCAGGCTTCCCTTGTCAGTTTTTAGGTGCATTAAGCCACATTAAGCATGTTTAACGATAAGAGTTTTAGAATGCCCCGTTTCCACCGCTTGCTAAAACAGTGCACTTGCACACCTTGCAAATCACGTTCGACTCATTCATATCGCTTTTCCTATACCCAAACCAATTCCACACCACACACAAAGCTCCTTTTTTCTTTACAATCTCCTCGTTGTTGGTTTCGTCACATGTAAGTGAACTCACCGCTGCAGCACCGAGAGGTGTGCGCACACTGGGGAAACAAGCTCGCGGTCACACCGCACTACCAGATACTCTCTGAGGTTTGTTTAAGAAGTCGCTAGATTTGTCTCTAGTCACTTTTTTGGGAAAAATTTCACAAGGGGGGTCTAAAAAGTCGCAAAGTCTAGTGACAAAGTCAATAAGTTGGCAACACGGCCTCTTCCATTGTCGAAGATAATCTGTATTGCGTGACCTCAAACACGGTTAAGACGATAGACCAAAATCTCTACCGGTTGACAAATTTCTACCGGTTAACCTTGTCTACTGGTATACCGCCCACCCCTACATCCCATCATGGGAAAAAAAAAACTGTTGCTTTCAAGGCTGATTTAAATCTGATCGCTAAAACCACTATGTTTAGTGAAATCTGAATTCCAGACAAAACTGAACAAGTGTAAATTCATGGTCATTGAAACTACATATGTAAATGTAGTGGCTACGACATATTAAAGTCAGATATGGTAGAGCTTATATGCAGTAACACGGGTGAGTAGCTGAGTATCACTTCAGCAAGCTTCCACATAAGCTGCCGTAAATGAAACTGACAGTAAGTCCTACACTTCACACAGTCTTCACTAAAGGTAGTAAGACTAACTTGTCTTTCTAGTGTTGATGCCGCTCATATAATGAATAAAATGCAGTGCTTATCTGTTGCTTTCGTTGACATGTACTCAGCAAAATTTGCATATAGGAATTGAAGATCAGATTTAGATCCGTTTTGTGGAAATAGATTTATGTGCCCAAGTGTAAATAAAACCTTTTTAACAAATCAGATAGATATCCGATCAGAAGTGACCAAGCATAAACAGGCCCATATACATTAGACTGGATTTAATCTTCTTGTCCCAAGATCCCATTGATTTCTAAGATAGGAATGGCTTTGTTTGGATTTTAGACCCTGTGAGTTAATGTGTGGAAATAGATGTGCTCTATTCCCCCTTCTCATCTTTCCTTCTAACTCTATTTTCTTCACGTATCATCTTATTGTAGAGCATAATTCTTCTGAAACACAGTTTCCAAATTCTTCACTCCGCGATGTCTCTGCGGAGAGACACATCTGCCTTAAGCACCACATTGTCTATTGCATTATTTATAATGTCAGATGATTACTCACAATATTCACCCCACATGTCACATCAGAGCCAGGCCTCTGGAGAAAAGTCAAGACAATGCACAGTACCTTTTGGATGCTATCTGCTTGGGTTTGTACTCGTTTTTCAAGGCCAGCTAAAGGTGTATATTGACATTCTAATAATAGTAACTCCATCAATAGCATATCAATACCATTTGTGGTCTACAGTGTCATCCAGACACCAGTCAGTCTATTTCTTTCTTTCATCTCCTAGACAAATTAGAGCACAGTAATTTGTGTACTGTAATCAAAACACCCAATTCAAAAGCAGAATCCGTCACTGTTTGTTTTGCTGCCGCATGAACACATAGTAAAACTATTTCAGAGTTTGACAGGACAGTGATTAATCTCTCAATGTAGTCATTGAGGCAGTCAATTTGGAGTCCAGTTACAGTAATATCATCGGCTCTCACATCCGCCCCCACAGCTAAACTGATCATGGATGTGAGTGCCTCATTTCATTGAGAAGCCAATAAAAGCGTTGCCTTTTGTTACTGGTGACAAGGAGGATTTCATGTACAAGATGGACCATTTGAAGTTGCTTCGGATCCTTTTAGGGGCTCACGCGTGACTCATAGTGCCATCTATTTTAAAACCGGATCAGTAAAGAGTTGGTCAAGGGCAGAGGGGGTTAGTGGGGAAAGATTTGTCAGTGTGTAAGGGCCCCTAAATTTAGCAACTCTGCTCTTTTTCATTTATTTATTTTTGTCACATGACCGTATGTATAGGAAAGGCCCATCATATACATCTAAATGAGAGATGCATACTGTATGAAAAAAGTACATTATTTTTAGTTACATAAACTGCTATTTGCATGCATGTTTTTGCATGGAACCATATATAGAAAGATTTAAAAGTATTGTATGTGTTGGTGAATTACCAATGCATAAAACCATGTATATTCTTTAGCTAAAGGTAAGCAATGAAGTCCAAAATGTAGGATATTATATCTGTGCAGCAGTTTGAGCTTTTTCTTTTAGCAGTTTAAAATTTTAGTAACTGCATTAAAAACTATTAACTATCTTTTCTGGCCCAGTGTTTTCTTCTAAACGACACAGGGTAGCAAGTCACATGATTTATGAACAATAATAAACTCCAGCAAGATAAAGTTGCTAATGGCAAATCATAGACTACATTAATCTACAAATCAAGTATAAGAATAATAACAATAATGGGAACCTAAATGTTCATATGTACATTAATCTCTCATATGGCGTCCAAACACGTTTTTAATGCTCTTATGTGTTTGTAACTATAAACACAGAATAGTATGCACAATATCGGATTTGCTGATACCCATATCAACAAAGAATGACAGTATAGGAGACTATACCCAATATGAGTATTGCATCAGTGCATCCATAATTATAAATAATCTAGAATTTAAAAATATTTTTACTGTTCTGAATGTAAAACTGTCTAAAATAAATAACTGTAATGCAATACTCCAGAAATGTGTATATTTATTTAAAGAAGTAATTTTTATGGTACTATGTTGTAGGCTTATATAATCATTTCGGTTCTGAAATATCCTGAAAGTCCTGAAATATCATTTTATTTTTTTAACCTCTGTTTTATGTCTGTCTCATTTCTCCTTGCTTGGAGGACAACTTGAACAAAGCTAAAGACTATCAATCATACCATTTTTGACTGACTGAAACGTGGTTCTCATTGTGAATGTATGGAGATAAAAAGAAAATACAAATGCAGCTTGAATTGCTCACTTCACCTCTCTCTCTCTCCCCTAATACTTAAGCAGACAGATCACTTGTTAAGTTTCTTTTCTGGATAGCATCTGTGTTATTTTCTTGCATGTTAACAACCCCTTTCTACGACAGGCTTGTGTTTGTGTGCGTTTGCGGGTTGGTATTATCTCCCACCAGTCTGTCCGTTCACAGAGCTGGTTTACTGCGGCATGTCGTGGAAGACACAACAATTATAGGCAGCCACAGCTGAATATTCAATTAGTCGCTGTCTTATTTCCTTCATGACTTTCACGGGGAAAATAATCCAACTTAATTACATTAAGATGAGCTCTTTTTTCAGCTGTTATGCACATTGTTTTGCTCATGCATGCAGTGGGAAGCACGTTTACTTAATGATATTCGAATGATTTAAAGCATTTCCAAATCCCTGACTAATACGCGTAACTCTGGCATATCCTTGAAAACAACCCCCGAGACATTAAGACACGCACGTTGCCAAGAAGGTGCCAAGCTGGACTCAAAAATCAATGGAGAGGAAAATATCTCAAGGAGGTTCAAGTAAATTTTGCCTCTGTCATGCTAAATAGGTCATCCACTGAGCCAGACAGCTCAATTTTAGCATGCCCAAAAGGTATAGTAAGAAATGAGGAGAATATGAGCAGTCAGACAAGCTCTCTTAGAGGAACAGCTCGGTTTATGTAGCGTAGCACTCGTATTGGACCATCATGCCGTAACAGTGTTGCCGAAGATGCTTGATTATAATTGTTGAATAATTTAATTCTTTAAAGTCGGGCAGGCGAGAGTTTTAATGAAGTCTTAACTAGGTTAATGATTCCCGATGGGAGTGAAGAAGACATAGAGATGTTACCACTTTTGAAAACCTTTGAAAGCGGTGTAACTTTTGTTTAATTGTATTTTTTTTTTATCTTTGGCATCAAAATATAGGTTTGTGCAGCCACATCATGCAGCGTCTTCCTGGAGCGCCCAGTGCCGCTTTTGCACTTACTAGCAGGAAAATGCTTCAGTTGCAGCCAGAGCCAGAAACTCGCTGCTGACCCACCAAAGCTTCAACCTCCAACTGTCCTCAGGACAAAAAAACCCACATGGCAAAATGTAATACTTAGTTTTTCCACAATAACAAAGTTACTTTCTCGCATGCTCTCACGTGCACAATGATGGATGCTTCAGTTCATGCCAAAGCAGTTTCCTTGTGAAAAGAACTGCCAAAGTCCAACTCAGTCACTGTAAGCCAAGTCACCACCCCTGGCAGCTCTTCTCCATGTAACCAACAGACGTACAAGTACAGCTGTGGAAAAACACTAAAATCTTAAAGGGGTCATCTTGTGCCACATGCACTATTACAAGCTGTTTGGACTGAAATGTGTGTTGGGAGTGTGTGTACACAACCACCCTACAATGATAAATATCCACCAGTAGCAGGGCTGTGTTCTAGGCAGTATTGGCAAATGCTAAGGGCGTCGTACATCCAGGGGGCGCCAGATATGGGGGAAGGAAAAAAGTGTCACTTCCAATTAAAACTAGTTGGCTAAAACTTGATGACTTCAAAAAAGGCCACATTAGTTTAACTGCATAATTACTGTATAATAACATAGCCTAAGCATAGCTCAAGTTAGTGTGGGTGGGTTTGGTTCATTTGCAGCCCTGTTATAAAAAAGTATAACTGTTACATGTTTTATTTTCCAAGTGAAAGTGTCTGTAGATGCTAGTACCCTACTGGCAAGTAGTTAGTAGTTATGGAATTTATGGCTCTTTGAGGGGATTCGTATATAGACGATCCGTTCCTTTCAAAAAACCGCTCTTTTTAAATATTTAGTCAGTTTTAAGAAGCCAGCTTGGGGGCAAATCAGTTTATTCTTTAAATAATCACTGCGAGGAATGATGAGGTGAGATTTGTAGTCAAATAATTCGAACTAAAAAAAAAAAATCTTATCAAAAAGTGTTTGTATTACTTTTACAAATAGTCGATTATATTTTTCATACAAATCTAAATGGACATATTTCAAATAATGTTTTTGCTGAGATGGCCAGTCAATTTGAGAAAAC
>JAUCMT010000013.1:14941423-14953522 GCA_032357475.1 Enteromius thamalakanensis
TTCGGACATACTACTCGCCTCGCATGCTGTTTTTCACGTACTATATAGTAGGGAAGTAAGCGATTTCGGACGCAGCACAAGACTTCGCACAGGAGTGTTTGAGAACCTGGCTTTTATGCTAGTGGTAATGAGAGTGAGGGTGTGGTGACGAGGAGTGAAGCATGATGGGAGTCGATTTCGTAGACTGCACTGAACTGATGCACGATGCAGACGTTAATGTCACGCGTACATGTGCATCAGAGAGCCACTATCAATATACAGGAGACTCTTAGAACTTCTGGGAGACTTGGGATGTCTGCTGCTAATGCATTATGCCACAAATAAAACAATGCATGGGAAAAGGCTTTGGCGTGTTAGTTGCTGTGCACTATGCAAACAAGCTAATGTTAAATAGATAAGTAACGTTTTAATCGCTAACATAGCAGATTCATGGAAAATCTGACATCTGTAATCTGTTTGGGATAGTATGCAGTGGGCACTGTGAGGAAGGGGAGGGGGAGCTATACTTTTTTAAAATGCATTTTTTGCGTTTGTATTTCCACTTACACAATAATTTTTTAGGTATAAGTACAAGTATTTTTCACAATAGACAGTGCAATTTTTTTACATTTATTTTAGTTTTGTTTTAGTTGCTGTTGTTTTTTCCCTTTTTATATATATATTTTTTTTACATTTTTATTTTAAGTATATTTTATTTAATTAGTTTTAATGGTTAACTATAAAACCCTGCCGGTTATTTAAAGTAAAAAGACTGTAATGCATGACCTTGAGTATCTTATTGATTTATTCTGTCCTTCGGTGCCATTTTGTAGTATATTCCTGCAGTGTCAAGTTTGATGTTGCTTCATATTATCACCCAGAGGACGCCATCTTGCCAATGATTTATAACTTTGCGTCGGGTCAGGGTTATCATTACCCCACATTTGACTGATCAGAGAGGAAAGTGACACTTCCTGTGCGTATTTTGCATGTTTTACTTTAAATACTGCAGTGATGAGTGGCTGGTGTAATTTTCACATCAGTTTGTCAGAGAAACCATCTGTGCTGCCAGCAGTCTACTGAGCATTAACTGCTCTGTCTTTACTCTCGCCTTTTCTTTTCACATTTTATAATTGTGCCATGTCATAACTGAGCTGGCATGAGCTTACCTTCTATGCGTCGAAGACTAAATAGCAGAAACTGATCATTTTTGTGATTTTGTTGTGTTTTATGTTAAGTCTGAGAAAAATATCCCTTTAGGAAAGGATGGTGAATTTGCAGAACGTCTGAAAACGAATGATTTTTTTATCATCTGAAATATATGCAATAAGAGTAGGGTCCCACTCCAGCATCATTCAGAATGCATTGGGACTAAGATGAGCTCATAACATGCCTTTCTAAAGTCTAGTCCCTCGCCTCTGCTTCACCTGTTCCAGTGCCCACAAGAGTCCTGCCAGCGTTTAGGCCACTGCTGTCCAAACCTTCCCAACTGATTCCAGCCCTGGAGCGCATGGTCCTAATCCGGTTTCATTCCACAGGAGAGGCCGTGCTTTAGAGAAATTAATCCATTAGTGGCAAATTGAGTGCTAGGTTCTGCATATTTTCCAAAAATTCACCCTTTGCACTGGGCCAAGGGGAAGATGAGCCAAAGACAGCAGCTGTGCTGTGAAATCAACCAACATCAGGCCAGATTCAGTCTGGTTTTTGTACTCTGGAGTGCCCACTGGACCAACAAGATTGTTAAAACAATATATCCAAAATGTATTAAAAATCATTCTTCATCAACTGTTGAGAACACTTAAAAACTTAATGCAGTAAGACTTGAGTATACTCTCAACAATAGTTTTAGTTCTGCACAGTTAGGATACTTTGAGCAAATGTAAATGTGTTTGTTCATGAAAAGCAGACTCGTGAAATGCAATGCACTCATATTTTGAAATGTGTGGCAGCAGCAATATAAGATACAGTAAATAAATCAATAAATGCACTGCTCTCTTGTCTTCTCTAAGGCTCTGTAAGCATGTTGGGCTCAAACTTTCAACATGGCATTGGAACTAGTCCTGTACCCCAAGGTCGCTAGTGTCGTGGCCCAAATAGGTTTTTGTTGGTCTCACTCTCAGTCATTGCAGACAAAAAGGCTCAAACGGCAGAGTTTCAGATGTTGAAGAAGTAAGACTTTATTAAAATAACAAAGCCAAGAAGAACAGCCGCCACATCAGACTGCCTCTGCCTTCTGAGTGTTAATCCAAAACATATTATACCCTCAGAGATGAAACCCTACTTTCCCGTTGTGCTGATTGGTCAGCTACCATTATCTTTGCCCGTCTTTTTTGTTTATAATTTCTTATTGGTTGACCATCTTTATCTTTGCCCTTTTATATTCTGTTTCTTATACCTGATTGGCTGACCATCGCTATCTTCTTGTCCTCCCTGTGCATCATCTCATAGGGGCTTTGCTGAAAAGTTGCACTCTTTGCCAAAAGTATAGAGCCTCCCTTTAATTGGAGGTGATTTTACAATTCAGAAGTGCTTGATGGTCTGCACTAGAACAATGGAATCTTTTTAAGCTCAGTTCATGAACTCTTTACCTTTCATTTGCACAGTTCACTTTCGGTCACTCAGGCCTCAACTAGTATAACACATTATTCAATATATTGAGTGCTTCCGTTATTTACATTCTGTTGTTAGTATAACAATATAATTTATATATTTTACTGCTAAAATTCACAATACTAGCAAAATGACTGTGCCATGGGTTGAAAATTACAGAGTATGGGGTGGTAATATTATAATTAGATCCCTTTGCAAGGTCACTTGGGGAGCTAGATCAGACGTGCTTGTTTTTTTTCGGCTTGCAGAATAAGGCATACTAAAATAAAGTTACTGGGTTAATCTTTTTCACTTTGCCTAGGCAGATGCACCTGATTTTAGCACATACACCTGGAAAATTTGATTTGCATGATATGTCACACTAGTTGAGACAAAATTTGGGACAATTTTGTTTGTGTCAAATGGGTTTTAATATAGTTTCAAGAAATTAGCTTTTTTTTGTATTTGATATTCAAAAGGTTTCATAAATTGGTTAAATGTGTAGTTTTTTGTTCTTTAAAGTGTAATTAAATTAGGCAAACTTAAGAGCATTGCAATGGTTTTTATGTCATCGGTGACTCATTGTAAGTGTGAAGATGTTTCAGTAGTGCCTTTTAATTTAAAGTGGTGCTTTATTTGAGAAATGTTATTGCTTTCTACGAATGACTTCAATCTGTTTTGGTGAATCTGAATCTGATTCAGCAATCAAGCTATATGGCCCTATTTAAGTACACACTTTGCTAACAAGGTCTACTTTGAAAGGAAGGACCATGTGGTTTAGACACCTGTGCTATTACAAAACATTTTATCACAAGCTTTCCAGTATGTAAACAAGCTAATTGGAGCAGACGCCCACTGAGCAAAATGAAGATGGAATAGATTGCTAGTATGAGCTGACCGTCTGTGCATTGTGCCAGATAGCCATCTCTCTGATAGTCTGAGGTGATTAATTAAAGCTAATAGCAGTTTTTCCTCCCATCTCCAGTTAAATTCACTTATTCAATGAATTTGCTGTAAGATGTTGGATTATTTTCT
The DNA here is from genome assembly GCA_032357475.1 of Enteromius thamalakanensis. NCBI lineage: Eukaryota > Metazoa > Chordata > Actinopteri > Cypriniformes > Cyprinidae > Enteromius > Enteromius thamalakanensis. Next base: position 14,945,027 of record JAUCMT010000013.1, read on the forward strand.
CCATTAAAAGAAATTATGATTTCTAAGTTATCTGCTAGATATAAGAACAAGTTCCCATAAAATGTATACTGTAGGTCTGTTAACCAGTGGACTAGTTACCTAAACTACATTTGTATCAAAATATATAATGGGAGAAAAAATTGCTTTGTTCGAAACATCTGTTGACGTATAATTTACTTATGTGAGGTTGTGATGTTCTTGATTTCAGTTTAACGTTTATTAATGCAAACTACCTACAATTTCCTTACTTTTATTAATTTCTGACAGTTTATTTATTCATTTAGGGAATTTATGGCTAAACATTTAAATGTACATTTTACTTATGGTTATGGTTAAGCCAACATTATATTATTTTACTGCAAAAGGGACACTAATGATGTACGAAAGACCCAGTGGACACGTTTGTTGCTCATTATACTGATTCAGTTTTGCATTTAGCCTTATTACATCAAGACTGGAGCCAAAATAAAGTTATCCCGCATTGTTGGTTAATTCATTTTCATGTTTAAAAAAATAAGCCGATTTTTGCTAGTGATTAGCTTTTTGTTTCTCATTTAAATTTGCTCAGTGAGCAAGAAGGCTTGACTGATCTGTCTCAGTCAACGACAGAGAGCGGCTAAAGACAAACAGATGTTTGCTGTTAGCTGTGAGGCCTTTCTTCTCAGTCCTTGATTTTCAACACGTTCCTTCATTCAAAACCCATTTAATATATAAGACAACATTGTTATGGATTTTGGGTAGACTATAAGAAATCGGCTTACTGTAAGCATTCTGGAGGAGGTTGTGGAATAGTTTAAAATCTGCTCGTGACAGGACAGGATGAGCATCTGTAGAGTGTTTATATAGAACATGGTGGAGTTTGGGGAAAATACCAAGTACTGTTTGTTATGCATGTGCTCCATTGTCATATGACTTGTTTAGGAAGCCTGAATCACTTATCTAGTAATCTTATTTGGTGTTCAATCAAGCAAAAGTTTCTAAACGCATATGATACTGTTAATTATACTATGGAAATCATTTGTGGCATTTTGAACAGTCTCTATAATGTGTTTGCGTGTTGCCTGTTGGTGCTTGTAGTAATACAGACTGCAGTATGATTTAATCCTGTGCTCAGAAACGCTGCTGTATTTGGCAATATTCCTTCCATCCCTTAATCCCAAGATTTTTACCAACCAAACACAGAGAAATCCCTAGAGCTGTCTGAGCTCAACACTGCTCACCTGCAGACAGCCGCTCACAAGTTCACACTGCCGGCCAACACTTTGTGGATTATTCTCTCTTTTATCAGTACCTCACATTTTGGAGGACGTTTTGACATTTTAGAAAGCCCTCAGTGAGTTTAGCTGCCGTGCAAAACACGGTTTTGATTTGAAATCATATTTCGTTCCCCTAGAATTATAGGAATGTTAAATAATACAGGGAAGAACTCAAAACTAATAGAAGTAACAGAAAATAATTTTTGTATCCAGTATTTTAAGAGTTAATTGGCAGAAACCATGCTCTCATGAAACAAAAAGGTACAGAACAGTGCTCACACCTCATATGTTATCACCTAATAGATACCCATTAAACTGTTTTTCACATGATATCCATAAGAATGACCTGTAATTAGCAGTATTTCTTTCCTATGGTGCTGTACTTTCTTTCTTTCTAGAAAAAATGATAATTATACCAGTAATTTCTTGTGCTGATAAAATGGTTTTGGAACACAAAGAAACGTTAACTGCGTACATACAGTGGAGCATAAATGAAGAAAGTGTTTCCAGAAGCATGGCCTGTGGATTATATCTCAGGCTGATTTTCTTTTTATATATTCACCAGTGTTGCATAGTAATTCATAACAGTAACGAATGTAATACATTAAAAGTAATGTAATTACAAAATTAATGTAACTGTTATCCATTACATTTACTGTAAAAAGTGTAATTAACAGTTACAGTTGCTTATAAAAAACTTGAAATCGCTTACTTTCTGATGCTTATGATTGATTCTCTTGTTTTTGGTGCAAATTTGCTGCCATGTCTGCCAATAACATTAATACACGTTGCAGTTGAAAGGCTACAGCCCTGTCTGAGAGTTGATTAACTGATTGACAGTCGTGACATTTGTTAGAAATTTAGAAAAGTAACCAAAAATGTAATCCTTTACAATATTGATTAAAGGGTTGGTTCATCGTAAAATTAAAATTAGCCTTTGATTTACTCACCCTAGGGGCATGTAGTGAATACATGCATTTTTTTGAGAAAAATATAAACACATTTCAAATGTAATAAAACACCTTCTCTCACTTACTGTCATATGTCTTGTTTGTTCTCCCTCTGCGACTGACTAACTTGTCACGTCATACACTGTGAGAGACAAATGTGTGTCTGCTGTGTGTTACGGGTAACTTACAGTGAAGGACAAATAAGCTGTGTGTCATCTAAAAGTTCAAGATCCCATCATTTTCCATCGGAGCCGCATCCATCAGTTTTCTGCTTTTGTGTTTAAAACCAAATAAAGGACTGACCATCGTTTTCTGCTGCTGTGTTAACTTAGCCTAACTGTCTGTGCCACATTGTACACTAAAATGCCATTTTTGCAAAGAGATTCATTTGTTGCATTAATAGTTTTTGGGGTGAACTGAAAAGTTTGTTGCAACCTCATTTAAGTAGAACCAAAAAGTTCTAGATGAGAAAGTAAGTTGAATGCTAACTGCGGGGATTTGAGCTTTTCACGCTCACAATTCACAATACAAATATAATCCTGGGTTTCAAATGCAAAACCTCTGCACAGAAAATCCTCTTGTGTTACTTCTAGAGTTGGGACACAATTTACCTTTTACCACTGAAATGGCAATCTCTGATGAAGAACACCAAATACATGTTTTCAATTCCTTTTTGTTTATTCTCAAGCATTTATTTAGGAGCCATGGCGGACTGAAATAGATTTGCTTTATTTGATGTAACATGTTTTTAGTTTCATGTATTTGTTGTTTTTCCAGCCATGTCCTGCTATATTAGAAAAAAACTAAGACTGTTGCAATGATTGAAAGAGGTGGGAAAATTCAACATCTGTTTGTGAATTTGAACTTGCTTCATGCCTATTCCCCCACTCCTGTGAAAAAAAAAAATCAAATGAATGCACTGACCCATTTTTCTATTCCTCTTCCCCCTCCCGGTCCTTTCTGCCTCTACGTTTCAGTCAAGCACCGTTATTCAAAAACCAGAAAAACACCACACTAACACAATGTGTGACCTTAAACGTTTTCATTTAGCATGGAAATCATAACTGACCCAATAGGCTAAATAGAGTTTATTAATCTAAAGTCAGTTTTAGTGTGGTCATCTCTTATTTAATAAGAATCAAGAGTCATTAAGCTTACAGACACCCGAAAATTAGCTCTGACATTTATTTACTCATCTTTATGTCATTCAAAACCTGTATAAAATTTCTAAAACCATAATGAATGTCAGTGGGGTCAAAAACAACTCCAAACTGAAATTAACTAAAAAAAAACCCTGAGACATTCTTCAAAAAAAAAAAAAAGAAAAAAAAATATATATACATATATTTTAAATATTTGTGTGTGTGTGTGTGTGTGTATTTAAAAAAAAATAATAATTATGACTTATTTTCAAAGCAGTTAAAAGAAAGACATACGCTTTTGGAACAAGTAGATTATGTCAGAATTTTTGAATGAATTATCCCTTTAAGAAATGTATGATCATGTGATCTTGGGTGGTAAATCCTTGTGACTTATTTTCAAAGCGTAGGTTATTTTATTTAAGACATTATAAGATTTAAAACACATCCACATGCATCCTGGAATTGTTAATACTTCACAATCGCAAAAGAATTTCATATCCCTCTGTTGCCGCAGCTCTGTTATACGACAATTTTTCTGTCCATTTCGCCATCTGTGGAAATGTTTTTTTTCCCCAGCCCCTAGTATTTTGTGCATTCGAATTAAAGAGCGTATGAATGCATGTATGCTGAAACGGGGGGGTGTTGACATGCTTCAACAGTGCCCTGAAAGTTTCCCAAAAGACTGCGATGAACAGCTGGGTTAACTGGGACTAGTGCCAGAGGCCCGGCCAGGGCACTTCGGAGAACAGAGCAATTGAGCCACGCAAGACTGCAGCCCGAGTGTCACGCCTTCATGCTGCTAGAGAAATGCGCATTGTTAATATTAGTGAGATGTAATGCGTAAAGTGGCTCATGTATGCTATTAGCTTCATCTCATTGATTTGAAGTCTCTAGTTTACATAGTAGATAGTAAATACTAACATTTTATCACTCAAGATGTTTTAGACATGAATTTATTTTCTGATGACCACAAAAGATGGTGTTTTGAACAAATACAAAATATGGCTGCTTTTTGGGTTATCAAGATTTTTCTTGTTAAGAGAAGAAAGAAAGTTGCATGAGTAAATGAGGACAGGTTTTCTGTTCTGGGTTCTTGGTGTTTGTGCTGACTGAGAAATATACTGTATGAATCAAAAAATGAACAGTATCCATCTGTGTGGTCCTGTGTTCAAAATGTGTGGTCCTGGTAAACAAAAGACCAAAGATTGTTGGAAAAAAGGATTTTGGTTTTGATTCTTGTTGTCTCTTGGACCATTTAGTTGAGTCTGTAGAGATGAATCAATAAATACCATGCAGTATTGTATGAAAGAATGCATAAACAAGGTCTATGGATGAGTTGTTATTATTATGTGACCAGATCCGTATAATCTACTACTAATGAGTAGTTCTGAATAAAAATAATAAACCTGTCAATCCACATTAAGTGTGTTGTGTGTTAGTGTGCTGTAACAGTGCCATATTAATGGTCATTATTTATGTGAAATTAATGTCCTTTCCTCTTTCTTTTTTCAGGAGTTTGCTACCCTGACTAAGGAGCTGAATTTGTGTCGAGAGCAGCTTCTAGAAAAAGAGGAGGAGATATCCGAGCTTAAAGCAGAGAGGAATAATACCAGGGTGAGTGTTCATTCGATGGGTGTTAAGGTTAGAGCTATGTCTCGTCCCAGCATTTTATTTTGATTGCTAACAGTAAAGGTTTTTATTTAGCTATTGTTAGGATAATGTCCACTACTGTAAGGTTTTGGGTCACTCAGAATAGGGAAAATTCTGTCATTAATTACTCATGACATTAGAGTGAGTAACAAATTATAGTTTTGGGGTGAAATATCACTTAAAATGAATCAAATGTGACAGTAAACACATTTATACAGTTGCAAAAGACTTCAGTTTGAAATAAATGCTGTTCTTTTGAATTTGATATTCATCAAGAACAATATGTATGGTAACTATAACAAATGTTTCTTGAGCACAAAACCTGCATTTCAGAATGATTTCCAAAGGGTCGTGTGAAACCAAAGTAAGTCAATAAAAAGTTAGTAAATTAATTGGATTTAAAAATAAATAGAAAACAGTTGTTTTCAATTGTAATTATATTCCATAAAAAAAACAAATTTATGTTTTCATGGTATTTTCTATCAAATAAATACACCCTGAGTAAGCATAGGCGACTTTCAAACACATAAAATAATTAACTAGTTCTCCCGAAAATTAGTCAGATGAAAAATGTTTATGTAAATGCTTCGCCATACATTGTGCCGTGTCAGCAGTCTTTCTGTTTCTGGCAAGGACGAGGCTGTGAGATTGTGTGAATGCAGAGGATGTTCACACAGCTGAGATAATGCATGTGAGAAATGGAAGTGTGCATATCTCCATAGCCAGATTCATGCTGCTGCATTGTCATGAACATTGCAAAAGATGTTGATTCGCTTGTAGAGTTTCTCAGCCTCTAGGCCACACTTGAGTCACTTCAGGGGGATTTGCAAGAATTTTGGCTTGTACGGTATGTGAGCAGCCCAGATGATGTCAGACCGTCTATTGTCGCAGTGCCAGTTTGCTTCGGTTACAGCATGCTTTTCAATGTAAAGCATGCAAAGTTGAGTATATTTTCACTCTTAAGTGATTCTAAAAATGTACTGGGCCATTACGTGTTGATGTGCAGAGCTTATGAGTAGAAGTGATCACACTTCAATAAGCACAATTGAAATCATATGATACGGAACGACGGTCGATAGATGTGTTAATGTGCTTGTGTGTTTCTGCTGTTCTCTAGCTTCTTTTGGAACATTTGGAGTGTCTGGTGTCACGTCACGAGCGTTCGCTGAGGATGACTGTGGTGAAGAGGCAGGCTCCTCCGCCATCCGGGGTTTCCAGTGAGGTGGAGGTGCTCAAGGCTCTGAAATCGCTCTTCGAGCATCATAAAGCTCTGGATGAGAAAGTGAGGGTTTTTTTCAATTGCATTTTAGTCATTTAACAGACACTTTTTTTCCTAAGACAATGGAATCAATCGAAACCAAAAAAAAGAGCAGTGACATGCAAGCTCAATGACGTCTCAGTTAGCCTAATGCAATACACATAGCAAGGGTTTTTTTAAACAGGTAGATAGAATAGAAAATTAATTTTTTAAAGATAAATTAGCAGTAAGAGAATAAATGTGCAATTGATAAAGGGTCAAGGGTGTGTTTTTGTTTTTTTAAATAAATAGATGACAGATAAATAAAATAGAATTAGAATAGGTAGGACTACAGTTAAAGGGTCAAAAAAAAATATATATACATTTTCTCTTGGAATTGGGGCTGATTGATATGGTAAAAAAACTTGACATTGATATATTTTGTTTTCCCATGATATACAGTATATGGTGAAGCAGGAATTGTCTTAAATAGTTGAATCATTAGTCGAGTAATTTTGTTTTGACATTTTTTAAATCACTTTTTGATCTAATTTTTTAAGTGTGAAAATTCAGGGGCTGAATGGTTCGGAAAGTTCTTCGAAAAAATGTGGCCATATTTTGACTCCAAACTGTTTTTGACCAATTCAATATATAAAATAATTCTTATTATAAAATCTAAAATATATTTAAATAATAATAAACTAACTTTAATTCACTTTAATACTAGGTACTGATATTTACATCTTTTTTATTTTTTCACATTTATTTGGATGGGTTGTTGATGAAAAAAATATTAAACTTGGTTCAGACTGAAGCTTGGCATTATGTGTACATGATATCAGTGACTCAGAATGGCTTTATTCAAAGTAAATGAACCGTTCTCTACACATGTAGATGCTACACTTCACTTTGAAACAGTAAAGCTTATCTCGCAAGTGAGGAAAAAAAGCTTATCTCAACCTAAATGAATGCATTATTAATGCAAAGTCAGTCTGACTGTAACATTAGTAGTTAATCACATGACTGGTATTTGACTGAATGCTGACAGGGCTTTGTTGGCACGTGTACATTTGGCTATTAAAAGTATTTTTGTTTTTTCATTTGCACAGGTGCGTGAAAGGTTACGGGTGGCTCTTGAAAGGGTGACTACATTAGAAGGACAGCTAGCAGCTGCCACTCAGGAGGTATGGTCTTCTGTGTGTGTGTGTGTGTGTGTGTGTTTAGGTACAGTGTGCATGCACACTGGTATAGATTTGCTGATCTCATTAACATCTGTCCAATGAGCACCTGCCCCCCGCTGTCAACCCATGCAGGAAAAGCACACTGCCTGTTTCCGTCACTCACTTGCTGCTGAGATTTCAAGCAAAACCAATGCAGCTGTCATGCTTTAGATTAACACTGATAACAACAATAAAACAAATATGAATTTCACCTGCCATTCATGTACCTTATATTGAAATATTTCAGTAATCAAAATACGTTTTTGTTGTATTTACTAAATGCCTAACAGTAGTTTAATAACAGTATTTCTAACAGTATTTATAGTAAAAAATATATATATAAAATACAAATAAAAAATAGAATGCCACTCTTCTATTGAATAAATCCTTGCATCATTTACGGCTGTCTAGTGTGGTTCAGTTAGCATGTTTGAAAAAGAGTCTTTGGTTGTGGTCCGCACTGCAGAGGTGGGATGTGAGGTGGCCTCTGGGCCTCAGGCATGAGAGATTTTATGCTGTCTCAGTACAAACAGGACCTAATGCTGCAAAAGGAACAAAGGAAGTGGTCATCACCACTGTTGGGAATTGAATTTGAAACTGCCAGGCTATGAGCTTATTATAATTTAAAGTACTGTAGTTGAACTACAGTTAGGTTACTTTAGACAGATTGGTTTCAGAAAGACAGAAAGTCTTTTTTTGTGTGTTTGCAAATGTAAAACTTATAATTGTGATAGAAACCATAAAAAAAGATGCCCATATAATTAAATCAGAACCTCACTGGAACAAAAACTGAGAGATTTTAAATAACTGTCAAACAGGCTTATTCAAAATATTATACTGTGTGTAAAACAAAGAGTTTACAAAATATAATTAAAGTTGCAAGACCCAAAAGAATTTTGTTCATCTTTAAATATGTATAAATATATTTTTAATGTTCTCATCATAATGTTAATTTGTTCACAATTACTAATTAATGATTAAAATGTTAGGTTAATCATTAATTAGTAGTGTGTTTTTGCTCAACTAATGCTTAATTGTGAA
>JAUCMT010000013.1:14974527-15010937 GCA_032357475.1 Enteromius thamalakanensis
AGTAAAAGTATAAGTATGCATTATTTTTTTTACTTAAGTAAAGTATAGATACGTAAAAATTTACTTAAGTACAGTAAGGAAGTACAAATACTTCGTTACATTCCACCACTGGTTTTAATGCAATATAAATATGGATTAATGGGTAGAAAACATTAAATACTTCAAATAGATCATTAAATAGATTTTAAAAAGGTTGGAAAAGTGATTGAGTTCAGCTTTGTGTCTGTTTTATGTCAAATTCTTAATCTCTTTCTTCTGCTGTTCTAGAATGATCCAGGTAGAGAGGGAATCAGCAGAGCTCCGCGCGGATGAGATCGAGAGTCGAGTAAACAGCGGCAGCATGGACGGCCTGAACGTAACACTGCGGCCACGCTCCTCCATCCCCACCTCCGTCACTGCCCTCTCTCTGGCCAGTTCATCTCCTCCCGTCAGCGGCCGATCCACACCCAAACTCACGTCTGGTTCAGCAGCCCACGAGTTGGGCATCATGACCCTGGTGATCCTTGCTTCACATTGCAATGCTTTTATTTTGTGTTAACCCTATTAAATTGCCCTTTTCTAACACTGACGGCACCTAATCATCTGTCACCTTGCATCTTCCTTTGTCTCTTTCTTCCTGTTAACACTTCAGCCAAGTGATTTAAGGAAACATCGCAGACGAGTGGCTGTAAGTGTGTCTTCATCTCTAAATGACTAAACTGAACTGACTGGCTTGCTTGTGCTAATGAAGTGCGTGAGTGTGCATTAGATAGATGAGGATGTGAAAGTGTATTTGCGAGTTTATTTATTTATTTTTGTCCAGAGTGTGTGGGAAATGTGATTAGTTTTTTTTTTTTTGGCATGAGGCAATATTGTAATGATTTTTATGTGTGTTTTTGTACCAGTCTCCAGTGGAAGCCCGAGAAGACAAGGCCACCATCAAGTGTGAGACGTCACCCCCTTCCTCCCCCCGCAGTCTCAGACTAGACCAAATGAACTTCGCTCAGCTAACAGGAAGCCTTGAGGATGGCCGAGGGTAAACGCGCATACATATCCACAGACGATCACATCTCAGGTGTTAATTGATCCTTCTCTGATTAAACTGGATGAGACATAATTTTCCTAGCAGGCACACTTGAGAACAGATGAGAGTTTGTCATAGGCAGAGATTTTACCCCACACACACACTCAGTTGCTCTTGAGACTATGGCTCTATAAACTAGTTAATTACTGCCAGTTTGCCTTTGTTTAAGTCATGTGTGACCCACATTTGTTCTGTAATACACCTCCAGGTGTGTCATGCGCAATAAGAATTGTGAGCCAAGTAGCTTAAGTAAATCTTTGAAAATAAGCTGATTATTGTAGGTTTAAAAAAATGGTCTAAAATAGTCTTTTTTCACATGTGTTAATTTAATCTCTTTAGTTGTCTGCAGTGCATTTGCTTTCAAATAAACAAAAATCATAACTTAACCGCTTTAAAAAATGTCAAAGTTGTTGTTTCCCGTAGAACTTCTTCAAAAATGTTTTCAAAAAACAGTTTAGAATTTTCTATTGACCAAATAATTGTAATTCTATTCATCCTGAACAAATAAAAAAAAAATTACCTGCACAACTGTTTTCAACATAAATAATAATAAGAAATGTTTCTTAAGTACCTAATCAAAATGATTCAGCTCTGGCATTATGGGAATGAATTAAATTTTAAAATATTAATAGAACAATACTTTTTCTGTTTGTTTAATCAAATAATAATAATAAAGCATTAAAAGGTACTGACACTTAACTTTTAAACATTAGTATATAATTTATTTAATAAATACTTTATTGCTTTATATAGACAATTAAGAAAACTGTATATATATAAGATAGTATATTGTATAGAATACCATGTAAATAATTTATCAAATGTTATTTCAGGATTCAAACCCAAGACCACTTTAATGCTAAAACATAAAAAATAAAATCCCTATAAACTTTTTAAATGATTTTCTGGTTGGCAGCTCTCATGCTGTGTTTTTAATTATGTTGCTCCAGATGTTCTCTCTAGAGCATCATCTACTGTTTAATCTCTGTAAGGGTTCAGCTGGGTGTGATGTTTTTATACAGCTAAATTTAATGACAATACCATGGGTATTCTCAAACACAAATCACACTTTGTAGTCTGACTAATTTAATTCAAATAAGACTTTCAGAAGGTGTCCTGCACACTCAGACTAATACACATTGATTTGAATCAAAGCAAGAAAACACACCTGATGTCCTGTTTTTTAGTGTCTCTCTGTCTTTCCTACTCCCACATCACTGATGAGGAGTTAAACTGCATCTCAGAGCAGCCCAGCTCTATCACGATGTAATGCTTCGAACACATTTATTGTGATGTTAGGGGAGGAGTGATTTCATTACGATTGAATTGGCTTTGATAGAACCAAATAAGTGTTGAGGAATAACTAAGCGTTTCTCAGCAGGGCAGGCAGTTAGCCTGATTAAAAGATTACAAACAGAAGTAATGCAGCAGGTTTTGTGAGGCTTTGGTCACACAGGACAGGTTTTTTGTGTTCTGTCTTTTATACATATACTTCAGATAAATGACTTTATCTTTTGTGTCAGGTCTCACTATTTTTTATATAATTTTCCCTTCACCCTTGCAGTTATTAAGGGCAAAAATCCTTGTTACTGTTTCGACTGCAGTTTCTGCCTCCACAATGCTGCGGTTTTCTAATTAGCATTAGCATTACCATTAGCTCAACTTAGTTTTGCTTTTGATAATAGTTTCTAATGCCACCAGAAATTATTAAAAATAAATGACTTCCAGGTGCTTTTTTCACTACATATATTTAATTGTGAATATTCTTTAAAGGGCTAGTCTACCCAAAAATGCAGCCAAAAATCTGTTTTAATTTACTCACTCCCATGTCAATCCAAATCTGTAACTTTTGTTTTCTGTGGAAGACAAGATATTTTTAAGTATGTTAGTAATGTTAGAAAGTACATTTCTCTGTGACTTTTTTCTTCTATTCCCATGTAATGGAAATCAGCGGAAACCAAAACTGTTTGGTAAAAAAAAAAAATTCATAAGTCATACATGTTTGGAACATCATGAGGGTGAGTAAATGATAACTGAGTGTTAATTTAAGCAAAAAGCCCCAAAAAGCTGTTGTTTGCAGTTACATTTTTAATCTTAGCTGTTATAAATTGATTGTAAACCCTGCTTCTCGGGCCTTATTGCTTTTATAAAATAGTTATTCCATATATGTAGCATGGTTTCGCAAAATTAAACCAAAAAAAGGGAAATGCTATTACTTAAAACATCATTCCTCTGCCAAACAATGCAGTTCCCCAGAAAAGGTTGGGGTTGCTACAAAGTGGTTGTTGAGCAACACACAGACATGAATAAAGGTGTATGTTTGTAGAGGAATGCTGTGTTCCAGGCGGGTTTTTGAGCCCGTAAGTCACGACTTTAAACCACGACTCAAGACTTTGTAGCGTTCCTGGCAAATCACGCAAAAATGGTTAAGAGTAAGGAATTGTGGTAGCTAGATGTAAACAAAACAGCGTGGTGGACCGTAGGGGGGTTATGCTCATTTGCAATCATTTCTTTTGCCAAACGTGCTTGACTTGCTAATTTGAGGGAAATGGGGGAGGAAAACCGGCACATGAGGCGAGAGAAGCTGTTATCACTTGTACTGTAAGTAGTGTACTACTTGCATAAACACCGCATTCGTAGAGGCTGCCATTGTTGTTTCACGGGCTATGTGACGTCAAAACTCGGAACTGGGAGTAAATTGATCTAGTACGAGTTCACAGGTTGGAAGTCGCGGGTTTGACTGTCGTTCCAGTGCACTTTCACCGGTAGAAGGTTGAAAAACACAGGTTATAGGTTGCCTGGAATGCAGCATAGTTCACAACAGCTTCAAACACTGCTCAAGCAATCAGAATTAAGGGCCAGAACTATCAATTTTTATATTTTTGTGGACTATCCCTTTAAATGCTTAAGAGTAAGTCATACAGTGCCTTTTTTGACCTCATTGTCTCTTTCTCTTTCTACTTAGGGGCAACAAAAAGAAGGGCATAAAGTCCTCTATTGGCCGTCTCTTTGGCAAGAAGGAGAAATCGCGTTTAGATCAGCCTTTGACCAAAGATGGCCAGATGACACCACCTGTCATTCCAGGTAGCATGAAACAAACACGCATGCATTACATGTGGTGTTGGAAATGACATGTTTTATTACTACTACAGAGTATTCGTTTTTAATCATATTTAAGGCCATACTATTTGGTTTATCTGTCTTAAAAAAGTCATTTAAATTAGTTCCTAAGTAAAGATTGTATATTCCTTAACTTTATATGTTGTGACATTCAGATTTTGAAATGAGTATTGGAGATACCATGACCTTGAGCAAACTGGGCACACAGGCAGAGCGAGACCGCAGGATGAAGAAAAAGTAGGTCTTCTCTGCTTTATATCTCACTCACACATCTCCTTCACCCTGACGCCCATCAGATCACCCTGAGACATTCACTAATCTGACCTAATCCTTATTACCTAATTACACAGCTCATTTAAAGCAAATGACCAATCAATTGGATGGCAAAGTGCCATTTCCTGCAGATAAACAAGTTACAAATAACACTTAATAGTAGACTAATAACATGGCCTCATTTGAGCGTACTTTAGCATCTTGTAGAGTCTATCCTCATCTCCACATCTTATCTCTGTCCCCTGACCATTAGTGTGACAGAAAAAATAGGTTTCCTAATTAGCACCTGCCATGTGGATAAGTTTATGTGTTTCAGTTCTTTGGCACTGTGCTAGGAACAAAATGTTTGGGTGTTAGATGAGAAAAACAAATTGGATAGCCTTTGCATTCTAATAAAATAAAGGATGTTCGAAAAATAACCTAGCGCTGTTCTCTAATAGATTAAAAATCTGATTCATATAAGTTAATGTTTAAAAGAATGAATAGTTATTGAATAAATTATTTTAAAATAGATTCAAACAGATCTCAAACAGGTTTTAAAGTGTATACATTTTTGTTTTTACGATATTTTTTTATAAAGAGATGAGCCTATTAAATCTTAATATTAAACCTATTAAAGCTCACACTTTTAAATAGTAATGTATATAATAAAAATTATATTATTATTATTATATTATATTACATCTCAGGTCAGGATTTGGTCCATATCCATGCTAAACAAAAAAACTATCAATAATATTTAAAGCATAAAATAAATTTTAATTTCAGACTTTTGAGTGGGTGCCTATATTAACCAGAATAAAATAAACATTAATATAGTTAGTTAATAAGTAAAATCCCCATATCGTTTAACCACTGCATTATACTCTTCATATGTTCAGATTGATGTGAGTTTGACGTCTCTAGGGTTGTGTTTCCTCTAAGCTCTGACCTTTCTTTGTCTTTTGTCAGACATGAGCTGCTGGAGGATGCTAGGAGGAAAGGGCTTCCTTTTGCTCAGTGGGACGGCCCGACTGTGGTCTCCTGGCTCGAGGTACAAAGATATCAGCCACCATCCCTCCCACAGTGCAGTAATGAGCACAGCACTCATGATCTTCATGATTATAATCACCCAAACAATAGGGGGGTGGGACACGGATGACAATAATTACAGTAATTACTTACTCACTCTGATGATGATGGAGATAACAAAGATGCATCTTGACGGTCTTCTCTCTGACATCCTCCAGCTGTGGGTGGGCATGCCAGCTTGGTACGTGGCGGCGTGTCGTGCCAATGTGAAGAGTGGGGCCATCATGTCAGCACTGTCGGACACAGAGATTCAGCGAGAGATCGGCATCAGTAACCCGCTGCATCGATTGAAGTTGAGGCTGGCCATTCAGGAAATGGTGTCACTGACGAGTCCGTCAGCTCCTCTCACATCACGCACAGTAAGAACCTGCCTGTTAACTGCTCACATATACAGTCTCAGTTGGAAAACAAATATAATATAAAATATATATATTATTAATATATTATTTTACATTTTAATTTATTTAATCTCATTATTTTCTAATTCACAATTAATTACTCTTATTATAATAATTTATAATGATTTGTAGTATTATTGTTTTTTACATTTCATTTAATTCTTATTATTTCAGTGAAATGGTTTTTATATAAACAATTTCTGTAAAAATACTTTATAAACTTTAGTTAATTTTCTAAATTTGAAATGTAGTTAATTAATAATTATAATGATTAATACAATTAATGAATCAATTATATTGTTAATCATTATTTAAATACAAGAATTATTTCATTATGATAATAATTGTAGTTAGAAAATAATCTTTAAAATAACAATTTATAAAAAATATATTTAGTATATTATTATATAAAAGCATTTTTATTTTATTGAAAAGTTTTAATTTACAAATTATAAATTATATATAAACTATACTAAAGTATATTAATTTGGTAAATAAGTTATAATTATATGAATAACTTGGTGTTAGATCAGTGGGTGGAGCCAACAATGAAACACCTTGACAACAAATGAGTGGGTGGAGACCAGAGTACCAGAGTGAGAATCCATGAATGAAAACAAACACACACACACACACAGACGCTGGGCTGGTATATTTATTATATAAATACAAACACATGCATGTGTTTGATATGTATAATATGCATGTATAATATCTATAATATTAAATTTAACTAATAAATAAACACATTACAAACACGTTATGTTAAGGATGTGATTAATTGCATTTAATAGTTTGACAGAACTAATGCATTCTGTTTTTATTTAATTATTATTTTAATCATTGGTGAAAAAACAAAATTGTGTTTTAAAAATATTAATACAATATTAAAACAATAAATAATAAGAGATTTCCTTGCACCTATTTCATACGTAGAAAATAATTGTCACATGACTAACATACTGTACAATTTTACCTTAAACGGACTGCTGCAAAGGTGGATAAGAGGACTATGCCATGTGTGATCATTTATCTGTGTGTGTGTGTGTGTGTGTGTGTGTGTGTGTGTGTGTGTGTGTGTATCTGTTTTTCTCTGTTCAGTCTTCCGGAAATGTGTGGGTGACTCACGAGGAGATGGAAAACTTGGCAACCTCGACCAAAATGGTTAGTCCATCTGGGTGGCTCCCATGTGCCCGCGGTGCCATGCATATGCCACGCTTCCGCAGCCCTCACAACCCCCAGCCTGCTGCCCCTGAATCCACCCCCATCTCCCTCTGCCCTGCAAACTACCCAAAGAGTGCGCTTATTAAACCTTTTGCATGTTTCTGTGTGATTGCTGTCCTGTCGCTTTGCAAAATTATTCCATATTCAACTACATTTGCAGTAACCTAGTAACAACCACAGCTGCTTGCCATGCACTTCATCTGTTCTGGCTGGACTAAACTTATTTAGCTGGAAGAGAGCATTGTTAACACTCTACTTTGTGCTCTAACACGCTGGCACTCTGGCCTTTGACTGACAGGATAATGAGGAAGGAAGCTGGGCTCAGGTGAGAGAGCAACTGAGCGCCTTCCAATGACCTCTTTTATGTACAGTAGTTTTCACATTTTCACTGTAAAAGTCAGTCTGTAGCTTTATGGCATAGGAAAGAACTGACTTGTTTTCATATGGAGTTTAGTAGAAAATTGGAAATACAATGAGAATTTGGTTAATTTTATTAAATATATATATATATTAAATATATATATGTAAATGTCCATTTAAAAAATTTAACAATTAAAAAAGAAATATAAATAAAATATAATAAATGAATAATATATATATATATATAAATCTATTATTCATTTATCATATTTTATTTATATTTCTTTTTTAATTATTACATTTTTTAAATGGACATTTACATTTAATATAATGTTGAACATCAATGTTAGAAACAGTTATTAGGATTCTTTGATGAATAACAAGTAAAAAGTGAAAAAAAATTTTTTTAATATAGAACATTCCTAAAATGTTAATCTATGCTATGACTTTGTTCATTTAATAGATCCTTGGTTTGTAAAAGTATTCATTTCCTTCAAAGAAGAAAGAATAAAAATGTACTGATCCCAAACTTTTGAACAGTAGTGAAACAGTAAACTTTTGTAACAGTAGTTCTGAACATTATTATCCATTTTAAATAAATGCTTTTAAAATGATCAAAGAAGCCTAAAACAAACTATTAAGCAGCTCAACTGTTTCCAACACTTATAATAAAAAATCAGCTTATTAGAATGATTTCTGAAAGGTCTGACAGTGACACTGAAGACTGGAGAAATAATGCTTTGTATCACAGTAATAAATTACATTTTAAAATATATTCACACAGAAAACAGTTATTTTGAAATGAAATAATATTTTCACAATATTAACAGTTTTTTATAGATTTTTAATCTAATAAATGCAGCCTTGATGAACAGAACAAACATTTTTAAAAACCATTAAATATCTTACTGACCCCAAATGTTTGAACGGTATATATCTATATCTATATATATCTATATATATATATACACACACACATATATATATGATTAACTTAAATTATTAATATGTTTAACATTATATTAAAAATCTAATATCATTTTATTATGTTAATAAACAATGGGAATGTACAGTATATAATAAATATAAATGTATTTGGTTTATATTTATTATTTAATTTTTTTATCTTATTTTTTAATGCTGGATAAATGTTAGTGTGTATCAAAATAATACGATCTAAATAAAATGACTAAACTAAATCTATGTTAATTACAAATTCAAACCCAAGATCCAGTTGACCGAGGCACAGTGAAATAACATCTTTTCTTTCTCAGACACTAGCGTATGGTGACATGAACCATGAGTGGATTGGGAACGAGTGGCTGCCCAGTCTGGGCCTGCCTCAGTACCGCAGCTACTTCATGGAGTGCTTGGTGGATGCTCGTATGCTGGACCACCTTACTAAGAAAGACCTGCGGATACACCTCAAGATGGTGGACAGCTTCCACCGGTAAACAATAGGATCGACTGCTCATTTTAAATAACTACATTGTGAACCAGACTTTGTATAGAATGGGATATGCATTACATCCTTACAGGGCTAGTTTGCACTATGGCATCATGTGCTTAAAAAGGCTGAACTATGACAGGAAGGAGCTGGAGCGAAGAAGAGATGATTTTCAACATGACATCAAAGGTATGAATAAATTAACAATGCACTCTCTGGATTCATTAATTTAAAGTTATGAAGGTAAGAGCACTATCTAGTGGCCGTCTCTGTTATCTGCATTTCGATTGCAGGAATGTGTGAGGTCAACAGCTGAGCTTTTTAGTGTCAAATTCATTTAAAGGGACGGCGCCCGGCTGAACTTCAGCATAACACATGAACTTGACACAGCTGTCACAGCTTTTTAAAATCTTTCATCTTCATCGCTAAAGACACACGCACCAACTGCTTAAGACACACACACTTAAGCACGTTACACACAGGATTGTACAAACAGAAAGCAGGCTAGCCAGCTGTGCAAAATGATCATGCTCCACATATACTGTTACCTAAACACAGATATTTCCAGTACTGTTATTTACTGCATGGGTTAGAGGTGGTCTGTTCAGTCTTATACCACAGTATCACGGAAACTGTATATCACAATACACACTGTTATAATAGTTGCATGTGATTTATTTAGTGATGTCAATCGATTAATTGCATCCAAAATAAAAGTTTTTGTTTACATAATATACGTGTGTGTATATTTGTTATGGATATATAAATGCATACACTTGCAGTTTATTTTCAAAATATTTACATGTAGATTTATTTATATTCTTTACAATATTTATTAATAAATGTAATATTTTTCTTTATAAATATACATGCATGTGTTTGTATTTATATATACATAATAAATATACACAGTATATACACATATATTATGTAAACAAAAACTTTTATTTTGGATGCGAATAATCGTATGACATCACTAGTTTTAGAACCTAATATAATATTTAGGTTTTTCTTGGCCACACCCCTAAACCTGAGATTACTTTAATCATTTAACGACAAATTCATGGTTCGCTGATTAATGATAACATGACATGCAAGTTAAATTGTGATAGTGTCGCAGTTTACATTAGTTATTATTATTATTATTATGAGGTTATAACTGTGATTTAAGATTGGAATATATTGCTGTTATAAATTATACTTTTACCGTTAAAATAAAATGTTTTAATAATTTTATACACTACAATTTACTATTTAATAATCTTCACTTTCAAATATTGAATTCTTTAAATATTTCAAACCCTTTTTGTTTTTATTTTGTCGAAATGCTGCATAATTACTTATATTATCCATGTAATACTTATAATTAAACTTCTGCCGACAAAAAACTTGATGTGTAAATAAAGTGAGCATAGCACACAATTCATGCTCGTTAAATTTCCAGCATTTGCTGTGATCCACAGAATGCAGTGTCTGGCTTCACTTCTAATTACTCAAATAATGCAAAGATTTTATTCATAGCATTTGATTTGACAGTCACGCTATGATGTATCTTTCAATGTGGCTTTAAAATGAAACTCATTTGAGTCAATTTAATATGAAACAAATGAACCAAGAAAAGATAGTAGAAAATCAGTGTATTGTTGTCACTCACAGATACCCTGGTGTGGACCAATGATCATGTGATGCAGTGGGTTCAGACCATCGGTCTGAAAGAGTACAGTAATAACCTGCTAGAAAGTGGCGTGCATGGAGCTCTCATTGCCCTTGATGAGACGTTTGAGTTCAGCAGCTTGGCCCTCATTCTACAGATCCCCATGCAGAACACTCAGGTGAGGAACACACATGATGTTTAATAGCAGTTTAAAGACACTAGCTGCTCCATTCTGTTCTGGCATAGAAAACTCAGTTGATATAGTGTTTCAGCATACTGGAGGTCTTTCCAACGTCCCGTGTCTCTGTCTCTTCCAGACCAGGCAGATTCTTGAGAGGGAATTTAACAACCTCTTAGCATTGGGCACAGATCGACGCCTGGAAGAGGTTGGTAAACATTTGGATTCTTTTTCTGCTAAAATGTCATGGAATTATTACAGGTCACTACAAGTAAATTGATCCTATTACACATGCACACTTTGCAGTCTATTGTATTTACAATTCATTTTATATCTGTGTAACAGCTTTTTTAAAGGAAACATAAACTAGAATATTATCTTATTCTTATTTTAAAATGGCTATTTTGTGACACACCAAGCTGGGAGCACTTGTCTGCAGCCAGGATTGCACGGCTCATCATTTATGTTGGCATTTGTTCCCTTAAGAACTAGGAAATTATCATTGTGCTGCGATTCTCGCTTCATATATGAAATAGCACAGATGTTGGTGCAGTCATACTTCGCAACAGTATCTTAACCCAGTTGTTCTGATGTCATTCCTTTCAACAGTGTGATGACAAGTCTTTCCGAAGGTCTCCATCGTGGCGTAAGCGCTTCAGGCCGAGGGACGGCCAGGGCCTGGGTATGATGCCAGGGTCCATAGAGACTCTTCCCGCTGGCTTCCGCCTCAACACCATGTCCATTCCCGCCTCTATGGCTGCTGTGCCCAAGAAACAGCTGCAACCAGAAGGTAGAAAGGGGGGGGCAGTGTGTTTTACGAGGGTGAAGTGAGTTCATCCGTGCCATTAACACGTTGCTCTTCAATGGTTGCAGTACGGTACTAACAAGTAGTGCCTTCTCT
Organism: Enteromius thamalakanensis; assembly: GCA_032357475.1. Classification (NCBI taxonomy): domain Eukaryota; kingdom Metazoa; phylum Chordata; class Actinopteri; order Cypriniformes; family Cyprinidae; genus Enteromius; species Enteromius thamalakanensis. The sequence goes on from JAUCMT010000013.1 coordinate 14,986,217, forward strand.
AACTCTTTTACAGTTTATCTTGCAGCACTTATTGTGAAACATGAATGCATTTTGACTGTGAAGGCATGTGTTGAAAGTAACTAACATTAATGGCACGTCAGGGTCATTCAGCTTGTGTCACTGCATGTTTTCTCCCCTCTGTGTCTCTGTGGTTCAGCAGCCGGTCCCCCGGCCCCGCAGAGACTAGACCCCTCAGCTGTCAGGACTTACTCCTGCTAACTTGCTTTTACTAATCACTGCACTCACACTAACAGGTAAGCTGGTAACTGCAGCCCTTATTTCTTGTACTGTACACGAATGGTCAGTTTTCTTTTGTGTAAGACTTAAAATATTACAGTAGTTCACTGTCAAATTAAAATTTCCTGATATTTTTCTCACCCCAACATCTAAGATGTTTATGTATTTTTTTCTTCAGTCAAAAAGAATTTAAGTGCACTTCAATGGACTCCAAATGAGTGCAGTGCAACAGCAAGGCGAGGATTTGTGTTTATAAAGCATATATTTTTTAATTTTTTAAATGACCAATCGCTAGATAGGACCCTTAATTATCGTCTGGTATCGCTTATAGCCCTTTGAAGCTGCACTGAAATATTTTGGTCATTTTGAACTTCGACCGTTTGGAGACCATTGAAGTGCACTGTATGGATTTAAATTCTGGAATATTTTCATCAAAAACCTTCAATTCTTTCTGACTGAAGAAGACATACATAACCATTTTGGATGACGGGGGTGATTAAATTATCAGGAAATTTTCATTTGAAAGTGAACTAATTCATTAAGTAGCTTAAACTTTTTTTAAACTGAGACTTGAATGAAAGTTCATATAATTCTTGGAACCACCTGGTAACCAATCTGAACACGCAGCAACTGTATAGTAACTGATTGCGTTATTTTACTCCATTATTTTATTCAAGTATATTATATTCTAGTTTGTGTAATTATGAGGTATTTAGATGTCACATTTTGTATTTGTGTCAGTGTTCTTGTGGCTTTAATTCAAGTTAAGCGCAAACTAGAATTTGTAGCATTATGTTGATTAACACAAAGAACTAGTAACTTAAAGGAAAAGTTCACCCAAAAATGAAAATTCTGTCATCATTCACTCACCCTGGAGTAGTTCCAAACTTCAACACAAAGTTCGTAACCGGCTGTTTTTTGGTCACCATTGACTTCCATAGTAGGAAAAAAATAATAAGGAAGTCAATGGTGACCCTTTTTCAAAATGTTTAGAAATTCTATTCATCAGAACAAAGAAATGTATGCAGGTTTGGAAATACTCCAGAGTGAATGATGACAGAATTAAAATTTTTGGGTGAACTATTCCGTTAAGTAAAAATTTGAGTTACACAAATGGGCTATTAACACAGTAAGCATTTATTTCATTTTTGCACTTCTTAAATGTTTTTTTAAGTAAATATGCTCTAGCGTGTTTGACAATTTAAATTTCATCTTCTACATGACACAGCATTCTAAAATCACAGTGCCCAAATTAAAAGTTAAAATTTTAAAAACACATCCATAGACCTTTTTTTTTACTCATTCTACTGCCCTGATTTTTAGAGCGAAAAAAAAAAAATTCTCACATTTTTTGCAGGTGTAAACAGTGCTCTTAAAAGTTTAAGAAGCCCAACTTTAAAAAAAAAAAAAAAAAATTTTCATTAGTATGCCCTACGTGTGGCCAGAAATGAATTCTGTGTGTGTAGCACACTACACCAAAACGCAAATACCTGCATCTAAAGACTATAAATGCTCAATGTTAAGGTCTTTATTTTATTAAAGCATGTCTCCATAAAATAACAAGATGATTTGTAGGTGTTGCCAGTACATCAACAGAAAGCTAAAGAAGTAGCCGACAGCTTGTGTTTACTGATATACTGATATACGTTACATTAACTTGTATCAAACCCTGAATATATATATATATATATTTAAAGAAATATGATTTTGTTTCTGTTATCCTCTTGTTTCCCTACCAGTGCACTCCCACTACCTGTATGGACACATGCTTGCGGCCTTTCGAGAATGAATTATGCCAAAATCTGGGGACATCTTGAAAGGATGCGGGAAGGGTTAACCTCCGCCCCTCCCCTGTCCTCAACAGCACCAGAGCTTTCTTGGACACCGTGCAATAGAGGGGGCCAGAAAGATGAATTTTGGAACTCTGAACGCGTGGAACGCATAGCAGAGAAATCTCATCCTATCAGTCATTTCCCAGTAATCCCGGTTCTATAGTCTTTGTGGTGGTCGTACTTAACTGGTGTACTTGGCCCTGTAGTCTGTCAGTGCTATAGTCTGCTCCTTTGGGTGTGCCGTTGGCATTTTACTATATAAGGCTTTCTCCCCTTTGGTTATGCAAAATATTAATCAACGTCTATGTATATATGAAAAACAGAAAATTATGCTATTATGTTTTTTATGGAAATATATATCAGACTTGTATATGGAGATGAATATATCATATGAATTTTAAAGTCTCAGTTGTGACTGTTTCCTGTCGGTTAGACAGCTCCGTCTGCTAGAACGGTGTTGTATAGTCGGTGTCTTACACCAGTGGTGACTGGAAAAAAACATGCGTTTGTGTTCACATCAGCAGTGCTTATCCACGTAATACACTTCCAGGACTCTGAGATCGTTTACAGCCATGATGCTAAATATCGTCAAGCATCAGGGAAAGCAATAGACTTCAGTTCACTTAGCATCAGGAGAGTAAAAAAACAAACCAAGAACGAACTACCGTGATCTTCGCCAGTTGAAATTCAGCATCACAACGGGAGCAAATGATTCTTGAGCAACCTACCTACCAAACCGGTTAAGAGCGCGTGTCAGTCTGTTGGGCATTTATTAAATTTATTTTCTGTAATTCACAGGATGTATCGTGCTATTGTGGCAGCTACTGTAATGTGTGGAAACGTGTGTATGTGTATTATAAGTGTTACACAATGATGACAAATCATGTTCTTTAAAAAGTGCTCTCTATTAAAAAAAAAACGAAGTATTAATATAAGTGACTGTTTTTCATTTTATACACCAAAAAAAAAATCATCACTGTCATTCTTAAAAAAATTAAATGAACGATTGATGATCAAGCCTTGTTTGTGCTGTGTGGGTCACTGTTGGCATTGGGGCGTCCGGTGGAGCATGCATGCCACTAAACTTGACAATCACTGTAGCATCTTTTGCCTCTATTTCTCGCTCTCAGTCATCATTACCACAGATCTGAAGAAATATATCTCCAAACACTTGAACTTGAAATCCTGTGGTGTGCTGCTCTTTTTTAAGCCTCGATCTGCCAATTGTGCCTAGCCTTTCACAGCCAGTTTATTTGGTTCTGTTTTGTTCTTAACGTTCGGCGTGCTCGCTGAATATCGATTTGATCTTTTAGTGGCTTGCTAAAACAAATGCCTTGACGAGGACCAAGCGCTTCCCTGATGCGACGGTGGTGGAGTAACTGAAGCCTCTTGCTTTGCAGCGTGTTCTTCTATGATGGTCATTTTTACGCTAATTTGTTTCTGTAGCTCTTGACAGTAATGTGAACTGTGAAACAGGTGCAAGTCTCTCTTTCTCTCTCTCTCTAGCCCCCTCACAAGCTCTTTCTCTTCTGTGTGCATGTAAGGTTTAATGTGTGTGTGTAAATAGCTGATTTATGTATATAATTCTGTATAGAGTAGATGCAGACTCCACATAAAGCATGTGGTTGAACAAGTGAGATTTTTTTCTTTGAATGTGATGTTTGTTTAGTACGGCTCAGCTGCTGTTGAGGTTTTTGTTTTTTCAATTTAAATGTAAAAAGCTGTCACAAATAAATAATTATATATGAATATATAAAATAAATATTTACCTTGCGTATTATAAAGCATTTCGTGGATTTTTCTTGGTGTATTTGGTGCTTTCCTGCACGCAAGTCTAAAACCAAAGTCATATTGCTGGGAAAATGATTGACTAAATATGATGATCCAATCAGCGAATTGAAAAAAAAAGGGCAAAGAAAATGAATTTATACAAATACACAACAATCTTTATTATAAAAGTTAAATAAATTATTCCAAACACACAGAAAAATACAAAATAAAATAACAAAACCACTCTGTAGAAAATAGGAACATATTTACATGACTGGCATTCAGAGCTAGTTTAAATTAAGCAGAAATTGGTCAAAACCAGAAGTAAAACATTGGACCCACAAATGTTTTTTTTTTTGTTGGTAAGCATAAAGCACACACAAACAAAATGAAAAATAGGAATCAAGAGGGAAAAAGGACAAACTATGAATTTATGAATCAGCCTCTCAGAATTTTAAGCAGGAATTAGGCTGATCTGAAATCCGTTCTTATTGCCACAGAGATAAGAAACATTTGGAAATATAATCATGTGGACCTCGAGATTTGTCTGGAAATTAAGCCCCCAAGGCTTTTTATGCTACTATGTTCACCTTGGGTGTTACAGATAGTGCTGTTATGGTCGGCAGCGGAAGATGGTCTGAACATAACTCCTCGTTTATTTGCTTATGTCCAATGAATAGGGGACCGGAGTCACCTCTGTTCCTGTAATGCTGTCCACAATAGACGTCAGAGACCTCAGGTTGGTTTGCTCTGAGGAGTCGTCATTCAGGAGATCTGAGGAAATTAGAGGACACTGTCACACGGTTGGCATTCAAATCGTTTAACCCTCACTTTTTTATGTGGCTTAATGGACTTTTTTAAATGTCAGGCTAGTTAGTGTAGATGTGGTGGTCTTACCCTCGTGGGTGGATCTGTAGGCAGGGGCACAGTGCTCAGATGCACTGCTCCACTCTGGACTGCTACAGCAGGTGCTGCCAGAGCCCTGGTCGCTAGAGGACGACACCTGTTACACACAAACACACACACACACACACTACTGTCAGTCACATCACCACCCATGAATCAAGCACCGCACACGGCAATCTATTATCCTTTACACATTTATTTTATTGGCCGTTATAATGTTCTAAAAATTAAATACTGTGTGACTTTATTTAATAGAAATTAATATAATTATATATATATATATATATATATATTCTGACTTAACTGATATTTTGTCAAATATTCTCAATAATAACTGAATGAGAAAATCAGATTTAGTCATTTTTATTTCATTTATTTATTTATTTGCAAAATATTCTGCATTTAAGTCTGTCTTAGCCCTATATTTCTAAATTTATCTGCAAATAATTTAAATAAATAAATGCATTACATTATTTCCTTGACAGTTATTCTAAATAAATGGATGAATGACAGAATATAGACAAAATGTTGTTTTTTGGGGGGTTGAATTAAACTACATAATCTCTGCTTAAGGTAAAGCAAATTTCCAATGACCTTGAGCTGTTAAAAAGTACAGTCCTGTTTGACAGCGTATGCATCATGCATAAAGCCCGCCGTATACCTGCCCCTGAATCCCCGAGCATCACTCACCCCTTGAGGAGCTGCAGCTCTGTAATGCAAGTTTCCCTGCTCGTGCTCCTGCTGGTTTAGAGAGCTGACCAGTGCCTGGAGTCTCTCGATGTACTGGATGGCGCTGCGCAGGATTTCCACCTTTGGCAGCCTCTGGTTGGGATTCATGAGCGTGCTCCTCTTGAGAGCCTCAAAGGCCTCGTTGACTTTTTTCAACCTCCTCTTCTCCCTCAGAGTGGCGGCTTTCCGGCGATCCATGGTCACCGACTTGCGCTTACACACCTTGCAGGCCCAGGGCAGACACTGACCCGGACAGTGCTGCTGCTCCTGGTGAGGAGACATGGACATACCGAGGCTTGAAGATGGAGACGGTTTGTCCTCCAACCCCACTCCGTTTGACAGCAGCCTTCCATCGGCACACAAGCCCACCATGGAGCTTCGGTCCTGATATCCTGCTTGGTCGAAGCCTCCAGTCAGCCTTGACTGGAAGAAGTTATCACCACCTTCATAAAAACGCTGGTCTGCAAAGAAGTATGGGTTGGTCTCGAAAAGCTCCATGTCTTGTTGGAATTAGAGTCCACCGGCTCTGCTCTGTCTTCTCTGAAAGCGTTATAGGTCCTTTGCGGTTCTTGCGAGCGTGTGTGGGTGTTTCCCCCTGGAGCTGAGCTCGTGCTGAAGAAGATCTGTGGACGACAACTGCTCCACACCAACTGCAGTGGTGGCATTTAAACTCTCTGCCTGGTGTTAGATCAGTAGGTTAAATATAGCCAGGGCTCTGAGAAACCTGACCCCGCGTTTAGCTGTTGCCACACATCTAAACTTTACATCTCTTTTCATTCCCCAATCTTCTGGGGATTTGGGACCGGTTTGCTTCGAGAATGGCGTCAGGCCGCTGTTGAAAGTCCAGGAACATGATCTGAGTGCCATGGAAATCAAACAGACTACAGCAGATATGAAAGATCTACTACGGCTCCTTAATTAACTGATCCAAATCCTTGTCAGACAGTATCATCTTCTCTTCCAAAGCGGAAAAATGTGCCACACTTATTATCAGTTCGCTGTTTTTATAACTTGGCTGGAGCAATTCAGGATGTCTGTTTGGAAAAAAGATCAATTATATATATATATATACATATATGTTCAGAAAAAGACTAGCATAACAAATGCTGAAGTATATAATATCAATGTTTTATATATATATATATATACTGACTGTTACGCCAGTCTTTTTCAGAACCTATGTCGATCATTATTTGCCTATAATTTGCTGTTGTTGTTAATAATAATAATGATAATGCATTTTATTATGAAAATGTAATAATATAGTAAATAACTTATTAAACAACTTATTAACAATAATATATAAATGAAAAAAGAATAATTATAGTTGTAGTAATAACTATTTTACCAACACACATACAATGTCCTGGTAATATGAAAGATACAAATGTAAAATGTATGTATATTGTGTATAATATTATATATTTCAGCTTTTGTTTTGCAAGACATTTTATGAAGCTAATTTGCATATTTAGTAATCGTTTGCTGCTGTTGTTAAAAATAATATATTGATAAAAAATGGTAATAATGTAATAATATAAATAATAATTATACATAATATGAGAATATAAATATTATATATATATATCTATATATATTATATATATATGCATTCCCCTGTGTAATGTCCGTCATTGGTTCAGTAAGATAGACCTTTGTTGTCCCTGACCCCAAAAAGTGAGGTAGGCTCTCTGGACACTGGAAATCCCTTATGGACTCGTCTGGGCTCATTGCTCACAGGCTAATTCAGAGTAGCTTCCGCTATGTCCCATAATGAATCCACAGGCTTATTTATGGTCACTGACACCACCGCAGCTATTCAAGGTTCATATAGTAGATGGCGAAGGGGTTTTTCGCTGTGATATTTTTCCTAAGTGACAGTATGCTGAACACTTCTACAATGTTACTGGTGAAAGTGACCCTTAAAAACTGTGACTCTTTACACCTCTGTTATTTAAAAGCGTAGAACTGGGAGACCTGTTTCAGAATTTAAAGGTACCTTCTGTCCGAAATGGGACGCCCCGCAGTGCTCTCGTCATGGTAACCCAAGCTTCCATCCTTGGCAGGATTAGGAGGCTGTGCAGTTGGCTGTCAGGTTAAAATGTGATGGATGATCACTGATGGTTGAGGAGCACAATAGGGCCTCTGTGGCTGTCCAGGCTGCAGGAGAGCAGTGTGTCCGAGTCACTCAACCCAGACCTTCCCTTGGCCTACTGTCAGCAGAAACAGAGGATGGCAGTGCGACAGGTCCATGCAGGACACACACACACACACCAACCAGGAATTCTTCTTGAAGAGGAAACCGCTTTCTCAGCATTTTAGTTAAAGAGGTCAGGTTACTAATGATATCACAGTTGTCTTGCTCCAAAGGTGCATCACAAACAAAAATGTCTGTGATAATATCATTTGGGGAAAGAAAATACCCCCTGAAGAAATTAGAAAGCATTTTTGTATTCACCTTGGTTTCATACAGTGCTGAAAAAAAACATTTAGCTACCAAAAATGTTTCTGTATGGTTTTAACAATATTTAACTCTAATACTTCAAATACGTCAAATAACCTTTTTTTCATGTGAATCAACCTTCATGTGAACCAGCCTACTCTACTCAGTATTTTAGTAAACAATAATTAGTATGCAGTTATGCAATTCTGTTTACATAACAGTAGAATTATTTAAGAAATATCACTAAAAGATTCCATACTATTTGACACATTTTTTTAATTGGGGAAAACAAAAACAAAGAAGAAATTGAGAGCATTTTTCAAGTAAAAAGTATTTTATTAATCTTAGCAATAAAAACATTTTTTTTTTATATTTTCAAGGTAAGATGGTTTTACAGAATAATAATCACAACTATTACTTTATATATTACAGCACATAAGATTTATCATATATCTATTAACACTGCTTTCTTGGGAGTGCCTTAGAAAAGTGGGGTTTTGCACAATATTGCCATGAATCCTTTTTAATTTGTGATAATTTTGCACTGATAAGGGACAACACAAACTACAAAAACATATATTATTACATGTACATATTTTGTTACATAAACAGTTTATACATAGAAAATATTGACAAATGTATAATATTTACATTTTTGATTCATCAAAATATCCACCATTAGCAGCTATTACAGCTCTGAATAATGTGGGTATCCGAGTTGTCAGTTTATTCAAACATTGACTTGATATATTATTCCAAACCTCCTGAAGATGATACACACTGGTTGGACACGTCTTACGGTTCAGTTCCTCCCGTAGTAGCTCAACTTTGATATGTATATATTGTCATTAATATGTAATCAAAATTAAAATTATTATTGCTGGCCTTCAATGATAATGTCAAGTTACTTTAATGTACAGTATTTGCACCAGAAAATGATAAGAATTTATGATATCATCCAAGATGAGAGAGCGCCGTCATATCTATGCGGGGGGCACCCAGCGTGCAGTGCACAGGCCGTTGAGTCCCCTGGATGAGCCAATGCCTACAGATCCACCAGCACCGGCGACTAAGTGGATGGCAGGCTTCGCTGTACACAGTGAGGTTCCACAAACGACACCCGGGTTACAGTTGAAGTGAGAGGACGAGTATACAAGGTTGTGCTAAATTCGGGAAGTAGCATCACCCTGATAAGACCCGATGTGCTTGGACCCCAGCCGTCCAAAGGTACGCTTCCTGTTACATGTGTTCATGGTGATACTCAACACGTTCCTACCTGTTCCGTAGAGATAAAGAAAGGACTCAACAGCAACATAATTGAAGTTGGAGTCATCAAGAAGCACATCCCATGGCAGGATACCTGGAAGCGGCGAACATGGCTCAGCAGATCCGGGACAGATTTCATTGGCCTGGACTAGAGGCAGACTTCAAGCTGTTCTGTGCATCCTGCCCAACGTGCCAGCTCACCACTCCCAATAAACCTCCCTCGAGTCCGCTCATCCCTCTGCCTATCATCAGGGTGCACTTCGAGCAGATCGGTATGGATCTCGTGGAGCCACTGTCAAGATCCGGCCGGGGTCATGAACACATGCTGGTCATTGTCGACTACGCGACTTGGTACCCGGAAGCCATCCCTCTTCGCAAGGCCACCTCGAAGGCGATCGCCCAGGAGCTGTTCCTGCTAGCCAGTCGCGTTGGGATTCCATCAGAGATCCTGACTGACCAGGGAACCCCCTTTATGTCCCGGCTAATGGCTGACCTGTGCCGGCTGCTGAAGGTGAGACCGATTAAAACCTCCGTATATCATCCACAGATGGACGGCTTAGTGGAGAGGTTTAAAAAAAACCTAAAACAGATGCTCCGGCGGGTGGCGTCCGAGGATCGCAAAGACTGGGACCAGCTCCTTCCATATGTCCTGTTTGGAATCTGCGAAGTACCCCAAGCGTCGACGGGCTTCACCCGTTTGAGCTATGGACGCCAGCCCCAGGGCATGTTGGACGTGGCCAGAGAAGCCTGGGAGCAGCAGCCGGCACCCCATCGGACAGTGATTGAACATGTCAGAGACATGAGGAAGAAGATAGACCGTGTCATGCCATTAGGCTGGGAACACATGGTTCAAGCCCGGCAAGGTCCGTACACCATGGAAGATCGGGTAGGCCCTGTAAACTACAGAGTGCGCCAGCCAGGACGAAGACATGCCACCAAGATTTACCATATTAACCCCCTGAAATGCTGGGTTGGGGACCGGGACCAGACAACGGCCATCGCCCTCTCTCAACCCACGGTTGTCAACGCAGACCCCCACCTTTCGGTACCCTGAGATTTTGTAACGACTACCGACACCTCAACAAAGTATCCCAGATTGACGGCTACCCCATGCCCGAGTGGATGCACTGCTGGAACGTCTGGCAAGGGCCCGATACATAACGACATTGGATCTCACAAAAGTCTACTGGCAAGTTCCTTTATCTGATCGAGCTAAACAAAAAACGGCCTTCTCTACACCTTCAGGTCACTGGCAATACCGGCCCCTTCCCTTTGGCCTTCACGGAGCTCCAGCGACGTTCCTGCGGCTCATGGACATCCTCCTTCAGCCTCACCAAGAATACGTGGCGGCATACATTGACGACGTGGTGATCCACTCAGAGGCATGGGAGGATCATCTGGAGTGACTACGACGGGTGCTGTCTGAGCTCAGGAGGGCTGGACTTACCGCCAACCCCCGCAAATGCCATCTAGCCATGTCTAAAGTCAAGTAGACCCCCCCACCCACCACAAAATCCCAGGTACGAGCCTTTTTGGGGTTGGCGGGATATTATCGGTGCTTTATCCCCAGCTTCTCCTTCCTAGCTGCCCCTCTTTCAGACCTGACCAGGAAGGGGCAACCAGAGAAGGTTCGCTGTACAGACGAAACTGAAAGAGCATTCCAGGCTCTGAAGGAAGCACTGACGACTGAACCGGTCCTCCACGCCCCGGATTTCAACCGCCCCATCCTGGTGCAGATCAATGCCTCCGACTCGGGACTCAGGCCTGTCCTTTCCCAGGAACATCAGGGGGATGTGCATCCGGTCGTGTACATCAGCCGTAAGCTGACCCCGGCAGAAAAGAACTACGCCGCAGTGGAGAAAGAGGCCCTCGTCGTCAAGTGAGCAGTCCTGGAGCTAAGGTATTACTTATTAGGAAGAAAGTTTGTCTTGTTCACAGATCAGTACCGATCAGCATCGCCCTGGCAACACAGGATTTCAACCTGAAACCAATCTGCCCGGGCCATTCGCTCACGGTGGGACCAGTAAAAAGGGAGCACCCGAACCAGGAAATGTTGAGAAATATCTCCATTCTGTTTTGAATGCGTGACTTACATCTGTTTATTCCCCAGATATGCCGTGAGTGACGTGCCCGGGCCGGATCACTGGAGCACTCACCACCGCCACCTGGAAGGAATAGCGCCGAGGTTCACAAATACCAGTAAAAGATTCTAGACTATCTGATTATGTCTTTTTCTTTTTTTACTTGATGGGGGAAATAAAAATCAAGAAAAAAAAAAAGAAATCTTAGAAATGTGCAGCATTATTTGTATTTATGTTATTTCATACAGTTTTGAATAACATACAGTTATCTAATTTTAATAATAATCACATTTTTTATTTTTTTGATGAGGGAGGTAAGCAGTTTTGTTAACATGCAGTAAATTTTAAAATGTAAGAAATATCAGTAAAAGATTCAAGACTATTTGATTATGTCTTGTTCCTCTTCATTTTCTTGGAGAAAATAAAATGCAAGAAAAAAAATCATAGCTAGGAAACAGACCATAATATATTGACCATTGCTCTTGTCAGGCAAGAAGACAAACAGCAGCATAGCAATTCACTGGCAAACGCCAGCAATAAGTTAACATCATGACATCCAAGAGAGAGAGAGAGAGAGAGAGAGAGAGAAGCATAAATGGAAGAGCTTGGTGCTGTTCCTGCAGCTGAACATGATCAAAATGCAAAATGTGCTCCTTCAAAGCTATGTACAGTATGTTTGTTCAGATAACTGACTGAATTGTTATTATATTAAACTTACTAAATCATTAAGATTTCATTCAGCTTTTCTAAACTTTAAAACTCTTACATGAGCTCACAATCACCATGAAATCAATAGTTTTCATCAACTTCACCTACTTAAAGTCACAATGAGCTGTATCAAGTTCAAGTGTGCCTGACTACCGGCTAGCATGCTAGGAACACAGGTTTATCACAAGGGATTGAGCAGATCCTCGACCAGACAGATGATATCCATCTATTTGAGTAGGTCTTAGGTGTGAGGCGACATGGTGTGCTGCCCTGTCACTGAAAACAGTGCGCCACTTCTCTTCACTGACAAGCAGCAGCACATTGCAGGACAGCTGGCCGAAAGGGAGGAGGAGAGAGGGGGAACTGGCTTCTTGTGAAGAAATGCCCAGAACGTGGCTGCATTAGCCATGGAATGCTCACTCTTCACTCATATTTGGCTCTCAAACCCTAGAAAAATATTATGGCCTCTGTTCTTGCTTTTAGTAGGAGGATAGTGACTGGAACAGATGCTTGGATCCTCTGGGCAGCAGCTCAGAGCTGGTCTAAGCGACAGGTTCAGGGGTGTTTGTCAGTGACTCTCTCTTTTCAAGCACTTTTAAACACGCCTCGTCAAATACAGTGGCCCCACAAAGTGTTTGGACACTTGAGACGCACTTAAAAATGTGTGCTTGTGATTATGTAAGATCAAATTTGTAAGCAAATGCTGTTGGTTTTACAGAAGGACTGCAAACCTAAGAGTAGCAACACAATTTTTGCTTGGTTTTTAATATTTTAGCTTTTATGCATTTACACATTTTGAAATGTTATTTGTGTGTCTTAACACTTTGGGGGAGGATGTAAGTGCTGAAAAAGGCACAAGAAACGGAGCAGGTGTCTGTTTATCTGTCTGCCCGTCTGTCAATGCATTTGTCTTCTTATCAGATTGTCTTTTACACAAAAAAAACCCCAAAACAAATAAATAAAATGATCCTGTTTTACAGTAGAAATGTATGTAAGATAACAAACTAAATTTAATAAAGAAGCAAAATCTAATGTTATGAAACTATGTGTTTAATCAAAAATCCATCTACAGTGATTTTTAGTAAAAAAAAAAAACAGCTCACTTTTTTCTCTCTCCAGATTTTTGGTCAGTCAGTTTTGTATTATTCAATCAAATTATATAAATAACAATACTATTTCTCCAATTATTCTATTTTCAGTGTAACCACTAATGTTGCTATTATTAACTACAACTACAACAAAAAAAATATTTTCATTAATTAAAAAAGCTAAAATGACTTACAAATAATAATTTTTTTTTTTTTAATCGAAAAAATTACATTAAATTTAAGTACTAAAATGACTGAAAGGCAAACATATTTTTCTAATTAAAAAGTATGAAATTAATGAAATGCATCTTTTTTATATTATAGTCATATTTAAATGAATATTATATACTGTACAAATAAAACGTAATACAATAAAAATTGTACCTGTGTTTGTACTGTCTTTAAGGGCTCTCAGTCAGAAAGAAACAGTAGTGGACAGGGCCTTACAACACGATAGTCACTGGTCTCTTTTATCAGGTTATAATCCTCTACAACAAACAGAATGGAAAGCATGTGCGTGTGCAGCTGTTGGTGTCTTAGTGCAAGTGGTGTCATGTTAAGTCACAGGAATGATCCTGGCTCTCTGAGCACCATGACTGCCTCACCCCTCAGTGGCACGCTACTCACTGTTAGTAAATGCCTTTCTCCAAGAGACCACAAACAAATCGCCCCCACTGTAGGAACAAAAAATAAATAAATAAATAAATAAATAAATGGAATGCCACATAAAAACGATTTGCTGCTTCCAACTCCATATTCTGTTTTACTGTTCTGCTTTTAATACATGATTTAAAAAATAATACAGTAGGCTAAAATTTTATTTTGGCTTCAGAATTTTTCTTATATATTTATTAAATATGTTACACTAATACTCTGAAATATTATTACCATTTAAAATAACTACAATTTGTATAATTACGCCCATATATAATTTAAATGTGCTCAAAAAATATGTCTTATTATGTAATGTCCTAATGGAAACTCGTTTATTTTGAGTTTATAACATTTTTTTTATCACATCAGAAATGTAATCCATTCGTTCAGCTCATTAAAAAATAAATCATTTCCATACATGTAAGTCATACCGTGACAAATTAGCATGTATCTTATTCTACAATGGTACCAATGTCACATGGCAAACTATTAATCACCTTTCTAAATTGTGGCAATGTGAATGCGGCCTCTCATGGGTCATTTAAATAGACCAGACAAGTCGTTAACGATACAACACTTTCTAAGAGCACCATCATGGTGGCTGTCCATGTAGGAAGTTGGTGGAAACACCTCTTGACAAGAGCATCATAGAACAGCTGACAAACCCATTAAACCCTGTAACATTCTGCACTGCCCTTCAAGAGACTTTATGGAAAAAAAGATCTCTCGTAGTATAGGCCAATTAATGCTAAAAATAGAGCACCTTTACCTCCCGAATCGTTCGCTGTGGATGTTGCAGATTGGATGTCTATTTTGCGTTTCCCACATAAAAGGTTGTGTGTTCCTGCTAAATTCCATCTGATTGTCACCCACAGACCTACACTGATGCCTCAGTGCAGGAATAGCATCCTTTAAATGCTTTTCTCTACAGTGTATGGACCTACTATTAGTCTTTGGAATTTGAAATATAGATTTCAAAGACATACATCATCCACACTCCAGTACATCGGAGGATATTTTTCATTCTCAGCAGTTAACGGCGACCATTCCATAGATGAATGCATAGAAATCAAGACGCTTTCTGTTATAAACAGTTGTGATCGTTATTTATTTATGACATTCGTTTGAAAAGGTGGGGCTGGGATGGGACCGCATTCAAATGTTTTCTGTGGAAACTATGCCGGCAGTGGTCCTAATTTTGTTTGTCTTCCATGTCTGGATTCCAGTAGGGACGTTAAGGAAAGTTGAGCCTCGTCCCAGGCTTTATCTGCGAGTAAAAATACGGCCTACAAGCTTCTCTGCTCGCCCCTCACTGTTTATATCTGACTCTGGGCTCCAGTGACCTTCTCCCATGTCATCAGGAGCACAAATTTAGCACTCTGGTTTCTGGAGAGACCAAATAGTTAGACAACATTGAAGACGGGGCGAGAATGCCCATGATGCAGATACGGTTACTCTTACTTGAAGAGACATAAACGGAATCTAATGTAAACATCCCAGTCACTGGAATGCAAATCTAGGAAAGTGACACAGATACCAGGCATATCCCTGACTTCAATGACTTGATGAACAAAGACAGGTTTCAGTCAAGGCAGCTTCCTACAAAATCATAACACAGCCTTCACACTCATTGTTTCAAAGCAGGAAGGCTTGTTTATGACAGAACTGAGTTTTACGAGTTGCCGGTTGGAGTGGCATGCTGCAGAGTGTTTTTGTGGGGCGTTGGGATGACACAGAATGACAGTTATGTAGTAGTTGTGCTGACATGTCTGTGGCATGTTCATGCCAGCACAGTGGCATCTGATGTGTCACTGCTCAGACACTAAGCTGTTTTTTTCCCAATCTTGCTTGGATCATTGTGTTTTAAATAACCCACAGAATTCTGACTGATTTGCAGTGCTGATGCAACACCACTGAAAACAACCCACTGACATTTTTTCCACGATACCTTCTAAGAAACAAGAGTTTTATATGATGTCCTTTCATAAAATAGAATAAAAATGTGCAGATGATTTTGAAACTTGCATGTTTGTTTATTTATTAAACAAAATGTACTACTCTATAAAAATAATTCTGTATAATTTAGTTAAAATGTGCTATTTTATATTATTTTACTTTACATACTTTCTATAATTACAGTACACACGCACAACCTTCTAAATTAAAAAAAACTAAGTTTCATATGCTCAACAAGGTTGCACAGTAAAAACTGTAATAATGTGAAAATATTATAAATTTTCATAATAATTATTTATTTACTTGCTTACTTCGCAAAGATGATTTTTCAGCAGCTATTACTCCAGGTTTTACTGTCACGTGATTCTACAGAATTCATTCTAAAATGCTGATTCAGTGTTCAAGTTTCTTAGTATTCCACATTAATAATATTCGTTCAGCATTCTTCTTCTTCTTTCAGTATTTGAGAATGTTCTTAACACTATTCACTTCCCTACTGTCACTCAGTGTAATGCATGCAGTCTGAATAATATACCTTTGTATCAAAAATAGAAAATATAAAATACAAATAAAAGTATAAATAAAATACATAAAAAATAAGCTGTATTGACCTCAAATTTATGATTGGTAGTCCATATTTTTTAAGTCATAATATTTGGTTCTTTATTATTAAAGAGAGCGACTGGCTTTTTCTTTTTTCTTTTTTTGACTTAATACAAAATGGCAATTAGCAATAAAGTAATGTGTCTAATGTGCACTAATCTGAGGTGGTCTGAAGAGAGAGTTTGTGACCATAGTTGGAGAATAGTAGGCAGGTGGCACGGCAAGGCCTGTCGTGAGGAAGAGTGGAGCTGACAGCTGGCCCTGTCAAACAATGACTTATTCTTCACCATCCACTGCACTATAAACCTGCTCTCAAATGCACACACACACACACACTCCAGGAACTCCTGTGTGTTTGAGTGCATGTAGAATTTCTCTCCCCTGACGTGACATAAATTCTTGTTATACAAGTGTCAATAGTGTATCTAAGGCAATTCTGTAATATTTATACTCATTTTAAACGTTTTTATAGGTTTTATAAACCTGTTTCTACAGAATAGCTCATTTGATTTAGTTGCCGTCTAAATTTAATGGTCCTTATTAAAAAAATTACCATGCTGGCTTTAATACAGTAGGCTCTTACTGTAATGATGATAGTATTTTGGTGGAAATTTTGTAGATTCATGTTAAATCATTTATAGGAAGAATAAGAAAATCACATCCACTTTATTATAATCATTATACTTCCTAAATGTGTTTAGACTGCTGTTACTATTAAAACCACAAGTGTATTATTGGATCCCATTCACGTTTCTATGGTAACAGATAGGCCAAGAAGGATTCAAGTTGATGTTTTGAAGGTGAAGGGTATGAATTGAGCGGCAATAGAGAGAAATTATGCTGCTTATATTTGTTTCTCCAACATAAACACTTGAATCAAAATTATATGGTCTGGTAAGGGGGCGTCCAGTGTGTTTTTGATTCGTTTGTAGTGGAACAAATAAGGGCTCTTTAGCGCAGTGTTTATATGTTCAGCGCACATCCAGACCAGCAGGTGTCGCTGATTGTCAACAAGCTAAAGCAGGATGAACGCAGACAACATGAAACGAGAAATATATATTTGTTAGGGATGTGGAAATAAGAGGTGGATAGACACTTCAGTCACATACAGGCACAATGTCTAAACTGCAGATTTTGAGTGTTTTTCTAACAGAGAGACTAACATTAGCTGCGCAGGAGATATTGAAGGCTGTGGAAGACATGTTTTCAGAGTATAATGAGGAGATGTGTCGCTCCAGACAGGAGATTGAGCTGCTTAAGAGGAGACTGCAGCTGGCAGGGGTTCAGATGGACTTTGGTTAGTCAGTTCACCTTAAATCTGATTCTAATACCTGCATGTTATAGTTTTTATAAACACGAAGAATTAAGCCTTAGCCTAAATGATTTTACCTCAGCCCTTTAAATCGCCCACACCCCTTTAAAAAAAGTTTAAGATAGTAATATTATATTATTGTGTGTTTAGATAATTTCAAACAAACAACACTTTGCAGCACTCTTTGTTATTTGTGTTACACACGTGACGTCTACCAATTATGATCATTAAGAACTGAATGTTTATGTATTATGTTTATTCATGTAGTAACACCGCTTTGCTCCACTGAGGCTCAAGGACAGAAATTCACCCAGACATTTTCAGAGGAATGGAGATCTCAACATGACTTGAAGGATACAGCGATGCATATGATGCTAGATATTTGTACAAAAGAGGAGGAGAATGAAGAAGAGGACATACCTGTGTGCAGTGAATCAACATTTTTCTCACCATGCATGGACATTTATTATGATCAGTGCAGCAAAGACACTGATGCCCAAGTGATGAACAGCAGTGAGAATAATTTTCACTTTATTGACCAAATACCTCAAATTAAGAACGAGCCTGAGACTTATACTGAAACGGGTATCAACTGTCAAATACAGCAGAACATCACGAAACACAGCTCGGATGATTCCGGCACCAGTGATGCTTCCGGTGATGTCAACAAAGTCTGTCTATATGTACAAAATATCTAGGAGCTAGTATTATTTTTTTTGTATTGTTAATACACTTTAATCCATAAATGTGAGATGTCATTATTTTGCAGCTGCCCCTGAGAAATCAAGAGATGTTGATACAGCATCGGAAGAAGCTGGCCCAAATAAGAGAAAGGTACTTGAATTTATTTTTTACTGTTGCATCTGTACCGTTTAGACAAAATCTTAGAGGTAGTAGAGGAACAAAAAGTGATTTTCACTATTTTTTACAATAGGATCTGTATCTTTATTGGTTTTAATAAAAACAAGATTTATTGAATAAAGATTTTTGCTGTGGCACAATAAAAACAACTTTGTGCGTCAACACCACTCCTTTCCTGATATATATAAATACAAAATTAAATAATATTTAAAAAAATTAAAAAGAAAATTAGCTTGAGTCAACAAATTCACATCTGCTGAATGTAGCATTTTTGACAAGCGAAACATGTCAAGTCAAGTTTATTTATAGAGCACAAGTTTAACACAACAGTAGTTGATCCAAAGTGCTTTACATAAAATAGACAGCAAAAATAAATAAATAAATAAAAAAGAGGAATTAAAATGAAAATTCATAACACAGCAATTTCACATAAATTAATTATTCAAAATACAAGCACAACATCACTCAAATGCTAAAGAATAAAAATATGTCTTTAAGCCGATTTAAAAACATCCAGTGATTGAGACTGACAAAATCAGAGCTTCTACAAGTAAAAACTTTTCTTTTCTCTTTTTTGTGTTTAAGCCACAAAATACACTTAGTTCTTTAAAATTAGAATAACTATACAAAAAGCATATCAAATGTCTTTGGAGCTTTATTATTACCTATTCAAACATCAAAAACTTAGTCTGGCTGCTGGTTGGAATAATTAAAACATAAAACATCAATAAAACACTTTAATGGACCACAATCACCGAATACTTGAGTCTAACATTCCTGAGTTGTTAGTTAGTTCTAAGAATTGTTCTATTCTTGTTGTTTTCATAATTTTAGCAGTAGACTGTTCTGATCTTGAGATAAGTCCCTGTGTTCATACAATCTGTCTGTAATATGATGAAAAATATATATAATATTTATAATTTCTATATATAATATATACTTTTTTTTCCAGAATGTCTTTGAAAACCCAGCCTTGTGACTCTGAGTGTAAAAGTGAGAAAAAACAACTGTCTGTCTGTCAGGATGAAGTGTCAAGATCTGAAAAGCAGAAACCCGACAATGCAAGATACAGTCAGGCCTGGAGGGATTGTGTGAAAAAAGACCCTGTAAAATTTGCTGAGTTCAAATCTTATGAAGCTGCAAGAGAGTGTAGAAGAAAGAGGACTGCTGCTGCTATAGAAATGGATAAGAATGATAATTGTGAACGACAGAGAAGATTAAGAACCAACATGAAGTTACAGAAGTGTAAAGCTGATGAGCTGCCATCTAAAAAAACAAAAGCCTTAACAGAAGAAGAAAGGATGAAGAAACGTGAGTATGATAGGATAAAGAAAAGAGAAGAGAGAGAAAGGATGGGAGCAGAGAAGAAGAGACAAATTCGTGAGAGAGATGCGTGGCGAAAGAGGGAAAAAAGAAACAAGACAAAAAATATAAGTGACACTACACATACAAATGTCGGCTCTAAATTGTACAGCTGGATCTAAATCTGCAAAACGGATGGCAATGTTATGGATGAGGGAAAAAACTCCAGGTGGACATTTTATTTCCATCAATTGCTGTACTTCACATAAACAAGCAGCTTTGCAAGCTAGAGGTCTAAAAAAACTTGATGATTAATAGATTTTTATTATCCGGTTTAAAAAGAACAATCCACAAATGAAGCTCTATCGAAGGAGTCCGTGTCGTTGCAGAACCTGAGCCTGATTATCAGAAGTTTGTTGGTTCCCAAAAACTACAGAATGCAACCAATTTTACCAAATAAACTTTAATCTTCGTCCAATATATCTCACTAAATTATCAAAGTCCTCATTCATTAAAAGTTTAAAACTGAGTTAACTAAAGGCTTCATCATTCCGTCCACGACTCCTGTGTCTGCTGGAAGCTTCTTTGTCAAGAAGAAAGATCATTCGACCTTTGGATTTATTGAAATAACTGTTCCAGTATGCTCTACCTCTAGGGTTAGCGTGATTTCGACAAGTACAAGATGTCCCTAGATCAACATCCTTGTTGATCCTGAAACAACATTCAAATCAACCAATCAGAATTAAGGAATAACTTTTCTGGAAATATCTGTTTATTACCCTTGTTAATCAGCTATCGTTTCCTACTGATTTTAGGCATACATTTTGGGTAAGGGTAGGTATAAGGGAAAGCATTGGGATAAGTTTATATTTTTGGACCGTAATGTTGATCAAGGATCATGTCTTACTTGGCAAAATCACGGCCACCCTACCTCTAGTTCCCTCAGCTCTCGAACAGCTTCGCTGATGTTACTTGCATGCTAGTTTTGAGTAGCCAGACCTTCAGACTGACGGCTGAAGGTCTGGAGTTTATTGCCGCTTTCTTTGGTCAAGGCCCGCCTTAAGGCCATTTGACTGACATGTCAAACAACCAATCACAGTTTGTTTTGTTCAACGTCACGTTTCGGGCTGTGGAAATGTCCCCACAACAACAGAACGGCGTGCAACAAGTCAGTCAGCATAGAAAATCCCGTTGAGACGCTCACGGTAATTATCTGTCTGAAGCATACAGTACTGTATCTCTCCACTTTTTAACACCCACAAGCAATTCTGGAGAACCGAATACAGTACTGAATCGGTCAGCTGATATTCCCTTCTGAGTTAGGTACTTCACTTGATCTTCCATAATAGATAGGAGGGGACGCACAACTAGTAAAATTGGATCGCATACTTTTGAGAATCCGACATTTAACTGATCTTAATAAATGTTTATTGTCACTCATGTGAACACGACAGTTTTTTTCCCGCAATCACACGTCTGCGCTTTGTTTCCCGGCGGAAAGAAATGCGAAATCTGATAATATTCAACCAATCAGATGACGACTTCGACATTCCTGAACGGTTTCCAGTTAAGTGTACCATATGCATCAAACGTTTAGCCAACGCTCCGTGGGCGTGACGTCTGAGGCTGAGACTAGTTCCCCCCCAAGTATTAGAGCTGCGTGTTTGAATAAGTACTGGACGTCTGCACTGGCTCTCACTAATGGCTGGGTCTCTTGGGACTTTAAGATGCATTCAGGACGCTCTGTGCCTCGTTAGCTGTTATTGCCCAGTGGATTCTGTCTCTCCACAGACTGCGCAGCTTTTCCAAGAGAACCTGGGAGTCTGTATTTGGAAATCCTGCGACTCAATAAGAATAATAATCACCTCGGTAACCAGAGGGCAATTCCTAATCAGGCTCCCCTAGGCTCATCTGCAAGCCTGTAATGTAAATGTGCTCATTATCCCTCAGTTACTCCCTCTGTCCAAATGGCACAATAATATTAGGCAAGCAAGTTTTTTTTTCCTCTAGTTTATTTGGTGTGTTTGTATGGGATGTGCTATACAGGACTTACTACAGGTAATTGTAAACTGTCTGAAATCTAATTTTTCTTCATAAAAAAATCTAAAAATAATGTAAAAACTTGAAAAGAATGAGAAAGTGAGAGAATGAAACCAGGCTTCCTTAGTCATTGTAATGAATGTAAAAGGAATACAGGTTATTTGGAAGAAGAAATTGAGGTCAGCGTGACATCTTCATAATTTCATCAAAAGGAAATTAAAGTTAACAGAAAGCGACCCCTATGGAAATGAACTAATCTCAATCTTGATTATTTGAACGAACATCAAGATCTATTATCATTCAGAGAAAAATATTCAGGGACTCTTGGCATGTTGTAATTGCGAATGACATGAAATGCTTTTGATAAAAGAAGTTAAAGTCGTCTTTCTGACAGAAAAACTCTAGTGTGCTTCATATAACTTTGGAGGCAATAAGAGGTAACTTTTGAGAGAGGCAGAAAATGAGAGTCTCACTTTACCACATAATTAGCTTCCTAAAATGTTTCAAGCCAAAGAGACGTTTAGCTGTGTACGTGTTTTTAAAATGTATTGTTTGCATATTGTTGTCAAAATATTCCATGTAAAGAAACAAATGATACTAACCCCCTCTTCTCCTCATCCCTGTTTTGGCATTTGAACAAATGATTACATGTCAATTACATAATTACTTTATATATTCCAGTTTACTCTTTTATAAATCATATACAAAGCAAACACATTTTTTTTTTTTACTAAAAATCAGTGGCCACTTTTAGGATATATATGCAAATGATTGATATTATATAAAAGTTAAATACACAATACATAGTCATGAACATGTTTTTTATTAATAAAAACATACATATAATGTCATATAATGTTTTTAAAAATTAAAAACACCAAGAATACTTATTAAGAAGTAATCGGCTGTCCTGTTTTAACCCCTCTCACCAGAACACTCTGGTAGTTTACTCAGAAGTAAATCCCAGACGTTATGCCGCTTTTACTGCGAGTGCACACGAAGTGTGCCGTTTGGGACAAGGCCATAGATGTTGTGATTTAGGTCAAAAATACATACATACTCAATATATATCACATGATCTGTAATAGCAGACAAAGCAATAGTGACCATGTAATAAAAACACTTGTGTGGTGCTACGTTAGTGTTGGATCTAATAGTCTGCAGTATCATCTTTCAGTTTCAGCCTTTAGAAAAATACTGTTTTTAACACATTTTAAAAGATCGGCTTTAACGTAAGCTGCTTTTATACTAACAGAAAAGAAAATTCTGAAACTTACAGGATGTTTCATAAGCACAATGACCTCTTATATGTCAACAGGGTTCAGTTCTCAGCCCTTTCAGCTTTCATTTTCAATTGTATGTTGTTGCCTTGTCATACAGTCTTAAAATAAAAATTACACAATGCGGTAATGCAAAAGAAAAAATATTTTTATGATCCCCAAAGAACCGTTCAGTGAACAGTCCAAACAGTCATCTTTATGCCGTAGGCTGTTTCAAACATGCCGGGTATATTGATAAGCTAAACGAGTTAGGAGTGCTGTCCGTGGAGAAGACTCAGGGCTGTGAGCTCCCCTCGGATGAGGGACTAGAAAAGGAGGAGCAGGGGAGGAGGAGGGATACTAAAATTAATGTACTGAGTGAAGGGGCTTTGACTATTTATATCTGATCTGATCTGATAGGGTAATAGGATGATTAGGTAATTAGATTATTAGCGATGAGCGGGCTAATGTTTCCCTGCAGGTGCTCCTCCCAAAATTGGTTTATAAACATCACTTTGTTTTCTGTAGATACTCTCCACAATCCTGCTACAGTAAGAGGAGGAGACAAATAATTGTTGGATAAATCTTATTTTTATTTTCTTTGCATACAAAAAGTGTTCCCATTGCTTCATAACTGTCACGCTGTTGGTGCGGGAAAGCACAGGCAGAGATTTGGGTTCACGAATAAACAGTCTTTTAATCCAAACGGGCAAACAGACAGGCAGACCACACGTAAAATAACATCAATACCAGACGACAATGACTAAACAGAAAGAAACCTAAACAGTGATGGTAATGAAACCAACGAGGAAGGCACACCTGAACACAATTGACAATTAACAAAGACTAGGTCACACAAAGACAGAGCACATGGGGAATGAAAACAAAGACAAAAACACTCAATAACATACAGATTGAACCACTGATGGCAGATGGACTATTCTAACCATGTCTTTCATACTTTTCTGGACCTGGACAGTGTTATTTACTTATCAATCACAAGCCTCCCAGTTTTGAAGCTTTCTTACGGCTTTGAAATGATGTGATTAATGACCAAATTTATTACGTATATTCATGTAAATACATCAGGCTGATATATTCTCTGTAAGCATGCGCATTGACCCCTGCTTGAGAAGCTTCCCTAGATGTTAAAGGTTGTTGTAACGCGAGGTCCGTGTAGCGATGCGTGCAGGCAGAGAGGCGAGGACGAGGAAACTCCGAAATGCAAACGTTTAATAAATAACTCCAAATAGGACAAAAACAACGGCTGACGAGGCAGCAAAACACGAAGACACACATCACAGACACGTAACTTACTTTAACAACTGAAAAACAGAGGGCTTTAAGTACACAAAAACAAATGAGCAAAAGTGAGGGCAGCTGGTAAAACACAGGTGAACACAATCAACTAATGACAACATAATCACAAAGCAAACCACATCTAGACAGGACTGGACTAAACCAAAAATACAAAGACAGGGGAGACTAATGGCGCTTTTCCACTGCGTGGTACGACTCGGCACGGTACGGCTCGTTACGGCAGGGTACGGCTCACTTCGGCTCGGTTTGCGCTTCCACTGCAGTTTAGTACCGCTTTAGAGTGGGCGGGATTATTATTGCGCCGCCTCTACTGCCGTGACATCATCGTAAACGGGCCACAAACAAACACACAAC
>JAUCMT010000013.1:15052761-15073177 GCA_032357475.1 Enteromius thamalakanensis
AAGGCTTAAGCTAGTCCCAGACTAAAAAGTTTGTTAAGAATGTTATAGTTTGTTAACTTGGGCTGTCAATTTTATTGATGGTGATGTGCACTGTATCATGTCAGAGCTATATATAGTAAATATAGTAAATCATAACTATATAAATATAGTTCTAATTTATGCCACCCCCATAATGATCACATAATCATCCTGGCCACCCCACAGAAAATTTCCTGGCTCCGCCACCGCATAGGACTACAGCAATGAACTTAAAATGTTGACAGCTTCACATTCATACAGTACGTTTTAAATAAAACTGAACACACCTTCAGTCTTTTAAAAGCCTAATTAGGCAGATATATAACAACAGACAAATACACACATCGAAACGAGTCACCCAACCACAATTACAATTTATAATCAGGTCTCATTAATAACACAATATACTGGCCTTGTCATTATAATAAGAAAAGCACATTTTGTGTGCTTGAACATGAATATACAAAAAAGTAATGCTATTAGGGAAAGGACAGCTGATTATGATGTTTATGAATTACATAATTACATAAATACATATTTTGGGGTAATTTCTTCTGAATTGTAAATAACACATTATTTTACATTTGGTTTGATATAAATGGCAGCAGTCATGTAAAAAAAATTATTCAAAAAAAATTTGTGTTTGCCAACTGGTTTTGGGATTTCTCTTTAGGCCACGAAAAAAGGATATAAGCACTTTAACTAGTTAAAAAGCTTATAATATTTAGCAAAGTGATAAAAACAAAATGCATGTAGAACATTACTTTTCTTTCACAGTTTGATATGCACCGATAAGCCAATTTCGTTTAATGGAAACAATTAGCCTTGATACTTTGCTAAACATCATCTTGTGTGGTCAACAAAAGGGAAAAAAGTGTGTATGAGCAAATGCATTTTTTTTTTTTGCATTGCCCATTTTTTTGAGGTTCAGCATTTGTTTAAATTTCCAGGTACTGAGCTGAATTACCTATATTTGGCTCAGTCAGGGATGCAGCACAAACAGGTATGTGGATCTTGTACATCCCAGCTCTCCTCTGGACTGGCTGGCAGTGTCAGCTTGACCACATGGAGGTCACTAAAGCACAGATGGTCAAATGAGTAGAGGTCTGTTGTTTTTCTTCTCTGGCATCCCCCTGGAGGACAAATATAGAGTCAGCTTCATCCAAATTCAACGATTTTGAATGAAGCCCTGAAGGTTTAACACTAAATTCTCAGCCAAAAGCCCTCTTCTGTCCCTAACCCTGTGCTGGCCAACAGTGTTCTCTGTCCTCCCTATTTCCTCACAGTTTAGGAATGTAGTTCCCTACAGTGACAGCTGCTGACAAGTTTGACTGTCACTCACAGCATCAAGGTCAGCACTCAGATGCTGCCCCAGGTGAGGGTTCGATGCACTGCCATATGATTGACAGAGTTCATGAGCAGGTTAAAAGTTGTTTTTCATTCTCTGTGTAGACTTCTCCCAATTGAAGAAAATATCTACTGTATCTAGACTGTCAAAAAGATGTCTTTTAAATGACAGAAGCTTAGTTAGGAGTTAAACTCTATGTGTTGAGGAAGCTAATCTCTCATTCAGTTTCGCTGCAGAGAAACACACAAGGGAGGACTGAAACTCAACATATCTTCTCTCTAATTTCACCCTAATTTGATTGGTTCTCTGTGCTGTGTTGGAAATCAACTCCTCTGGCACCGAGCCGCTCTCATCAAACCTTTGACTACATCTCAAATGCACGTCTGGGCTCCTCCTAACAGGAACACAATTAAGCAATGGTACACTCATCTATCAGTCTGCTAACATTCCCTGATGAGCAGTTTTGTTGCTTGTTTCTTTTTCGTCTCTTCTGGAGAGGAGTTACACTGCACTGGACACTCTCTCACATACTCTTGTAGACCGCAGTGTTTGATTGCTATTGTTTTGTCCGGAATCCTTCCAAGTGTAACTAAGGCATTACAGAGAAGCTTATGTCATCTACACCCATTGTGCAAAAAAACTTTTCATGTATTTTCTTCTAAAGTTCCAAAAGAGCAGTCTTTCTAGTTGAAGCAATTCCCCAATATTTGTCAGATGGGGAAAAACTTTGATCAGTTACAAGAGAAAGGGTATGGGTTAGGGGTCCCTCCCTAACCCTTCAGCTGCATGTTTTGAGGTAACAAAGCATTACACTTTGAAATATTGTTCAAATTCCTAAATTATTATGCCTTCACAAACAACGTTAAAGTACATTTACATTTATTTATTTACAAGACACTTTTTTTCCAAAGAGACTTACAAACAGGGAAGCAATTTGTCATTGTCAAAAGCCAATAATACACAAAGCCAAGTTTATAGCATAAGCTATATTAGTACAGCGGAAATTGATATTTAAATAAATATTTGTTATTTGCAATAAGCAATAATAAAAATAAAACATAATAATTTAAAATAAATAATACAAGGTGGAAGGACACATTCTAGCTTGTAAATGCAGGTACACTTGTTGTCTCCTAGTCATCTCTGTAAAGAAAACTAATAATTCATAAAGAATCTGTTTCCTGTTGTTGTTTTACTTGGTAGATAGATCTAGCTGCTTTCCCAAAAACACAGTCTCATCTCTAGCTAACTGAGAGTGTTAGCCTTCATCTGCTTGCAATCATATCAGAAACGGATTAATCTGTCGCTCTGTTTACCTGACTGCGGACCACAATCCCAGAAGCACTGGTAAATGGAACCAAAGTCACGTCTTAAAGAACTGCTCGCTTGCACTATACAAGGTAGGCTGGCTTGTAAACTAGATCAAAACATCATCACTGATTTAGGATGAACAAAGCTCCTTCATCTACCAAAAATGCATCTGGGAGTCTACAGCAGCAGAGTGAATTCCCACATGACTGGATGCAAAGATGAAATGCATTTCAGTTGGATTTTCACAGTTTTTACATATTCTCAGGAATTTGTTGTTGGGTAAAAGCTTCCAGTAATGGTCCACCGAGGATGTTGGCTTCACATTAGATCCCTCCCTATTTCCTTTGGAGTGAAAGTGCTCTGAGCCTATGGGATAATGGGAATGAAGTATCGTGGTATCATGTTACCTGAAAAGATGGCAGAGAGCCTTAGATCTTTCCCTATTCAGGCTTCCTGCGGTGCAGTCTGCCAACATCTCCTGTCGCCTGCCTTCTTTTCTACTTTTTGCCTGCTATTTCAGTCGAAATGTTTGATAGGTAGCCTTTTTCAAAGGCGTCTCATCATTTACTCTTTAACTCTAACTTCTTTGACAGGTGTAGAAGGATGACTAGCCCTAATTCCTCAAAGCTCAAGAGTTCGCCTTTTTGTGTGAGAGATCGAGAAGGTGATGAGATGCTCTGCCTGAAGTGACACTAGCTGTAGGATATATTGCTGTGTAGATTCTGACTGTCAGTTTGGAAGTAAATGATCCATTATGTGTCAAATCATCGAGAAAGTGTGACTTTTTGTGGGAGAGGTCCAGCAAATCTCTTTGGGACAGTGAATAAACCCAGGTAAGTCAACTGCAGGGAGACCAAGTGACAAATTTTTGGAAGAATGACAATGCCCAATCTTCAATCCCCACTCTTTTCCTCTGCTCAGGTCACAGCAAATGTTTTGGCCTTGTCAACTCAATGAGACAGAGGGCACTGCAGGCCTTACAAATGAATTCCTCTCACCTCACAAAAACAAAGATAAAGATCCAATTTTCTCTGCAATATCCTGTTCCACAAGGGGTTTTCTTTGAAATATGATCAGGGATTCAATTAAAACCAGAGTGCAAAACCATGACAACTTGCCAGAAATAAAGTACATGGCCCAGAGATGCTGAATATTAAATGCAAACGAAACTGGTCTGATCAAAGAAATTGATATGTGACACTGAATCTTACAGCATTATTGAAAAGAGCCATTAAAGATAGGGGACCAGACACTTGTTGATTTATGTCTCAGATCGAAGATTCAAACACTCTTTACAATAAGTAAATGTGCACTTATGAAGAGCAGAAATCTATTTCAAGAACTTCCAGCAAAGGGACAAAATGCAATTAGCTGTGTCTAGAACACAAAGTGCTTGATGTCAGCAGAGAGAAACGGGGGGGAAAGAAAGAAAAAGCACAGCCGAAGGGAAACGAAGGGGAAATAGAGATAACTCATTCTCTCATTCGAAAAAGGAACGCTCCCCTAGTGTTGCTATGGCGACATGTCCTCTCAGATACTCGTCGACATGCTAGTTCTCGGCCTCAGTGCTTTCTAGCCTCCAGGATCGGTGTTGGTGGGGGCAGGGGCACTGCCATCCTGAATGAATCAGGCTAATGAAGGAGAAAGTCATTAGAGACACAGAACGTGCAACAGAAGTCAGTATCCTGACACATTTAGCAGAAAAGAGTTCATGGTATATTTTGAGCAGGAGCTAGGTGGTTCAAGTGTCCTCACATCCATAGTTAGACTAAAGGCATACAGATTGACGATTGCTTACATCTATTAATTTATTCACATTTTGGACCACATTAGCATAAACCATTTAGTAACTTGCAAGTGCTACTAAAGAATGAAAATAATTAGTGCTTTTTTTATTGTAAAATAAAGATCACAATCAGACATGCTTATCTGGCAGTTATAATGCATGATTTTTTTTTTTAACAATTTTTTCAATTTTTTTCTTATCAAAGTCATTTTTATGCACTAGCCCTTTAACAATGCACATTTTTTAAGCGACTTTACGGATTCATAAGTTTAATGTTCTCCAAATTCAGCGTTTCTGAACTAGACCTACACAGTTGCTTATAAGCATGGTAGCAGATTTTTTTTATTTTTAAAGAGTCTTGAAAGTTGTATTCAGCAAGGACACTTTTAAGTGATAGTAAAAAGTTTGTTACAAAAAAATTCTATTTCAAATGTTGAGTTTTCTATTTGAAGAATCCTAATTGTAATACAATATACTGAATAATAATAATTTATATAAACACCTGTTTTCAATTTTGATAATAATAAATGTTTTGAGCACAGACTCAGCATATTAGAGTGATTTCTGTAGACTGGAGTAATGGCTGCTGAAAGTTCAGCAATATATTACAACAGGCAAACCCTAAAGTAATATATTTCAAATATATTCATGTCAGTATTGAGTATAATTCAAATCTATTAACATATTTACTGACAGATAACTCCAGACCTACAGTACAAATTAATTAAACTTAATCTGGAGTATTAATTGTGCACAATGCATATTAATAAGCCTTAAATGGGTGTCACTTTTAATGAGGATTGTGTAATATTGCCCTTTAAAATGCAACATATTTAAACTGTACCTAAAGTATACTTGCAATAGTTCCAATATACTATGTCTTTAATTGGACTTTAGCACTACTTCTGTACAATTAAAGTGCATTAAGTACAAAAATTACCAATTTAACAGACAGTACACCAGTTTAGTATGCTAAAAGTAAAACTGCATGGCATTTTATTAAATGCATAAATATGAAAATGTATTTTTAGTGCACTAAGCATGAAATAAATGTAATTCAAATACAGTTAAGTATATTTATTTTTCACTAGGGAATGTAAACATTGCAAACAGGTTTGTGTTTGTCAGTTATTTTCAATTCATTTCAGTGCTCAGTAGTACTTTGAAAGCAGCTTTTATGAGAAACTGATCGGGTATACTTTAAGTCACTACATCTGTGCTTTCCCACTCTTCAAAAAGCACCAGCCACGACTTGTTTCCTGATATAAAGTGCAAAAGATGAAGTTTAAAGAAAGCTGCTCATTGCAATTAAGGAAACATAAACTACGATCAAAGAATAAGAAATGTACAAAATTCAAAATTAGGTTTTACAGACTGCTACACGATTAGGGCTGGATGGAAGGAACGTGACTACTGCAACGCTCCAGATCAAGAGAAATTAAACAAAAACAGCATAGCTCGTTAACACCACCTAAAGAGCAAGAGATTCACAATTTTAGATGTTCATATCTCTTTTATGTCAGAAGGGGTTGAAAAGAGCAGACAAAAGAAAAAAATAAGAATTTGAATGTCAACATGCTTTTAAACATGCTCAATGACACAGAAGACCAAGATAAAACAGAGGCTAGATTCTTGTTTTATTCATTTTTCAGTGTATTGTTTTCTTGCTCTTTGCTTGAGAGCTTCTAGTCCTGTATTTCCTATAGGGCAAATTGAATGACTGGCCCCGCAGACCTTTCAATAGGGGTCAGACACCTTCAAAATGGGAATCTGTACCGCCCCATGGTTCATCAAAGGGAGCGTAAAATACAAATGGAGGGTGAAAACAGCGAGAGAAAGTGAGAAAGAGCCGTGCGAGATATGTATCGCTGGCTGAAGTGGATTTAGTGGTGAGATACTGAAAGCGAACAAACCTTTCAGATGGAAATGAGGGCACACCATACAAACCAAGGCCAAGCACAGCCTGTGCATCGTCACCATGGCAATCCGCTGTGAAACAGAGAGGGACCTGTGAAATAGAACCACAAAGAATCTCAGAGGGCCGGTCTCATCGTTTAAAAACTCAAAGTCATTTTTCTTATTCAAAAGCTTGAGGCAGTGTAGGAGTCATGGAGCTGCCGTACTGAATAATCAAGAAAACAGAATAATTCTGCATATATACCTCAGAAATGGCTTCAAATCCATTTCCTCCAAGTTGTTTATTAGGTCGCAGGCCACATGAAAGCAACCTGCCATTTCAAGACACATCAAATAATGCCCAGCACTTTTTTCCCTGTGAACTCATGCATTGAGAGAGACTGGGGGTAAAACTCTGAATAGACAGCATCTCCGCTGCCTTCGCTAATGCATTGCATTTCCTATTCTTTCCTAGTCTTACCCTCTCTCTCCTGTTCTGCAATGTCCCACTGAGTTCAGTGACCCTAAAGAGAAATCAATATGCTTTCTTGTCATGCCACTGAAGCCATCTCCTCTGGTGCTGTTTCTCTCCCCTTCTGTTTTCCTTCTTGACACACTTGATGTGCTTTCCCTGTAGTTACAAAAAAAAAGAAGACTAAAAAGCATGAGGGAAATGGAAGGCTTGAGGCTTTAACGGCATTAAATAAATAGCCTCACATCTCCCTCGAACCTGTACAATTCTCTATCCTGGGAATAAACTGCACCCTTTACTTTTACCTACAGTAACTTCCATTAGGAATTCGTACGTCTTTACAACACAAGAGGGCAAAGCAGCTTGAAAACACTAGAATCTTAAGTACTGACCCCCAGTTTCACAGACAAGGCTTAAGCTAGTTCCAGATTAAATTGCATGTTTCAGCTGTCTCAGATGAAAATATCTTGCTCTGACATATCTTAATCATGTCAGTGTCATTGTTCTGTGTTAAGATGCACACCCTTTACTTTTACCTACAGTTACTTCCATTAGGAATTACATTGTTACAAGTGATACAATGCATTTCTAGTGCTTTGAAATGCGAAGAAGAGAAATATTAACTCAAACAACCAGTCATCACCTCACTGCAATTGTAAAATTATTTACTTGTATGACTTTTCAATTAGTTGCAGCACTCCCGTCATGACAGTTTGTATTACTGATTTATATACCCATTATAAAGGACGTTAAATAGATAACGCATGCAAGCTGAAAATGATCTGACTGAACCCCATGATACAAGAGAGATTAAATACTACAGTATTATTAAATGGCCCATTAAAGACATAACAGTGAAACTGGACTGATTTACGTCTCGAGTCACAACAGTCAAAGAAATGTGTGATCACAAAAGAAAATCTTTCACGGCCAGTTCTTCATTTGATTATAACAATGATTTTAATATTTACTCACCATCACCAACAGCATTTTCCTCATCTGTCGAGAAGTACAGCACATATGTAGAGTTCTTCCCAGAGATTTTTTGGCTGTATTAAATTGCGCTGCAGTTAATTTCCAGCTCACTGTTTGACTCCTGAATGTGAGACAAATAAGAGAAAGAAAGTTTGTGCAATTGTGTAGTTCAAAAGACTGTCAACAATGGCATGCGAATGGCTGAGAGCATAAACATACAGCACACAGTGGAGATCCCAGGGGTTGTCAAAGCTTGACTTCAAAAAGGCGAACCATGGAAAGTGAGAATCTCTGGGAACAAAGTGAATGCTACAGCCTCCATGTGGAGAAGTTTCGGGTGTACTGTCATTCAAGGTAAAGTGACAGAGAAGTGTTTGCAGTGGTTGCAGACATGAACCGCTCAAATGGTAGAGATTTGGTACTGCTCTCTTGGAGACTGTGAATAATTCAAAGCCTCTGGGGATGCCAATCCACAAGAGGAGCTCGGGGGAAGTCACTGTACTGCTCCACCTGCTAAGTCTGTACAGGTAACACAAGAGGGCAAAGCAGCTTGAAAACACTAGAATCTCAAGCACTGACCCCCAGTTTCACAGACAAGGCTTAAGCTAGTCCAAGATTAAATGCATGTTTGAGCTGTCTCAGAATTTAAATATCTTGCTCTGACATATCTTTAAAGCTTGTCAGTGTAATTGTTCTGTGATAAGATGCACACCTGTAATATTATATAGACATTTTTTGTAAAAGTTGCTAAAATATCTTAATTTAACTAACGCCTAGTCCCGTTTCCGAAACCGGGCCTGAGTGTTTACAGATTTTTAATATATTCTGAAAAACCTAGGACGCTCCACAGAATTGTAATGCAAAAATACCACTGAAGCATGAACATGAACAGTGGGGTCCAAAATCTGAAACCATTTATGGGATTCGAAATGTAATTTTAAACCTAAAAATAAGCTACATTTAGGATATGGGGAAAAAAACATTATAACATCAAATATAAAGAATATTTAACAGATACAGACACAAATCATGACACAATCATCACTTCACACAAAACGCTCTGTGACTATTTGGCAAAAAGAACCCACATCTATCTAACACATATTCATTTTAATTTATCCTGCTCTGAAACTGGTGCGAAAGATAGTCATGCTATATAAGTCGAATTCTCTGCTGTGCTCATCTGCAAATCAAAAGCTCAGAAAACCAAGGGAATGACCTGTGTCAAAAAGGCAAAGAATGAAATCATCAAAATGGAAGAGGCAGCCAACCACACTGTTCGACAACAGCTTTGTTAGAGTAAGTGCCTGGCAGCACATTTTTCCTTGAGCCACAGGTTGGATTCCCGCTGGACATGTTCCATCTCATGAAAGGCTGATTTTTGTCCCTGAGAACAATGATTGAGTGCGCTATGTGTTTGGCTTTTGAGTTTGTTTCACCCTCAACACCACAGTCATCACAGGAGAGAGTCGCCGTGGACTATTCATGATTCATGCAAAAGCACTTGGGTTTGTGTGAGGTGATCTGAGTTGAGCTAACAAATTTCTAATGCCTTAAAATCAGAGTGTAATTTTGTGAAGATGGCAAAAAAATCACAGCAGACTCCTAACGGAGCTTTCTGAGAAAAACTACAAAAGTCACCATAAACTGTCAGCAACATAAAAACAGGATTGCTAAAATTGAGCTGTTTTCCTGTCAAGCCAGTACTGTAGTTAAGCAAGTTTGTCATGCAGACTATAGCAGGTGCTGGAGGCAGAAAGCAAGCTATTGCCTGAAGTTAGGCACAATTAATTAGTGACAGAATTATACATACACATGTGTATTTACGCTTCCAAGACCTGTCTGGTGATTCAGATCGCCTAAAGGGGAAAAAGAAAAACATCCCAGAAATCTGTAGCCTTGCTCTTGGATGAGCCATTTATGTTTGTGAGAACAGCCACATGCTGCAGTGCACCTGGCAAAGCATCGCTTGCTGTGAAAAAGGTAGTCAAATTAGTCAGATATTACTGTTATAAAACGATAAAAGCTAATGCAGCACTAGAAATGATTCAATATTTTGATACTTCCTATGTCCCTCTGAATCACCAGGGTATTTTATTTTCACCTTGAGTATCTGTATAACCCTAATTAAAACCAAAAGAGCTGTTAAAGTTCTGGCTTGATTTTAAATTAATTAATGCTAAGCAGCAAAATAAGAAACTTTTCCAAGAGGCTAATTAGTTCTCTTAATGGTCAAATTAAATAATTAGTGTGAACAATGGGGAATATTACAGGAAAGAAATTTAAAAGCAGTCCTTGAGTTTAGAAACGAGCGTTTGAAAGCACGTGGAGGTCAGTTGGAGTCTCGCTGCCAGTTTTTGGATCATTTGAAATTGAAAGTGTAAGACAGTCTGACTCCAGGCAAGAACTGAAAGGAATGATGGCTAAAATGGGAACGATTAGATTAAACCTCTAGGGATGATTCGTGGGCTTTATCCTTCTCTAAATCCTTAAAGTTTACAATTTGTGTGGTGCAGGAGAGGTAGATCTCTTTAATGAGGTTGGCAGTGGTAGTCAAGGGTTGGCGTTTGAAATGCCGTTTGGTTCCAGACGTGGGCGCGTCATTTGTACGTATCTGAGATCAAAGCACATGTATGTGCTGACAGTCTTCTCAAAGCGTCTTAATTAAGGCAGTGATGCACGCTGGGAGTCCTCATAATTCACGCCGACGCTAAATTCCCTTGGATGAAAAAAGAAGAAAAAAAAAACAACGAGTTCTCTCAGGTTTGCCAGATCCTACCACAACAGAAGGAGCTGAAACTACGTCCCTCATCTGAGAGATAACTTCTAAAAAGACAAAAACAAACAAAGAACAGCTTTTTAAACATGGAAAGCCTTAGCAAAAACCGTGTGGGGATGTAAGTCCCTATGATCCATCAAAACTGTGAAAAATCTTCGAAACATGAGATGTGCTTGGCTAGATATTGCTGTAGTTAATGACTGCTGGTTTATTACAAATGACTCGAGGAGGAAAAGGAAGTGAGACTCCAGCAGAAAACGTCTGTTTGGGGGTCGCCAAAGGTTTTCTACAAAATAGATCTTCCGTTGCAATTTCTGGTGGGAGAGAAAAATGGTTCTCATCTTTTCCAAAGTGCTCACTGTTGCTCGCTAGTCAGGCAGTTTCCTCATGGCTTTCGACTGGTGAAAAGTTTTCCAAGAAAAAATCATCTCTGTCCGGATACAAGAGCTTCAAAAGAAGACGTTTTTTCTGCAGACGTATTTGTAAAGCCGACCTCACCCATTCTAGCTGAGCTTCCAGTGTCAACACGTATTTACATCACGTTCTTTACCAAACAGAGTGTGAATAGTGAGGGAAGTCTTCAAAACAGCCAGACCGACTGAAGGATGAGAAGAGAAATGCGTTCGTCAAAAACATCCTAGCACTTTTCCAAACCTTAAAGTAATTCTGAAGCCCCTTTTCTATTTCAAAACTCTTGCTTTATGCTGTCATTGTGTCACTCATTCTTTTCTAGGCAAGCTTTGTAATAACTTCCTGTTGGATCAAAAAGGGCAGCATCACAGAGCTGTATGACTGCAATCTGCACTGAGCTCAGCTCCACTGCTCATGATAACAATAGACAGCAAAAATGAGGATTTGCAAATGTGTCAGATCCGTCTATTAAAAGTATCAACTCCTAATCTTTTTTGCTGCTCATTTTGCAACATTCTCTGGTTTTTGGCTAATCCTCCCAATATCACATGTTTCCGGATTTTGATAAATGCCAAACAATGTTTTTATGTTATATATTTTTTAAATGCAATATTTAAATACCATTATCCGCTAATATCTGCTACAAAAAAATATTTAGTGGAATGGATGATGGAGATTTTTCCACATGCTGGATTTTTGCAAATATTCTAAATGTTTTAAGGAAGCTTTGACATATTCTGAACTTTTTGTATTTATTTTTGTATTTATTTAATGTCCATTTAGAGTCTTTAACTCTAAATTAAAGGAATAGTTCACCAAAATATGGATGTCATCACATACCCTCAAGCAGACCTGTATGAATTTCTATGTTCTGCTGGCGAACACAAAGGAAGATATATTTTAAAAAATGTTAGCAACCAGGCTGTTTTGGTCACCATTGACTTCCATATTAGGAAAAAAATTACTATGGAAGTCATTGGT
This sequence comes from Enteromius thamalakanensis, assembly GCA_032357475.1. NCBI lineage: Eukaryota > Metazoa > Chordata > Actinopteri > Cypriniformes > Cyprinidae > Enteromius > Enteromius thamalakanensis. Next base: position 15,064,739 of record JAUCMT010000013.1, read on the forward strand.
GACCCAAAACAGCCTGGTTTCAGCCTGGCTCAAAAAAAACCCATACCAGAAGTACATTAAATCTTGTTCCACAAAATTAAATGTGTGTTTTTATTTTATTATTATAATTTTTTTTCAAAAAAAGATGCAAATGTAACAACATACAGGTAATTTTCTAGTTTTTTTTTTTTTTTTTTTGACATTCTTACTGGATCAGGATGTTTGCTTGTGTAATAATAATAAAAACCTTGGGTGCTGCTTACATCAAAGTTTTTTGTTTTAGGCACTCCCATTGGGCTGCTGGTAGGTCTGTGGTCAACTGGGGGAAAAAAAATCTTCCAAAAATAATGGAAAAAGCAAGTACATGTGCATTTTATTCAATGCATATAAATACACTTTGCAAGGGGACCATCATATTGTCAATCTAGGGTTTCTGACACATCCGTGTAGAGTAGGGTTTAATTTTCCAAAAAGAAAAAATAATAATAATTTTAATTTATTTTAATAATAGTAAATTCTAAAGGAATTATGTACACTAGTATATAAACTGATATAAATGTACTGACCAAACAAACTCTTATTTTAATTAAACTTCTTCTTTAATATCAAAAACAGAAAAAAATGAAAGAAAGTTTGGCAACTGGTGAAACTGTCTGAGCTCTGACATGTGGCCAAGCGCCTTTATAACTAAAGTACATCCAGAAACATTTTCACTCCTAATCTAGTTCCAGGGATTCATTTTTAACTCCACATAGTCAATAATGATCAGAGGGCAAAGGTAGTAGCAGAAGAGAGATAAAGAAAAAGAAAGACACTAAGACAGCCATTCTGAAGTAAAAGAAGGGATTATCAATGTAAGACCTTTAAAAAGTGAGACTGAGGATTATTTCACCTTCTCATGGAGGAATGCATAATTCATGTGGTCCTGAATCTTGAGTGAGTGTTAGTGGCTTTATCCACATTGCTTCTATATCATCTCTCATTCTGTTCTTTCATTCCTTCTGGACTGGTAATTTTTCCACTTTTCCCTAAATGTTAAAGAAGGCTGCTTTATCTGCTTGTCTGCAAGGAACATTTTAATATCTGTTGAGCCTGAATTCCCCTACTGCCCATCAGCTTATATCTTTAAACTTCTACAAACTTTACAGTTCTTGCTTCACTGCACCAGCGTCTTGATTCTGTAAAATATTTCACAGCATTTTTAATTTCCATTTTCCTGTACAGATCAAAGCAGAAGGTTTGATGCAGATCAGAAATCCTCATGGCTAAATCCAAATATTGCAACATCAAATGTTCTTTTATTTCTTAAGGAAATGCAAAGTTAAAAACCGAGGATGATGAACCTGTTACAAAGGGGACCCTCAAAGCTCATCTATAGGGAACTTTTTCATGACACGGTGCCCAGAACAGCATGATTTCCTTGCAAGGAAAATCTTGTTAAAAATACAAAGGCAGTCATACTTTTCCATTAAATAGATTAGAATTTATAATGTTTCTGTCTTTATTGTAACACTTCTACCCATCATTTTTCTCAATCATGGTATATTTATTTCTACCTGATGATAAAGCAGAGTCACATCCCTTTTTGTTTTCTTATCAGTATCAGAAAGACAACAAAAAACGCAGTGCAATATTATATACAGATTACGTCAATGGTAACCCACCTACAACTGTATTCTTTTTATCTACACCTATAACTTTCAGATGGAAAGTTCTCTCCAGACAGCTCAGGCTGACTTTTTTGCATGACCCACTTGTGTTTCTGCATGTATTTTTCCTCCCCAAGAGAAGTTTGTCTTCAGTATTTATTGTGTAGTATATTTGGAGTTGCATATTTTTTCTAAATTGAAAGAGGCACTACATATCAGGGACAAAAAATACTGCAATCATTTGTCACTTGCCTGATGTAAATGAGAAAGTGGATGAGAGAGTGAGAGAATTAACAGGAGAATGTATCCTGTGGACATAACTGATCTTCAAACACTGAGATTCATTTGAAATTCTGATTTGGGTTCTATTTTTAGGCAGGGCTGTGATGAGTGCCAAATCATGGCAGATTCAGCTGTTCAGTCTTTTTTGTCCCTTTTACATCTGGCTCCCTCAAGGCTGAGGCTCAGTGGCATCACCATAAGTTTTGCCATTAATCCATGATGCAATACATGCTAATCACAAGTCTGGAGATTGTCCAAAATGCCATTTTTTCCCTTCTCAACTGCTCTTATCTTCTCAAGATATTATATTCTCAAGATTCTCAAGCCTGAGGCCTAGAGTTTAATCTAACAAAAAAAAAAATCAATAAATAATAGAGTTGTACATTTACTGTGTTTGCTTAAATAATGATGTGTTAATAAATCACAAGCAACGAGCAGCATGTGACCCAACAGCAAGTGCACATTTTAAAAAGCACAGCCTAAAAACAATAACTTGACTATTGTGAACAGCCCCCAAGTCTTAAGGTTAGGGATACAGTATGTTTTTGATATGCAATTAAAACCAATGTGAATGACTCTCAAATCCACATTTCTCTAAAATTAAAACCATTTGAGGTATTTTCCCAGCAAATATTTAGAATGTTATCACCCAAAAATGAACATTTGCTTAAAAGTAGCTCACCCTCGAGCCATCTAAGATGTAGATGAGTTTTTTTTCTTCTTCACTGGAACAGATTTGAAGAAATTTAGTCACTAAATTTAATTAAATCCCTTGCTCACCAACTGATGAATGGGTGCCATCCGAGTCTAAACAGCTAATAAAAAACATCACAATAATCCACAGAACTTCAGTTTATAATGTGAAGTGAAAAGCTGTGTGTTTGTAAGAAACAAATCCATCATTAGTGCAACTTCAAAACATTACTACTCATTCCTCTCACGTCAAAATCCATACAAAATCCAAACATATTTCTTTGACTGTTTTCACTTGAAAACAGTGCAGGATATGTACAGTACATACAGTATTTAGAAAAGGTGACTCATGGATTACATGTCTTGAATTTATGTAATATTTTTATCAGCTGTGTAATGCTAAATTTCTCCAAATCTCTACTAACGGATAAACAAACTCATCTACATCTCGGATGACCTGAGGGTGAACTATTCCTTTAATGTGATTAACTGATCAGCATTTATTTATTGACAGCCCTAATAAATATCAAAAACTTTTTGTACAACAGTTGTGAACTAGGAAAATCTGCTTCATAATATTATCCCATATCAGAAATAAAAAATCTGTTTCTGTTCCTTCGCATAAAGACAAAATACCACAGCAATTTCAAAACTACAGAGAGATGACCTTGTCAATGTATCTTCTTTCTGTTATTTGTACTGAATCTCTTGAGGTTGTGTAATAAGTGATAGTTTGAGGCACATTAGGGCTACTTCACACAAGTGCCTCAGAAAACTTACTTCAGTGTCAGAGCACTCTACAATCCAGTGCATATCCTTATCAGTGAAGAAAATACCATCCAGTTGCATGAACATGAAGTGCGCTAGACCATTTGTTTAAGAGCAAAAAAACTTTCGAATTATGGATCATCAGATGCACTGATACGTCATGCTTTAAACATCAGAACTTGATAGGGAAACAACAGATACAAGCCACGTGCAAATCACATAAAAGCTGCTGGAACCAGATCTTAGCCAATTAAACAGTAGGAGGTAGGACTGTGTGGGAGCAGAGTATGATGGAAGGGGTGGGTTTGGGGATGTCAAGGCTACAAAATTACTCTCATTAGTCTAGCGAACGGGTCAACAGGGAATGGTCCTCTTCAAAGGGATTTTAAACAGCAGAGGAAGAACCGAAGGATGGAAAGCAACTCACACATCCAGGGCTTCTCAGCATCCAACACGCCGCTAATCGCAACCAAACTCCTGATGTGTTTTGATTATACTTTTTCTCTTAGTTACCTTAATTTGGGTCCCAAGGCTGTATTTGGTTTCTGCATAGGCTTGATATTGAGTTGCTTGGTTTGATGGTGTGTTGAAAGAGAGAATTCTTCGGGTGCCTTCCAACCTCTGAAATACACTTGGAAATGGCTTTACTGAGAGTTGCGTTTCTCTTATATCATTCACATATGCATTTGCTGAAGAGAAAAAAAAAAAGTCCACTGACACACATACTTTTTTGGAGAAGCAGGCTGAAACGACATACCTACTGTTCGGAAAGGACTAATGTAATTAATGGAGCTTGCTGGGCTAGGCTGGCGTGGGACTGATCCAGCTGCAATGTGTGTCACTGGGCAATTAATTCACTTGACAGGGCCTCCCAAAAACTGCAAAAGGTCAAGAGACCAGATCTGGAACTTAGCAAGCAATAAAAGCCATGTTCAGTTTCTCACCTAAGATCTCCGAAAGTTCACATGCCGTTAACCTGCTGCGTAGGACATTTCAAAGTCTTTAATGTCAGGACCAGTTTTTAATCTAGAGGTCAGACGAGGGAAATGTGTTTAAATAAAGAATAAATGAAAAAGCCTATTTGCACATTTTTAAATCCCTGGCAGACGTCTCACTTTTTAGTCCAATGTAAAATCCAATTTATTTGACACTTCGACGCTCTAAGTAAAAGACGTGTAAAAATATAATTTACCTCAGTTGAGATTGTCAGTAAGCAAGTATCATTTATTAAAACCAAGTCACATCAAAGTCTCATCAAGTTGCATTTTTTAAACATGTTTGCTTCAGAATACTATTACATTACAGTAGCAATGTTTTGTCTTTTATTTATTTATGCTAAACTATTATATTTACCTTATTAGCACCATCAGTCAAGTCTTTGTAAACAACTGATGATTCCATTATAGTAAGCTCATTACAACAACTTAACTCTGTCAGTTAAACCATTAATCAAAAGCAGGTCATCGGCTACAGACATGCATTGATGCCTTTCCACCTTGGAATGCATCTAGCATTTATAAGATTTTGAAGGCAGTAAAAGACAGTGAACAAATTAGCAAAAGCACGACTCTGAGCAGGTCATGAATCAATGACTCACTAGCTCATATTTGTTTTGTTCCTGAATGAATCAGCAGGTGTGAACTAATCGCATGAGCAAATGATTCAAATGACTCACTCATAAAGACGCTTGTCACCACCTGGCTACTAGCATATGTAACCTGCATATAACGAGGTGATGATCTTATGTTCTTTAGCTAAACCTGCTATTAATAATATTTTATATATGCTATTGCCCTTGAGCGAATAAGAATATCTCCTTGCGTGCTAGTACTCACAAGGGTACTCACAATCTCTCGACCTAAACGAACCCATAAGCATTTAAAGGAGGCATTCGTTTGACATCAAGAGCAGCCCGTCTCAGGGGAGGCAAAACGTCCCTTTGTGTCTGTACTCGAGTCTGCTATATAGATTGACCTCATAGTTGCAGCACTCAAGCGATTGCAAACATGTAAATAATTGAAGAATAATAGCTCTCAATTTACTGATATGGATGTAGAGACAATCACATTTTGTGCCGATGGGATTCATTATGCACATAAGGCAGCCTTTGTTGTTCTTTTGTGCATTCTGTGCATAACAACGCACTACAGAATCTTGCACTGTTCTGGACAAATTTAGCATGGAACAAACATTTAGCATAAAACAAAATAGCATATTCACACAAAGCAAATGCCATCCTTCTTATTCACATCACCACATTTCGAAAAGATCAGCAATACAATGGGAAAGTGATGAAACATTTATATGCTCTTCTAATTTAGAGAAAGAAACAATAGGCCTAATTGTGAATTCAAACAAAGTGTACCCACGCAAGGAAGCGAGGAAGGAGAGTCTGAACAACTCATAAGTGAAGCAAACCAAACTCTAAAATACATTTACAGAGAGCACAAACCAATGAACTGCGTTGTCAGATATGAAATCATTTTCAGGGCTGTCAATAGATTAAATTTGTGCTGATTAAATAATTGTTCTGATCACACATCAATTTTGGTAGAAAGGCATCAAATTTCATAATGATAAATGGGTTTTAATGTTTTATTATGAAATTTTTAAAATAAAAATAAATAGGCTATAACAGGCTACTAAAACTACCAGTAGGTGGTGGTAGGTTTTAATGCACATCATTCACTTACCAATTTATTTAAACAGATTCTGTCATGTTTGATCCACATCTGTTATGTATATAAAAGTTTATTGGCCTATTTTGACAACTTAAATATTTTTTTCAGAATTATATCTGTAGATTATTACACAGTCACACCTGCATGTCTATATTTACCGATCACTTTTAACCTTTTTTGTGTAAGTGAGGCTAGATAACACTTAGATTCACAGGGGCAAATAATCCTCGGATATCACATTTTTACAAACGGATGAGAAAATCTAACCCTTGGGCTACACTAGTATGTGTGAAATACTGAACTGACAAAAAAATGCTTTGATGCATATGGTAACTGTGCATATTGCAAAAAATAAAAAATAAAAACGCATTGTAAGACGGGTGTTAACAGTACAACATCCTCATATCCACAAAACATTTGAGCTATATTTATCATCATCATTATTAGCTAGCCAAAAAAGTGGTTTTACTTTTACAGCTTCGCTTGTCAGGGCTTACAGAATGCATGTAATCATGCATGCAATACATGGGAGGAGGCTAGTTTTGGAAGGATATTAAAGTGCTGTCTGTAAAAGAGTGCATGGCCTGCTAACATGCCTTGGGGCAGCAGATGAGCCTTGCAAAATGACAGTGTATGAGACGGTGGCATGATCAGTCGAGCTATGGGCCGAATCGGACAAATAAAGCAGTCTGGGATAGACAAGCTTGTTGTCATTTATATTTCTCAAGGTAGTTTTTTTTTTTTTAAAGTGGTTTATATATATCAAAACAGCTACTGAACATTTCTGAACAGCTACTGACTTAACCTTAGACTTTAAAATAAGATTTTCATTCATTCACTTTTTTAAATAACTTTTTTAATTTGACAAGATGATAATTAAAGATGTCATTGAATTGATGTTAGTGTTAAAAAACATACAGTATACAAATGTAAACATAAAGAACAAATAAAAATGCATTTCTTTCTATTTATCAAAGACTTCTAAAGAGAAATATCTTTCTGTCAGGACCACTCTCAGAGGTAATTGACATGACAATGTTAATGTATTTCTTCTTGGCGGAATCCATCGGCTTCACTGCTTTAAATGCTTCAGAGCAAGTACAGAGGCTTGCTACTGCCAATAAATCCACAGCATGCTGGTGTGAGCATGTAAGAAATACTGCTGCTGCACTTCAATAACTCCCATAGCATACATTATCACCTATACAGATGGAGCAGGGGAAGGTGGACGGTTTCAACTGCTACAGCAAGCATTTGCCAAGCATTTGAGTGTTGAACAGCAAACTTGGGCTACCAATACAGGAGAGAACTAATCAGCTGGTCATGTGACAATGATGTCATAATGTCAGATTGAGTTAGATGTACCAGACTGTACCATCTAGAGTTTCATGGCAGAACGCTGTGTATATATTAAATCTAAACAGTTGTTAAATTGTCATAGAAATATTTTTTTCACATTATCATATTTTTCATATGTTTACAAAAACCAAAACCTCAAATAATTGTATTGTATTGTCTTTCCGTGTCAGATAAATTATACATTTTTAAAGACATCCGAAGTTCTCGAAGTGTGAAAAGGGTGTGAAGGATTTCCAGTTGCAGATATCAGTGAATGTTTATAATTTACAGTTGTAGACATCAGTGATTTAATGAGTATATTGATTCAGCTTTGCTATGTAGCAAAAAGGTTGCAGTATTCGTTTAAAGTCTTTTTGAGAAACTGAAAGCATCTTCCTCACTGTACATCAGCATCTGCAGCCATAACCCAGGGTGCATCTTCAGCGAGAGAAGGAAATGCAATCTGAACCAGACCATGAGTAAGATGAGATGGCTCTTTTATCTTAGTCACAGAACCAAACCTATACTCCAACCCAACATCACTCAGCCCAGCACTCAGTCAAGGAGGATGATTGGAGAAAAAGCAGCTTTATCCATCATGCAGAAGTTGCGGGCTGTCCAGCCACTGGAGTCTCTGATGCATTAGTTCTGTCTCTGTCAAGCTTGTCCTTCCAACCCAGAAGAAAATGTGAAATCAAATGTCAACAAAGGGAGCAAAATCAAATCCAGACACCTAAACTATGGTGTAATGATTTTGTATTTTATATACATATTTTATTTTTGCCTTGTCTCCCCCCACACACTTTTTCTATGCAGCTAACCATTTGCAATGTATATATATACTAAATATTTAATCATGTGATATAAAACTGAATCTGAGTGTTTTGAATTATGTAGTTGCAACACAGTCTCATGAGCAATTCGCACATATTCGTACGAGGTGCCAAATTTGTGCCAATTCGTACTAATTCATACGACCTCACTTGTACGATTTTGTACGATTTGTCTAAAACCACGTGATGGGTAGGTTTAGGGGCGGGGTTGTGTTT
>JAUCMT010000013.1:15073277-15091052 GCA_032357475.1 Enteromius thamalakanensis
ACCAGCGGGCATTCTATACATTGCCTAGGCATTCTATAGAATGCCGGCATTTCACACATTGCCGGTAACATATATAATAAATATTTAATCATGTAATATAAAACTGAATCTGAGTGTTTGGAATTATGTAGTTGCAACACAGTCTCATGAGCAATTCGTACATATTCGTACGAGGTGCCAAATTTGTGCCAATTCGTACTAATTCATACGACCTCACTTGTATGATTTCGTACGATTTGTCTAAAACCACGTGATGGGTAGGTTTAGGGGCGGGGTTGTGTTTAGGAGATACAAATTCACACGAATTGCCATCTCGTAAAATATGTACGATTTAGAATAAAACGTATGAATTTGTACGAGTGAGGTCGTACAAATTCGTACAAATTAGCCACCTCGTAATATATGTACGAATTGCCGTGAGATCAGGTTGGTAGTTCATGAATGTACTGTATACACTGTAAAAAAAGAAAAAAAAAGTAAATAAAAGTAAAAAAACCTAAATTTTACTTGCACTTTAGCAATTTTTTCCACACCAATAAAAAAAAAACAAAAAAACGTTACAAACACTCCGTATGTAAAAAAGAATTGCATATTTTGAAACTGTTTACTTCTGCATACAAAGCCTCCCACACTGTACTTAGACTGTTAGTGATTGTTGTGCAAATGGCCCATGTTCTCATCTCTGTCATGTCAGCTATTTCAAAATGTTCCCATGCAAAGCAAAGGTCAACTTGACTATTAAGAAAAACAGCATTTCAAAGACGTGCCCAGTCTCACTTTTTAATTATCTGTGTGAGAAATAGCTTGCTTTGCTTCCTAGGGCACCGTATCTCTTTCATTTAATGTCTGCCATGGCTGTCTGCCCTGTCACTGTCATCTCAGCCTGTCATATACAACGCTCTGTTGATTGTTTTTATGTGATATATATCCAAGTGCTGAAATTGGCACAGATTGGAACCTCATCTGCTGTTCGTGCAATGTTCATAAGAGCTTTGATTACTAAACCCACCGTGTTGTTACAAGTTTTGAAATTACATGCTTGAGATGATAGCAAAGAAAAATGGGAGCCACGAGGATCGCAAACCACAGCTTAGCCTCATTGGCCCCCAGAAATCATTTTCTCCTGTACGGAGTCATGATCAGCCGCTTGACCGCTTCTAAAATATAATAGCAAAGGCCAGGCTGGTCAATTTTGGCCAGTAGCACTTGTCAAATAATAACTTGTTTGAGCAGCATCTGTGCAAGCAACAAGCAGACATATGGTTATAGGAGAGCCCTGGGTTAAAACTCAGCCACTTCAAGAGCTTGGCCTTGGATCCAGTGCCGTTCAATTTCCACGCTCTTCAGTCTTCAGACTCACGCTTCATATTACACCCTCCACCACCCCGTTCTCTTTTCTTTGCCTGCCTCCTCTCATCCATTCAAACAGACATCAGAATAATGATTGCAAGGCACCGGTTATCGATCAAACACTCACGCTCAAACTGGCACAGGACAAATCATCGTGCCATTTTGGCCACAGAAAGGGACTTAGTGAACTGTGATCCCTCCTGCGCTCTGATCTGGCCCTCCCGGGTGATGTGTCCTCGCGGAGACGAGCGTTTGGCTGCTCCACATGCCCCTGAGCTGTAAGGCTGTTTAATTGATGTCAAAGCTGGTCGTGTGAGCATTCTCTACAGAGCGGATCTAAGCGTTGTGTCACGGCACCACATAATGGATATTCCTGTAGACATGCCATAGACACATCCATTCATCATGCCAGAGATGGCAATAAAAAATTCATTATCACAAGAAAACTTGTGAAATGCTTCTAAATTGAGAAAGGCTCTGCTCTATCGCTATCTTATTGAAATTTAATACAGCATGCCTGGTGAAAATATTGCGTAGCACTGACTATGTATGGCTTATATAGAGTATAGCAGTGCCTGGATATGAAACTTAATCACACAGTTGGTCGGCATGCCTTTATACTGATGCAAAAGTATCTTGAAAAGGAAAATTCATTAAGCCTTGCTTTAAACGTTGGCTTGATAAAGTCTTACCTAAAAGAAAAATCGGAAATGTCTACAGAATTTGTTTGTGATTTATCAAATTCTGCACTGGAAAAAATAAGCTTGATCATTACAAATGTGACCCTGGACAACAAAACCAGTCTTAAGTCGCTGGGGTATATTTGTAGAAATAGACAAAAATACATTGTTTGGGTCAAAATTATAAAAAAAATTTTTGCCAGAAATCCTTAGGATAGTAAGTAAAGATCATGTTTCATGAAGGTATTTAGTCAATGTCTTACTGAAACTTAATTTTTGATTAGTAATATGCATTGATAAAATCTAATTTGGACAAATTTTAAGGTGATTTTCTCAGCATTTATATTTTTCTGTACCCCCAGATTTCAAATTTTCATATAGTTGTATCTCGGTCCAATATTGGCCTATCCATCCCAAATCATACATCAATGGGAAGCTTATTTATTCAGCTTACAGATCATGTATAAATCTTCATTTTTAAAAAAATTAACACTTATGACTTGTTTTGTTGTCCAGGGTCTCAAATGGTATAGCACAATTAAGGCTTGCTAGTCATCTACAGTATGCGAGTTGTTCAGAATTGGATATAAATTCTGTGCCCTTTCTACACTTTTTTTTTTACACTAAAACAGGTCATTTTGACCTTTAAATTTTGACTGACTGGTGGATCGATAGATAGATAAAGCTGAACCCCAACCTGGTGTGAGCAGATCGCATGAAAAGACACAAATGGAGTTGTACAGAAGCACAATTTCTGCTCCCAGGGTAGTCCTTTTTAAAGAGCTCTTACCCAGTGGTTTTCAAACCTGTCTTACAAGCACCCCTGCCCTGCACATTTTGCATATCTCCCTTATCAGACACACCTGATTCAACTCATCAGCTCATTAGTAGAGACTGCAAGACATGAATCAGGTGTGTCTGACGAGGGAGACATACAAAATGTGCGGGGCAGGGGTGCTTGTAGCACAGGTTGAAAACCACTGCTCTAACCAATCCAATATGGCCATTAATTATGTCGTCCTCTGTCCATAAGAAATGGAAACTGTGACTGGATATGTCTGCAAGGTCTAAGAAAGCATTCCATTAGCCACAAAATCAGTCAGTCCTTCACATACATGTTACAGTATAGCTGCACTTTTGACTTAGCAAGTGACTATTGCAGCCAAATTACATTATAAAGGGGAAAGTGACAAGGAAATAACAGGTTTCATATCCTGCTCTGACTGTGAGAAATAAATTAAGGAGAGAAGGAAAAATAGAGCAGTCTGCAAAGGGGTTGGGGGCAAGAATGGGAGACTTTTAAAAGGAGGAGGTGGGGCTACACGTTAAGGGCAGAGAAAGAGAGAGAGAGAAAGAGAGAGAAGAGAGAGAGATCTGCCTGCCTCCACTTCGTCTCTTGCTCAAGTACGCAAGCCACTGACAGCAACAGCCACACACAGACAAAAGAGAGAGAGAACGGAGAACACAGATCCGTCCTCTGTAGATCGCCTACACAGTGTCAGAAATAGAGCCGAGTTTAAGGCAGGTGCGTACAAAGCGCCTGCATGAGACCCTGGGCGGTGCGCTAATACACAATCCGACAGAGGATACAGGTTGATTGACTAACGTCAAGAAAGAAAACGAGAAAAACGTGACGACAACAAAAAGGAAAGAAGAAAAAGAGGAAGAAGAGACCGAGATGTACACTGAAATGGCCAGTCTATTAACGGTAGGGAAGTTTATAATTTTCTCTCAAGACCGAAATTGTTACGCGTTGCATTTGAACACGCACTGCAGATGCTTTTCTAGTGGTGTTGACACAGAAAATGATTTCAGCAGAGAACAACCTGCCAGATATTAATCTAAGCAGGTAGGTTAATTCTCCGATATTTAGTAATTAATCGAGTGGTGTTGTGTCACAAGATCTGGTGTCGATAGTTTGAAACCCTGCTCAAGTTGTGCGATGCACTGACAGGTCGACACTTTTCCACGCTGCATGGCAGTTATGGTCAGCATGCAGAGCACATCGGGATAGAGTAGCACTGACTCACACATTAGCTTGGCCGAGGAGAGAGAGAGAGGGAGAGGGAGTGTGTGTGAGTGAGAGAGACGCTTTATGTCGCATTGAAATTCCACAGCCAGAGCTTTGCGAAAATAAGGATAACGCAGTATGCGTGTGTGGATGTGGGGGCACGCATCTGTCATTTCATTGAAGTGATCAGCATCCAGAAACTCGCCCTCCCTCTCTTCCTCTCTCCTCCTCTTCCTCCTCCCTGCTGTTGCTATCCGTGGCCGTGCCGCTGTCGCAGTTGAATTTGCTGAAGCTAGTGTGCGTGCTTTGCTTCTCCACAGCGAGCCTATTGTTGTTGTCCTCCTCCACACTCTTTCCTCTGAGGAGTGTCAGCTCACGGTGCTAATCCTTCTCTGCCTCTTCATGTGTGGGGAGGAAGCGTGCGCGTGTGGGTGTCATCCTGGAAGATTGGAGCAACACACGTGAGAGTGCTGGCAGGTGTCCGGTGCATTACGCGGCTCCGAGAGCGAGAGGGAGTGCAATGAGGACAGATTGAGTGTGATAAATACATTAGGTGATGCTCTGAATATTTTGTAAGAATGTATGTGTGGTTGTAGCTTTTTGTGGACAAATATAGAGTTAAACTAAACCACTTACTAGAGGGGCCGACAAGGAACGCACACGTTTTAAAGCTAAGGTGAAAAGCAGATCGCAACCTGTTTTACTCCAGAAAAGAGACAAACTTTTTGGATCATGAAAAGTGTGTATTAGCAAGATTTGAGCCCAAATGTTGGAAAGGAAAGTATGCAAATTAAAAGCACTGAGGGACTTAGTGACGTCAGCTGAAAAGGAAAGTAGTTTCAGTGGCAAGTTTGTGAACTGTGAAAAATGAGACCGGAACATGCATTAAATGAAGCTAATGCTGACTTTAAAAAAATATATAATTTTTTTATAGACTTATTATTTCTACACATCCCTTTTTGACCCCAAAAATAAATTAATAAATAAAATAGCCAATATATGTGTTTTGGGCAGGGAATGTTGACAGTGAATCACAACCCAATTTGCGATGAAAAATATTCTGACAGCTCATAAAAATGCACCCAGACATCAATGAATAAATTCTTAATAAGTCGTACCAAGAAATTAAACACATGACTTGTCCTGACAACTAGACTGGAAAGATAATTGCATAGTTTGTTTATCTCAATGTTGATTAGCTCTCAGTGCTGTGTATGGGCATGATTACTGAATGCAAATATGCACTTTTTCTTGCATGAGGGAGCTCTGACAGTGCATCACTGTAAACATTATTATCTTTACAGTTCCTCATCATTTAGTGGCTTATATACTCTAATTTAACTACTCATGATGTCCTTTTTATGAGGTAAACTTAACTCAGCCCATTATAGTATGCTTACCTACAACAATAAATTCTGGCTTTTTTTTTTATTCAATGAAAAATACCATGCCCCTTGAATAGTTCTTAATTAATGATTTAGCTAGATTGACAGTCCCAATGTGCGGTAGATAATAAATGATTTTTCCTTGTTCTGAAAACTAATTTGTTAAACTCACATCCACTTTGAATCTTCAGATGTCTTGATTTCATAATACTCTGTTCTCTAAATCAACCTTTATCGTGCTTCACATCTCATCTAGATCCAAAGGCAATCTAAATGAGAGGCAATTTATTTAAGCTCAGCTCATACGCTCCGTCTCCATTAAAAAAGAGAAGAAAAAAAAGGATCCAAAGTGAATTCGAACAGTGACTCTAAAGCAAAATAATGTAAAAGTAGCAAAAAAAAGTAAGAGTTGCCTATTAAATACCAATGAGTCATTAGAGCTATGATTCATTTAATTGGTTTCAAACTCATAAGTTACTAACTGAAATGGTTCCTTCTTAAAACTGACTGTTTTGATAAATTGATATATTTTACACACACACAAAAAAAATTAAAACATAATTCCATTTATTCATCTAATTTTATATCTATACACATATGATCATATTATCATACAAAATATATGGTTCTAAAGAAAATGTTTTTACAGCTACAAACTGTTATCACAAACTTTTCTACTTGACACGTTCACTGATTCCACCTATGGAATAACACACTTGACTCTCATAATTGGCTTTTAAAGAGTCCATTCCAATGTTTTTAAAGGTGACTGCAGGCATGTGTGGTCCAGACCTACAGAACACTGTCAACAACCACTTCACGTCGAGCATAAGACAAGAGCCCCCACCGAAGGGCGAATCGCTGCCACGGCTCTGCTTTCTAAAAATAAAAACACTAGGGGCTGACTGTACAGCTGCCAACAATTACTAAGAGTTACCTTGCAAATACAAATACAATGCTCCATCTCCTCTGCCCGCTATCCGGCTGCTTTGTGCTGGCTTTGAGGCATGTGTGGTCTTTCAGGAGGAGTTTTATAATCTTGTAGGTCTTTTAATGTCTTCATCCTGCAGGTAAGTGTGAGCCGGTTTGTCATAAACATCTGTTAAATCCTCCTCGTGTTAGCATTGCTAATGAGGCGAAGGGTGTGACAGAACAGATGCCTCAGAGTGCGAGAAAGAGATACAGAGGCGAGACTGTGGAAGGAAGGGAGAGAATGAAAGGGTGAGTGATGGGAGAAAATTTATGCAGCACATCCCTCCGTCCCCCTACAGATGAGTCTTCAGTGAGGGCAGATGTTTCCAACATTAAGAAGATGAGACAGGCTAGGTGCTGCTTAGCAAATATATTTGCTGTTGCAAAGACATGCCCATTTGACTATAACGGCAGGGTCGATTATGTTTATCGATCTGCTACAAAGGAAACAGTCTTGTGCTATTTACCACATGCAAATGGCTCTGGCTCCATATGGTTGAAAATGACACGCAGGAGCCTCAAACCAAATTAAGACTTGTGCGTGTGACGTCTTGTTTAACTTATCATCATTCCATGAACGTCCCTGCCATCTAGCTACTGTAATCCTCTTTTATTATCATGGATTGGCCTGTGCACAATTTGAGATAATCCCTATTAAACTGGCTTTAATAAAAATGTATAGCAACAAAAGGCAATAGAATTGATGTGGAGTGGCTCCTAAAAAAATAGAAATGGAAAGTGTATATGCGATGCATGATAAGAGAATGGGATTTCTTCACAGGGTTGGAAATCAAGAAAGGTGTTTTCATTTTTGAAAAAATACTGGAACTGAATTTTTATCATTTTTATTCTGTTAATCAATATAATTTACATGTATTGAAGATAGTATAAGTTTGTATACTGTATATAGACATTAGAATGTTCCAAAACATTTCTACTTTAAATAAACAATCTATTAAGAAAATAAGAAATCTTCAATTCATTAAACAAATCTGGAAACGTATGGCATTTAACAACAGTTAAACAGTCGTTTTACAGTATATCATTATTTACAATGTTTCTGATATTTCTATTTTTACAATATTTAATTCAAGTAAATGCCACCCTGGTGGGTGAGCGTGATTTCACCAAGTACAAGATACTACATTCCAATCAACCAATCAGATTTGAGGGATAATTACTTAGGAAATATCTGTTTTAGGTTTATAATCAGGGTTAGGTGCTTCTACACCATTGTTTATTAGTCATGATTTCCCACTTATTTTGGGAAAACATTTTGGTTAGGTTCAGGGGTAGGGATTGGGATAAGTCCATATTTTTGGACAGTAATGTTGATCCAGGATCTTGTGCAAAATCACGGGGACCAAATCATGGAAATGCGACCAGAATAGATTTTTCTGTATGACTCCCAACCATAATGACATGCACACAAGGTCTGTTCTCATTCAAGTTTCTTTTTTTGTGTATGATCTCACATTCATCTTAAGGTACATCTCTATATTCCTGTTCCCTATTCTCTCTCGATCTAAAAAGCAGGCTTGGCTCGGTCATCCATGGGCAAGGGCTCACTTCTGACCGCTGGGAAACAGCAGTACAGCAAATGAGCCACGTGTATATGTGCGGATGTGCACAAATGTGAGGGAGCATATGCGTAATAGGGTCAAAAGGGCTGCTGGACTTCACCTCTTGTGCTCGCTGAAGAGGGCAGATGAACTCAGGGCAGGAAAGATCACAGACATCTGTCTCAAAGTGAAAGAAAAAATTGCACTGTCACAACACAGCCCATCACCGCACAGGCACACAGACTCATTGCTCTGTCTGTGCACTGCATTTCTGTAAGCACATCTACAAACAAATCAACTGAAAGGAGCTAAGAAATCAAATTGAATCTAAGTGAAAGCCTGGACCGGGATGCGATGTCAAATCTGTGTAGCTCATATGAATT
Source organism: Enteromius thamalakanensis (assembly GCA_032357475.1). Lineage (NCBI taxonomy): Eukaryota > Metazoa > Chordata > Actinopteri > Cypriniformes > Cyprinidae > Enteromius > Enteromius thamalakanensis. Next base: position 15,081,621 of record JAUCMT010000013.1, read on the forward strand.
CATGGCTTTACAGGCACCCTACATAAAAAATAAAAAATAAGAGCAAGTATGTTGTGCATCATATCTGCAAAGGCATATAGTATGCACTGCTGTCGGAAATGAATATGTTTTGTGCTGAGAGTGGTACGGATACGTCTGAAGGAGGAGGTGAAGACAGAGCACTGCTCACAAGCCTCAAGGGCATATCTGTGAATAAGCAAACACATCAGTCTGCCATCTTGCAGCGTGATGATGAACGCAAACAGTGACAGTAAAATAAACCGAAGAGATTTATCAAACGGTCGGCCATTAACATTTCATTTTGTAGCTCAACACAACAATGTTTTCGTACACTGTAGACTTACCAGAAAAGAGCGAAACTCCGGTCCGATTCTATTCTTCATCAGACGTTTTTTTCTTCTTTGACACCTGCAATGAATTTTTTTTTTAAATTTATATATAATTTAATTTTGTCATAATAATGCATGGTTTTAATGCACAGTTTTATTAGGACTGTATAAATTATTGTTTTCAACATTTTTTTTAGTGTGTGATGCCAGCATATCCATTAAGCTGACTTAAAAGACATGAATGTCATTTTTGTGAAAGCACAAAATAAGACAACCGTAAAATAAAAATGAGTTGTCACTCTGGTTGAAAAACTTTGATTTGACAATGAGTTTTTAATCTTATCCTGTACTGCAGCGAGCTGTAAAGAGTTTGAGCTGTTTACTCTGACTGCTGGCTGAATCAAATCTTTTAAGACTTCAGTTTTCAGCTCACAATGCTTGTTGTCTGATCCACACTGTCATTTGTAAGTGTTACATCTGAACTCATTTGGACATACAGAAAAATGAATTTGCGTGTACAAACAAGAGAAAAAGAAAGCTTAGTTTCTGAGAACATACTTATGCAATGTAGATCAGAAACCAAAAATACAAAAAGTGATAAAACACTTCTTAAAATAAAAAAACAGTGTCTTCCTTAATGAGGAAGTCGAAAGAACCTGCTTCAATAACTGCATTATGCATCCTTTCCCTAAATTCTTAAATATATCTGGCCTATAGCAATAGAACAGTTCATTAAAAAAGGCCTGCTGCTAGAAAAAAAAAAAATACAAAAATAGTCTGCTTTGTCCTGCAAGATTTCTTCCTGTCTTCTCAAGCGAGCTTGGTTATGAATACTAAGGCATCTCTTCTCATTAATTGCTCTCACAGGCAGCTTAGCCGGGGTCATCGCTGCATTTTTGACTCAGTCCAATTAATACTAATCACAGCATCAGACTGGCTGAGCGAGAAGATTGCACTGTCAGAGCAACTGATCTTCGTGGAAATTCATTAACAAAGGAAAGAAAGACAAAAGTGGGACTCTGAGTGGATATGGCAACCTGTTTTTTTTTTTGGCCTAAAGCTTTCAAAATGTTTGGACAATTTGTCATTAACATTCATTAAGATGCCGGTTCCAGAAACTAACCAGGACTTAAATGAACAGATGGACTTTTCCTTGTAGAATGGCTTAACATTGAAGAGTAAGACAGACTGGCTGCTGTCTGCTCCAACGGCTCAAGGCATTTGTGGAATATCAGAAGGTATGCAGCTGAATTATTTATAAGGTACCCCAGTCTATTAAATTAAAAGGAAGTGACTCATAAACAGAGGACAACATGATAGCAGATCAAGGCTTATGCAAAGCATTTTTTTTTTTTCAAACATGATGTGGTCTACTTGCCATGCAAATATATTTACTAGTCCTACTAAAAATGCTAGCGTTCATTAATAGATAAATAAACTTTGACATTTTAGTGACATTCTCAATGACATTAAAACAATGTGTCAACCCAGCAAGCAACACATCCTGTATATGGCCTGAAACCATCACACACTATCAGGCCCATCCTTATTGTTGAGCAAATGGCAGCAATGGCCTCCACAGAGAGCATAATTCTTAACATCCACTGGTAAACAGACGTGCATATATTAGCATCCCTTCATGGCAAATAGTCCTAATTTAAAATTCATCAATTAAATGTATAAGCATGAAACGCAGTTTACTTGTACAGATGAATCCTAAGTAAAACATACCTCTTTCTGCATATATATATGAAGGAAGCAAAATAATGACAATATTTATATACATGGCATCGCGCCACGTGCTGTGACTATTTCAGTCCACGTCTTACTCAAGCATAACATTCACATTCCCTCCTATTTTTGAGCCAAACTGGAAAACATGCATGTTTATTACCACATTCAGACATGCCCTCACCCAACCATAGAAATGCAATTATTCCCACAAGCCAAGGCCATTTAAGTCATAATGGTCACACTGATATCCATAAATTGGATGGCCAGTCTCACTTCGGCATGCTGAGTTTTCCATTACCGTGTTAGTCACGTTTCAAGGTTGCCATGTGTATTATGATATTAGTATTTGAGTTTTTCTTTCCCCCCCCTTGTGAAGCGTTGCTTCTCTTAATTTCCTGATAAGATATTATTGTAGTACTTAGTATAAATAGGTGACATTTAGCAGGACAAATTAGTACTTTGTAAAATGTTTAACTAAAATGTTGTGACATTTACATAAGAAACTCATCTCAACATATTCCAGCTGATCTTATAGCATCTATAAATTGACAAAAAGCCCACCACCTGCCTCCAGATATTATTATATAAAACGATAACCCTCTGTAACCAATCAGACTGTAACTGAATACTAATTTTAAAACAGGTTTTTTGCCAGAAGACATGCTTAAGACACACAAATATAGCGATAGACAGGGTTTAAGCTGTGTTGACTGCCCCAAGGTAGCTAGTCAGCTAAATTTATCCACCGCAAAAATGTTAACACCAGAATGAAAACCAAGTGGACAGTGCTAAACACCTCCCTAGACAGCAGACAGTTATACTTAGGTCTCCCAGAATGAACGAATGTTAACAACTTTGGGCCACACTCGCTTACCTTCTTGCACATGCTGTTCCCTCGCTTTGAGGGTGGCATTTCTTTCTTGGAACGATACAAATCTTTCTTATAAAGATGAGTAATTCCCTTTATTGCGAGCAGGAGCGCAGCGTGACCCTCTGTGGAGTGTCAGAGGGAATAAAACGCTTAATGAGTGACACAAATTGAATGTTGTTCCTCTCGGTGCAGGAAGGTGGAGGAAATTGAGGCAAACCTAATGAGCAGTCCGATCCCTGCAGCGACACCTGACATCGATGGCTGGTGACAGGTCGCACGGCGAACCGGAGAAGAGCAGGGAGGGGACACCTTGCCCCCCATTTCGCCCTCCGCCATGTGACATGATCCATCCTGCCATGGGCCATCTGCGCCCAGTGAGAGACTAAGTGGCACTCCTCCCTGCATCTCCCAAAGGAATGGAAGCCTTTAATCACCACCATCAGCATCATCGCACGCATTCGCTCAAGCGCTCGCACAACCCCTCATCCCCTAGTGGCCAAATAGCATGGATGAAAAGGAAGAGATGGGTCGCTGCGCATTCAGTGAGACTTCTACGTGCAAGAGCAGTAGCACTTGTTTGTTAGCCGAATGCATGTTTACGTCCCCACAGACAATCTGACGCTCGTCCATTAAGCTTCTGGGCCAAAAGTGTAAACAAACTTACGTAACTCTGTTTGTGCATGATTGAACAAATGCAGGACTTTACGAGGGAGCAAGAAGCTGCAAACATCTGCATTTTATTTTTCATCTAATATTTAGGTGCATCAGCCAGCTTTAATATCCTCGTCTGCACTGGTCATCTCTGCTGTACCTAAAAGAAAAGAAACATATTATTTTACTCAGCAAAGATGCATTGAATAGATCAAAAGTGACCGTAACAAATGTTACATCGCTACAAAATATAAATTCATAATTTGGAAAAATTTAACATGGTTTCAGCACAATATTTTTAATATTAGGAAACTGGAGCACTTATATTACTAATATTGTGTAATATTTCACAATATTACAGTTTTTTTACTGTATTTTTGACCAAATAAATGCAGCTTTGATGAGAGCTTTCTTTAAAAACTATAATGTAATAAAATGTAATATAACAATTTGTCTTATTTGTAAATCTGTACAGTATTAAACAACAGAAACCGAACAATCAAACAACATTGATTGGATTTGGCTGAAGATACGTCAAAATGTAAATTAATATAAAATACCACATACCTTAATTTTAAGTGCATCAAAATACAGCAGTCACACCATGTATCAATATAAACTACTGTATTATACTAAATACTAAAAAATACTTGCTCCCACTTTATATTAGGTGGCCTTAACTTCTATGTATTTAAATTTTAATTAATAAGTTGGTACAATGCACATTGTGTCCATACATGTTTTATATTTTTTAAAAATACTGTAACTACATGCAATTAATTTTTGTGATTTCATTTATAATTACATTGTTGACCCATCCTTTACTCCTTAACTCACCCTTAAACTTACCCATACACCAGACCTGCTCCTAACCTTAACCATGAGTTTTTCAATACAATATGAACACAATAAGAACATTGTAGTTTTTTCTGAGTAAGAACATAGTAGATAAGGCCACTTAACAAAGTGAAATATTTTTAGCATGAAATTTCTTGATGAACCTTCCATTAACTGGCTTGTTTGATCTATCCCTTCATCATTCCACTAACACAGCTGATTAAATAAACAATTTTTGATAGCAACAGCTTTCACTGCCCGAGACATGTAATAAATCTGACATATACAACCAGTTAACAGAACAATAATTTACATATCCCTGTGATCTCCCAGATGAAGGTTAGTTTTCAAGTAGCCAGCAGTTTCATGTTTAACAAATTTGTTCTGCAAATGACTCAAAACTGTATCCTAAATTAGTTACTTTGTGTCTGGTAACAAAGGGTCTACTTTGCATCCCAATGCCAAAAAAGTCATAAGACGACAACTGGCACTTGTTTGTATAGCAGTTTGTAACTAAACATATCAACATGTGTCAGGCACCATTTATGCAATGGTATGCACAATCATGATCCTCCTAAAAAGCTACTTTAATTAGGGTAAAATATTCATTAATCAAATATTTATTCATCTCTAGTATTAATACAGTTCCATAGAAGCATAACCATAGAAGTATAGAGGACACATACAAAATCTAATCCATTTTCATCAAACCCCCAAATACAAATGAATATTGTATTTGATTAAAATTCTATTTTATATTTGAAATCAGTATAGAAATACATAAATACGGCCCATCCCTGATCGTGATAATGCTAACTGTGATACTTCAGCTGTTTTTGTAGAACAAGAAAAAAAAAAAATTAACAAACAGAATAATAAAGTAATGTCCAACGGCACAGGACACTTTTAAAATTTTATGACGACTTTTCAATTCTGTGGAGTTCCAGTTTTAATCAAAAAGTGTTGATTTTACAGTTCTCTACAGAGGAAAGTGGAGCAGTCCTATAAAGGGAGATACTGCGATACATCTGCGGTTACAAAGCGTGCTGGTGTTGATAGGTAGTGCATTGATTTAAATGACGTGCCTGATGCTGACGTCCCCCTATTTTACACTCCCACCTTCCTCCGCTTCCATTTAATTTCATCTGCCATCCTTTGCCTCTGAGCGTGCTACCCTTATCTGATTCATTGAGCCATTTAAACGAGAAATTAAATTATATTCTTCAATACGCTTGTTTCCCAAAGAAAAGTTATGGCCAGGCCATTTATTAAAAGCAGACAGTTCCCATCTTTTAACTTCCTCTGATTTACGGAGACTCATTGCCGATAAAAAGCCCAAAATTGGATCTGCGTATTCCCATACTTCGCAAAACCTTTATTTTCTTCTTGAATGTTGAGATGATAGAAAAACCCCTCAAACACAGCAGGGTTCTGTAATAAGTCTGATTACATACAGGAAGTAATTGGAAGGATCTGGATGGATCCACACACTAATGCAAACTAATTTGTCATTTGGGGATTGCGCCAAGATAATTTCCCAAACACCTTTCTGCAATTAGAGTGAAGATGCAAAACAGTCAGACTAAAGGAAGAAAAGAAAGAAAGAAGGAAAACTTTACACGTAAACTGATGCGATACAGACTGGGATTTTATTTGAAGGGGGCATGATCCACATTTCTTACTGAATGCTTATACCATGTGGCTGTGGGTGGAGATCTAACCAGCCTTTATAGATGTGCAGACAAATACAAGCAGGGTCAGGGCCAGAGCATTTTACTGTCCTCTTTATGGCTGGACATGTACAGTAAAAGGATTGAAGAGCTGGGCACTTTAACAACCTATTGTGTAAAAGACAAGTGTTGAGTAAAATAAAGGAATACATACTCAAAGATTTGTCAACTAAAATGTGACGGAAAGAGAAGGAAGACAAACTTATGATGTTGCTAAAAAGAATGTTATTTTGTTTATTTGGTGTAATGCAATGTGTTTGTGGCTTAAAGTTTAAAAAAGACATTTTCCACATATTTTACATTGTTTTTCTTCTAAGTCTTGTCTTTCTGAAACACATATATTGCTCCTCTTTCTCAAATGTGAGGTGTGTTCTGATTGGGCAGCTATTCACTGCATTGTGATTGGTCGAATACCTCAAGCTTGTGATGGAAATACTATCATTACTATAACACTATCTACTGTATGCACAAATAGCTTGTAACACCACAAAGAGAAAGGTAAACTTGAAATTGCATCATATGACCCATTTAATACTAACGAAAGACTCCTAGAGAGTTATAGCATTCCTGCTAGGCTAACGCACAAAGCCTACACTGAATAATGTTTTTCTAGCAAGATAATGCAAATGTATGCTGGAAATAATCCTCAATAACAATGTAGCCTGTGACTGCGCTTAGCAAAAACAAAAGTATTTCTAAAATTAGCATTCCTGCTATGCTAATGCATACAGCCGCTGAAGTAAATAATGTAACATTTCCTAACCAAGATATGCACATGTATTCCGGAAATAACCCTCAAAAGTAATGTACCTGTGACTGGATGTATTTTTTAATGAAAACCAAGTACTTCAAAAGAGTTAGCATTCAAATTCATGCTAGGCTAACACATAGCTGCTTAAGTGAATGAAACTTTTCCTAGCAAGCTTCTCATATGTACTGGAAATAATCCTCAAAAACCGCATATGCACATACTAAATTAGCGACTTTATAAAAAAAATAAGCCCAATGGTGATATTAAAGCAAATGGCAACATAATAACTCTAATTGTATCCTAATTTATCCATTTATAGTAAGCTTTTAGTCATACACACAAAATGTGCCCTCATGCCATTTATGTAGGGCCATATGGCGGGAAAGATTTAGTCTCAAAATCAGGCTGCGTGTGGTAAGACTGTTGGTTTCCCTCCGTGTTTTAGCACTGTGTGAAGCTTTTCCTTGCTGCATATTTAAAAGCAGCTCCCTCAAGCTTAGCACACTAATGGCTATTTAGTCCTGCTATTTCTTTCTTTACCAGCAGTTGGGGAGGAGGACAAACACACTGACACGTACGCAGCTCTGTAAGCCACCATGATAAGAAAGCAACTCCTTCCTCAAATCACATGCTTTTCTTTCTCCCTTTTTATCATGTTCTAATCCAGCATCTTCCAGTGCTTCTTGCTGCCTCTTATTTACAGAAGGGGACTCAAGATTAAACACCCTCCCACTCCTATTCCTATTCACAGCAACCCGCTCCTCAAAGGAAGAGGCACTGTAATTTTCAGCTTATTTCAGTTAACTTCTCCATTTCTAATTTTCATTCAGGTTTTTTAAGTTTTTCATCTAATATTCATATTTTACCTAATTTCTGATTTATTTGAATGATTGTTTTTTATAATTAAATTAATAATTCATAATTTTGTCACTCCAGCATGTAGTCCCTTAGTGATTCAGGACAAGTCAAAAACACAGTTTGGATTCATTCACTTAAAAATAGACATTTTGAACCAAAAAGTTACCGATTGCCACTTTAACAATAACATTACCAAGCATTAGAAATCATTGACCTTCCTGATTGCATTTAACAATTAAGATTTGTATTATTTTTGTCATAACTTTGACACTATATTACTATTACCATTACTATAGTACTATATTGAGGGCCATGGTTAAAAGCAGATGTAAAGGAGACTTCCCATAAGTCTTCTGTTATAAGTATTACTAACCTAGTGAGGTTCTGGAGGGTCAGTGAAAGTTTGCCGTGGGTGAGGTTTTCTTCGTCTGTAACACACACATACAGAGGGTGAACTAAAATCGGTGTCTTTTTTAAATTCAGGAACTGCATCCATAATATATGAGGGAGCAGTAGGCACGAAAAATGAGCTATGGGCTTTTACGTTAAAGTTTTAACCGTTAAGTTTTCTAGAACCTGATGGAATTGGTTCAATAAAGTGAAAAATAGGTCAGCAGATTGTCCGACTGTCATTTCTGCCAGCAGTTATTCAGCAGGGTAATCAAATGGGAAAACAGATTTGAAAAATCACATATTCTACAGCACTGTGTATTAGTAATGCTGGTTAATCTATGTGGCACACAATATGCACACACAAGAAAAACAGGGCAGATGCTGTGAGATAGGAAATATTACCATCAGATTACTCCACTTTGCAACATTATTAAGTCAGCGATCTTATGAACGATCGGCCTTCTCCCATCATGCCTCCACGAAGCCCCTCTGTGAGCTAACATTTCTGTAAACCTTCCCTTTGGCATGTTTTGTACTATGGCCAATGGAAAGTAGTCAAATGTCCCTTCTCATAATAGCTGATCAGAGGGATGGAGAAGCATCTGAGTGACGGCTTTGACATTTCTAGAGAGCGCTGCGAGAGAAAGAGAGACAGATGCAGATAGAGCGCGGGAGTGAGAGAGCGAGCCCTCAGGTGCCCCCTCTCACAGAGCACTGGAGAGGAACATTTGCATTTAATTGAATGCTGCGGACATAAAGCGGCCTCACCCCCATTCACCTCCCCTTTTTTCTTTGCCATCTTCATTTCCATGTGGAGTCCCACTCAAATCGCACTGAATAAATCTCCAATGGTTAACGCTAGCAGGTGGCACAGAGAGCTATAAGCACTAGAGTCAGGGAGAACTCCTCTAGCATGAATGCTGCTTAGCACAACAGATGAACATTGACTAGGGTTTGGCTCTCACTGCCAAATGACAGCATCGAAAGTATGATCGAGGAAACGAAAGGTTTAATAACATGGAAAGCTATTTTTTTTGCTTGATGCATAGCAAATCTGTTTTTACTGCTTAATTTGGGATCACTTTGGCATGTTTGATTCCCAAACAAACATTTATACATAAAATCCTATTTTAAAATTAATATAGGATATAAATTGCTGTGAGACAAAACTGCACATTCCAGAGTGGCCTTTTATTGTGGACAGTATAAGGTACACCTGTGCACTACTCATGATGTCAGATCAGCATCTTGATGTGGCACACCTGTGAGGTGGGATGG
>JAUCMT010000013.1:15091152-15108637 GCA_032357475.1 Enteromius thamalakanensis
ACATTTAGACTGATTTGTGAACAATGTTTGAGAGAAATGGTAATATTGTGTATCTGGAATAAATTTTAGATCTTTAAAAGAAAAGAAAGATCTTTTTTAAGAAAAATCGGAGCAGAAACAAAGGTGTTGCGTTTATATTTTTGTTGAGTGAATATACATATAGTATATTATAAACACAACTTAATTCAGCAAATCCATTTTGTGATGAAAAGTGATCTATAAACTTTTAGCATCATAACCAATTTGATGCTGCTATTGATTATGTTCTGCCTAAAGCCCCGTTCACACTACACGCTACACGCAGCGACAAAGTGACGCAATCCCATTCATTTCAATGGAGAGCTGTCGACTTACAGCGACAAGAGCGACAGCGGCCATGTGCTAATGTGGGTGATCGGATGTGGGCGTGTCCAGTGACGCGACAAAGTTCAGAATCTCTTAACTTTATGCAAATGAAGAGCGACTTTCGGGAGCGACAGCCAATAGGAAAGACGATGATAGTCCTCACATGCTTAATCTCCTTTCAGCTCCAGCAGTGATGACTACGTTTGCGTTTTGCCATAGATAAACACACACAATGGAAAAAAGTACTCTCTGTTTCTCATTCATTTTTTTTTGTATGTATGGACTGTGTATATTTATATTATATTCAGTCATTTTCCTCCAAAATGTTTGTATTTGGTGGCAAGAAACCTATTTGCTGTCAACAATGACGTCACTAAGAAACCAGCAATGAGAACGCCCGCTATCATCGCCAGCCTCTAGCAACATACAGCGTCAGAAGTCACTGCTAGTGTGAACGAGGCAAAAAGCATGTTATTTTTACTGAAAGGCAGCAATCTTGCTCTAATCGATGCGAAGGTAGAGTGGTTAAAATCCCAGTGTTTTCCGAGTCACATTCTCTAAAAGCAATACCCTCCAAAAATCTCCCTCTGAGCAGAATAAAGGAATGAAGCACACTGAAGAAACAAATTGTCACTCTGTTTGGTGAATCTTCTGACATGGTGATCAATTTGCCCAAGATAAAAAAAGAGAGCAGAAATTACACTGTAAGGAGTCCCAGAGACCCTTGGCCAGCCAATTACACAAATGCCATCGATCCCTGTAGCTCTTCTGAGGCACAAGCCATGAGGATGGCCCTTCTGGATGGGTATGGATTTTTCTCCACTGGTTTTTCCTTCTTTTGCTCCAATAGACGGGATTAAAGGCGATGAGAAAGGACAGGCAAGCTGACTCACTGGAAGGCCGGCCTGTTACAAGGTTTGATCAACAGTGCCATTACACACTCTCGGCCAAGTCACACTGCAGAACTTAAAGTGTGGAAATAGACACACATATTCCTACAGCTTTTATGGCATGCAAAAGATACAGATCGCAGCATGACTGCGGACAGCAGGTCAGTTGTAGGTGAGACATCTGCGGGTGGCATACCAGCCTTACTGCAATTACTGTAGATCTGCCCTCATTATCATCACCTACAGCACTATTGAACTGTGAATAGCACTGATCCAGGTCCAGCTTCCCTGCTTAACACTGGAGACTGTTCCAAAAGAAACAAAAATGAAATCATCATAGATCAGGGTTCAGAACGCACTGTGCTCTGTGTTGCTCCAGGCGAGTCACATCTACCCCCGAATAAAGGCAAGCAAAATGTAATATAATGAGAGTTAACATTTTTAAAGCAAATGCACTTGCTGAATAAAAACCAGAGTGTATTTTTCTTACTATACTACAGCATATCCAATTTGATTGTTGTTCTGGGCTAATAAAAACTCTGGGCATTAACCATTTTACAGAAAGATCAGTGACACATCAATAGTTCCCCCCTAAAATAAAAAAATTCTGTCATTAATTACTCACCATCATGTCGTTCCAAACCTGTAAGACCTTTGATCATTATCGGAACACAAATTAAGATATTTTTGATGAAATAGGAGAGCTTTTTAAATTCTCCATAGACAGCAACACAACTGAAATTATGCCAGATCCAGAAAGGTAGCATTAGTAATACATCAGTAAAACAGTCCATGTGACGTCAGTGGCTCAACTGTGACGCAACAAGAATTTGCACAAACGTCTTTTGCCATTTTGGAGATTACTTAAGAACATATTTAACATAATAGGTGTTGTTTACGCTTAGAGGAAAGCATGTGCATGTGTTGTGATACGCTCTAACTGAAGTTGAGCCACTGATGTCAAAAGAAATGTTTTACTGATGTATTTACTGGGTTTCTGGACCTTGGAACATTTTAGTTTTGTTGCCGTCTATGGGGGGTCAGATAAAAATATCTTACTGTAGTTAGTGTTCCTGAAAATATGGTTTATGACAATTTTTATTTTGGGGTGAACTAACCCTTTTAAAACTTTACATTACGGATCATTAATCATCAACACCTATTAATTAAGAACAGTCTTGACCTTCTGTTTCAGGTTTATTTCCTGCTATGAGCGGTGGTAAACAGGCAGAGACTTTTGGTAACAAGCATCAAATCAGCATAATAGAATGATATCTGACCATTAAATAAATGCAGCAAACGTTTTTCATTCCAGAGCACATTTTAAAATGTGTTGCCACTCAAATGCAAAAAGTCATATTAGTTTTAAAGAGTTTTATCTTTAAACCATTGTGTGTGGTGGCAGTTAAGACTAATCTCCTTTCTTCCAGAGAATGTCAGCTCATTACTGGGCAGTCATGGTAAAATGTAGTGCTGTCAAATGTTGGAGGCTGCAGACAGGGGCCGTGTGCGGCAATCCAGCAGCCTTCTGTGTAGTTTCAGCATGATGTGGGACAGATTTGATTCATCTTGTCGAGAGCAGCTTCTGTAAAAAAATTCAGCTGCAAAGCCTGACGTGCAGTAATGATTAATAATTGTGTTTAATTAGCCTTTGACGGTTAGCCCTCATATCTTGGTGAGTTGATAAACACGGTTGCTCTGGCCCAGACAGATTTCTTCATTAATCTTCCATGGACCATGTTGTGTGAGCCAGGTGACGGCTGGTGAAGCTGCAGAAAGTAAGAAATGTGTGTATGTGTTATGCTGCAGTGGCAGACTTACCTCAACAGTGTCACGGCGAGGTGAAGCTCTTCTCTCTTTCATGCTGGGGTTACTCAGTCTCAGGACCGTTCCTTTGCTGTTTGATCCTTACAACAAAGCAGCCAAAAGCTCCTGCAGACCTGTCGTCTGAAACGAACCAGGATGACATTTTCAAAACCCACAGTAGTGTTGTGACATCCGATGTGGCCTCCTACCATGCCATAGGTCCGCCGTGCTTTTCTAGTTCCAAACAACTTAAACAGAAGCGATCAAAAACGTTGTTTGCAATTATGTACATTTTGTTAATTAATACTTCACTACTTTTTTTTTTAAATGCACTTTGGAAAAACACTTCCAGAACCATGCACACTGGAAAAGTAATGACCACAAGCTCAAATAGGCTTTTTGATATTTGTTGTTTGAATTAATACAACCAGTAATGTCTTTTGTAACATACAGTATATACTGTAACTACAGCTTATATAGTTTTGCATGCTAACTGTGCAGCAGATAGCAAGCCGCTAGCAAATTACCTAGCTTCGCCTTGTCAAATGTTCAGTTTTATGTATTTAGTTTTTATTTGAGCAGGCATTACCAACAACAATGTCCTGGGATCCTAGACAGACTGGGCTCAAGGGATAGATTCAATTGTTCATGACAAAAAATTTACACTGCCCCATCCATTCAACCATATGAAAAAAATGCACAATTGCTGTCACTGGGAGCATATTAGTTCCTAAAGTACACACATTATTAAGCGTGTCAGTCGAATTGTTGTCCAAAAACATGAACGATTGACAGAAAGAGAGCATTTCTGATTATATAAGCAGTTTGACTACCTTTTTTTCTTTTGTTTGTTTAAAGAATAATCTATTTCCGTAATATCTTTAAAGCAGCCAAACCATTTTATATTTAAACAAATAAAAGAAAGAAAGTGCTTCAAGCAATTGCCATATTTGAGCAAAGACTACATTACAGAAGAAAAATATTACATTTTAGAAACCTCCAGCTACAGCTCATGCATCTTTCGGTCAATTACCCGCTATAATGAAATGCTAAATTACATACAGTAGGCCTACCACAGTCATTTCACTGTTTAAACAGGCCGATCATTACAGTCAATAGTATATATTTTCGTGCTGCATTACAAAACGTATATCAGCATTGGACTTTCATATTCATGCCCAGGCCTGCTGAGTCTGGATTAAGGCTTTTAATCACCACTTACACTCTTTTATCTCCACAGTTAGCCAACAGCATAGCTGACAACAGCAAACAATCAAGCATCGAGGCAATGCACTACATCTGCTCTTCCTCCCAAAACCAATCACCGTGCTCTCAAACCCTCACTACATCTCATGAAAGCCATTTACTGCATTTTACTCAAAGATTAATTCAATCATCGTCATTAATTCAAATATGTTTAATAAATTGTTGGCTGTAGGCTTCTTAGCCCGCGCTCCTCAGAGACTTATCAATATTACAAGCTCCAAGAAATGAAAACTCTCTGAAGGTCTGCTGTTTTGCGCAAGAAAATCCTATTCCATTTTCTAAAAAGCTATCGGTCACTAATAGGATCAGCTCATTCGAAGATGTCACAGACCAATTTAGACCTCATTAAACGCTATTACAGCACGTGCTGGTCTATGTATTCAATGCATTCCACAGAAATGCACTAGAAGTGCCACAGCTGGTCTTTACATAAGTAATGTATGCATGTCAGCTTTGCATCGTCATAACACTGGATATTAAGTAAAATTACAGTCGCCATGTTTTGGGGCAAGGCCAGAGGGTCCTCGTGCTCTGTTAATTCTGGTGACTCAAAGCTTAATTGGGCCGTGTGGTCATAGCTGGCCTGCATGTCAGATTATTGCATGCTTGTCAGAGGAGATCCAAATGACGATGTGCCACGGTCTTGTGATTGTGCGTGCCGAGGTCATACTTACAAAAGGGGGTGCAAGTCATCTCGTTTGCTGCTTCAACTCTGATTAATGGATGTTACATGATAAGCAAAGACATCTCGTTTCTGATGAAGCAGATGCAGTTTGATGGGAATGCAGTAATGAATAGGCTTGCTGGCTTTCTGTGGTGCCATCTGTTCTCACTGAATGATATCCTAAATCAATATAAGGCCTATACAGTGTTTACTGGTAAGAATAAGCATTGCAGAAGAGACTTCTGGGGACTGAGGGAGAGAGAGAGGGAGAGAGTGGTTACACCCAAGTCCATGGCTCTGTCATCTCTCTAATAGCCTCGTCCTTGTGTAGATAGATGACTGCAGCTGAGCAGTGGGTTTTACTGCTGCACTCTTGGTTTTTTCCTCCTCATTTTCTGAGTGGGGGGGTCTGATTTATAGCCCTCTCTCTCTCATCTTCGCAATCTCTTCTCAACTTCAGGCCATCCCTTTCCCTTTCCTCATTTGTCTGTTTCTGAATCTTATAAACAGCATGTCTTGATACACCACATCGAGGGTCACATCGGGATACTTTGTCATATATAATGTGACATGTTGACCTTAAAGGGATAGTTCACCCAAAAAGAAAATGGGGATCCGGGTTGTTGAGCTCAAAACAGCACAATAAAATTACAAAAACAGCACCAAACAAGTGGTCCATATGACTTGTGCTGTACGTCTTCTGAAGCCATGCGACTGTGGCTAACTGGCTTATATTTATGTCGTTATACTTTAAATATCTCTTTTTGGATCTGCATCTATTCCAGTATATATATATCTATGGATGAAATTCTGTTAAAATTCAATTTTACTGTAGCTCTCAGTTTTGTAACTACTATTATTGTATGTGATGCTTAGGATAGGACGATATTTAGCCAGGATACAACCATTTGAATATCTGTAATCTGAGGGTGCCAAAAAAAAATCTAAATACTGAGAAAATCATTTTTTATTTTTGTTGTCTAAATGAAGTTCTTAGCAATTCATATTATTAATCGTTTAAGTTTTAATATATTTATAGTATGAAATTTACAAAATGTCTTCATGGAACATGATCTTTACTTAATATCCTAATGAATTTTGGCATAAAAGAAAAATCAATAATTTTGAAACACACACATATATTTTTGTCTATTGCTACAAATATACCTCTGCGTATTAAGATTGTTTTTTAGTCCAGGGCCACATATTTCCCAATATATCTCACAAACACAACTTTATTTTTTGCAGTCTTCACATTATAATTCACAATGTAACCTTATGTTTCATATTTCCCAATCTTGCGATGTGACTTTATATCTCAGAAATGCAACTTACTTTTGCATTTCCCAGTTGTCACTTTTTATCTTGTGCTGTGACTGTATCTCAAAAACACAACTTTATTTCTTATTTTATAACTCAAAAAGGTGAGTTTATATTTCACAGCAGCAACTTCATATCTTACAGTGTGACCTTTTTCAAGCTTTGGTGAAAAGGTGTAGAGCTACAGTGGACAGGAAACGTTTGTAAAGGTATATTGTACATCTAAAGCAAGGCATAGTATTAAAAGTAAACCGAGAATGCAAAGCTCATTAATTTCCGATCAAAACATGAGCAAGCATGTGGATTCTTGTCTACACAGAGTTGTAAACACACCTCAGAAAGCCCCACTGGGTGATAGCGATGGCTTCATGCCATCTCTTTCTGCTTGCCCCACCCTCCCTCTCTATCTTCCCACTTCACCTCTCCTTCACCTTGAGGGATGAAATCTCTCTAAGCCCTGCATTGGATTTTCTGGTTGATGCAAATTGAATTTTGGCCCAGTTAGGCCGACGGGGCAGCACTTACAGCCAGCAGTACTTCTCTTAACAGTGAGAGTGATCTTGTGGCCTTGGCAATGCCACGGACAGGAAATGACACCTTTGCTAATCCTTCTCCTCTGCTACTCCTGGCAGTCAAAGCCATTGAGCATCTGTCTGCAAATGAATGGAATATTCAATCAATATTGGAACATGTTCAATTAATAAATGTTAAAGCATTTGTGCCATTTTGGGGAGTAACTAAATACAAACTTAAAGGGATAGTTCACTCCAAACAGATATATATTGAACATTTTAAAGTGTGTCTAAGAAAGAACATTGCTGCCTGTTTAGCACCACATGCACACATTCATAAGTTAGAAATAAATGTCTCAGTTCTGCTTAGTTGACTATTCTATCGCTTTAGTTTCACATATAAAGAGGGTGTGTTTATTCAGCAGCTAATGGGTGCTATAAATCATTTCATTGATGAAATGCAATTACCACGTACGTCCAAAGCTATTTAAAAGCCCCAAATGGAAGTAAATGCATGATTTCTTGTGGCTGTGACAAGCAGTCTCAAGAGTCAGTGTTTAGAGCATAGCTGAAGATGAATGGTATTGATGCTATGATTTATTGCAAAGCAATTTCGTCCCACAATGTACCTGCCAGCGTGTCTTTAGGCAGAGTCATCACTATTTCAGAGGGGATACTGTGTATCACTTCAGCACCAAGCAAGAAGGTATATGCTGTGAAGGGAAGAACATGAATTCATAATTGCCCCTGAAATCTTCCGAATCACCTAACAGCCAGCAGCAACAAAAATGCAACAGAAGTGTCAGAGAGAACTCGCAATTATGCTGGCGTCAGCAGATTTTTGGAGACGCAAAAAAATGATCAAAATGAAAGCTGCATGTCAGGCAAGGGCCAGGAAATAATTTACTGTCTGTGAAGCAGAAAAGTGCACCTCTTTTTCAACCTCAAGCCTGTTTTAGATTTCATGATGATTTTCCGACTTCTTTCTGACTGTTAAAATTAAACAGACTGTTCCTTTAGGAAACAACCTCTTTATATGTGAAAAGTAAAACTGCACTTTTACTTATGAGACATGGGTTTGTCAAGTCCAATATAGCTTTAAACGCTCCTTAAAAAGCATGTGAAACAGATTTGCAAAATATGCTTAAAAAAACAATAATCAAAGCAAAAGTTTCTAACCTAGCTATTTTTAATTAAATCTTAGTACTGGTGTTAAATGTAGTTTTTAGTTATCACATATTTAATCAACCTTGTCCTGTTTTTGTTTAGTTAAATTTTAGTTGACTAAATGTCAGAGCATTTTTAGTTAATTAAAACTTTGTTTGCTTCCCAGATTCGCACAAACTAAGCAACACAGCAGGCAGAAAATGCATCCTTTTAACAGAGAAACTGTGGATTTGAACTGATATCTGGCAACCGCACACATGAAAGTGTGTGTTGTAGAGCCTTGTACTGCTTTTTTTAGTCAAAATTAAAAAAGCTTATACTGCATGTTGGAAGAGTCACAAGTATTGTATATTGATCTTATTGTCATATGTGTCGCATCTCAAAAGACAAACGAAAACCAGGTTCCTCATAATATGACTGCTTAAAATTTGTGTATATGAAATAAACTGAACTTGCATATTCATGTAGCGTTTATAATCGGCACTGCATTGCAGCTTTCCACATGACACTGAAAAAGACTCAATACAGTTCATTAAAAAAACTGCAGTAAACAATAAGCCTTTTACTTAATTTATAAATAACTTGATAAATACAATAAAAGCATCACAGACTCACAAAGCATCGTGAAAGCTTAGATCCAGTCAAATTTATTGCGCTTAATTAAACAACAAAGGGAAACAAAAAATTCATTTTCAAAGAACAGACTAATGTTTCAGGCATTTTAACAGCCATTATCATATGCACTTAAGTATGCCAGAGCAGATGAAAGCTCATTAGCAACATGCGTAATTAAAGCGCTCTGTTATAGACGTCAACTACCCCACGGCTAGCATAGGCTTTTGTCACCTTTAGCTGCCTGTCGCTAAAGTTACTTAGTGCAGGCGCCGTGAAATACCACACAGCATCGAAAGCTATCTAGTGCATAATAAAAACCAACCAAGGGGGTAAATCAAATAAATATAAGCGAGAAAAAACTAAGTGGTTTTACTCACAAGTGACACTTATAGTTACCACGAGCCTGCTATTGTTAGCATACTGCAGAATACATTAAAAAGACAAAATGCAGCTCCTATTTCCTTGTACTTGGTCTGACTATAATTCGCTATGCTTTGTGTCACTTCAAACTGTCCTATTGAGCAAGGTGTATTGTTACCGTTCTACACACAAACACAATGTTAAATGGCTGAGAGAAAAGTAAATGGAGGCCAGTCCCACACTCTGGTATTATTATTGATTTTTCAAACAATCTGTGAACAGATCGACCCCCATGGCTTGACACTGCTTTTATGTGCTAACTCTAATTAACATTATAGCACATAGGCTGCTATCTGAAGATCCCTGGATTAAAAGAGCAGTTTCAGCAAGCTAACTTAATTCATCCTTGGCTGGGGCAAAGGGTTGTCAGATCTTCTGGTCTCTTTCTGACCCTCAGTCTTTTACCAGGGGGGTTTGGACCGTTATCTGTCAGGCTTCTCAATCGATGACCCATTTGCAGATCACTCTGCAGTGAGCTAAGCAAAGGTTATTTACTGGAGAGAGCTCCAATAGCCAATCTAATTAACAAAGGCACATCTTCACTAAATGCAACAGCCAAAAGCATTAACATTTGGAAACATTTGCCATGTCGAGGCTTTTCCCTTTATCTGTGCTGAATCTTTTCCTTTGTAACTGAAATATCGGCAGTCAAAAACAATGGAAGGAAAAAACCTACAATGCATGGTTGAATCCCAATTTGCATATAGAGACAGCAAATGGACAATATTTATATATATAGTTTGTGAATTGAAACAAAAAAAAAAGTGAAAAACATTATAGTGTGGATACCATTTTAGCATCTTTAAGTTACTATTACTATTAGTTTGTTAAGTTATTTTAGTAAATCAAGTTAAACTAAATAAAAATTGGAAATGTTTTGGCAACTAGTTGAAATCAATTTTATTTACAACCTGATCTCAAGGAAATTTTTAAATTTTAAACAAGGTGGCTCGTATGACCTGACCTGGTTTTGTGAAAAGTCATACATATTTTACGAGGTGGCAAATTCGTAGGAATTCGTATGAATTACCAACCCCTTACCCCACTCCTTATCCTCCTGGTCACAAGATAGCGCTGTTTTTTCAAGCTATGCAGGATGCATCAGCCCAGTCTCATGGCAATTCATGCATGTTTTACAAGGTGGCTAATTCGTACAAATTCATACAACCTCACTTGTACGAATTCATAGGATTTTTGCTAAATTTGATGTATTTTACGAGTTGCCTATTCGTATGAATATGTACAAACGACCTACACATAACCCGCTCCTAAATCTACCCGTCACTGGGGTTAAGACAAATCGCACAAAGTCGTACGAGTGAGGTCGTATGAATTTGTACGAATTACAATGAATTTGCCACCTCGTACGAATTGGTCATGAGACTGTGTTGGATGTATAGTAATTTTAGAGAGCTGAGATAACTCCATTCAAATTGAAAATAACTACTTGAATGAGCAGCATTCTTCTGTCACGGCCAATGATCGTATAACATCTGCTTGACGACTGACAGTATGGCTTCTTGTCTCAAATGTGAGTCTTGAGTCTAGCATCTTGTCTATCTTCCCCTTAAGGCAGCCCAGAGAGAATTGAGCCTTTAAGCATTACTAAAGTAGGCTGATAGATGGCTTTGTTTCAATTATCTTAGGTGATGGGATAACACACACCCTTGGTCTCGGAGGAGGCATAGAAACAGAGACTGCCAGGAGGGCAGCAAGCAAACACAGACAGGGACTGATGAAGAGATTTTCTCAGGGCATAAGGAGGATTCGGCTACAGTACACAGTGATTTTTGATTTATGAGAGAAGAAAACTCTGCTTTAGCCAACAGAAACAAAACGAATTAATCAAAAATAGACAACAACATAAAGTAGCGGTCTAGTTTTCATTGTAATGTTCCGAATATGCATCGAAAATAAAGAAAGCAATAAGTGAGTGCAAATTTCCAATTGCAAAATAGCTCTTTTTGTGATGCTGTGGCAGTTCTCTGAGATTCTATCCCCCGTTGTAAATGAAAGCTGTCTCCTCTGAAGCTAATTAAAAGTTTATTAGTGATAGCGCGTGTCTGCTGTGCGTCAGTGCCTGGAGGTGAGAGAGGACCATATTGCATGCTGGGATTATTGCCACATCACTCCGTAGCCTACTCCAAATGGGCACTGAAAAGAAAAGGGCGTCATTTACTGCAGGGAAAGTACAGAGGGTAAGGAAGGGGTCACCAGCCTCCAAGCTCTAGTAACACGTCATCTAAACATAGGGTATTCTACAGGCCCACATACAGTATGCTGCTTTAATGAGCCTCAACATGTTACGTCCTAACATAAATTAGTAACGGCTCATTACGATCAACGTACGATTGCGGTCATTATCACTTCAATATTTTACTTCTATTTCTATTATGGTATTTATAAACATTTAAATAAGCTTTAAGCTTTTATTACTAAAAGGGGCTTTATTAGATTTTCAGTTTTCATCTAAATGTTATTTTATGTGCTTTTCACATTTTAAATAATATTTTAATTTCAGTTTTACTTTTAATAGCATATCTATTTCATTTAGTTGCCATTATTTTTTTATTTAATTATTTTTATTGTTATTTTTAATAGTTGACAACACTATATTATACATTTAAATATAATTAATTAACCAATACAGTTACATTTTTGAATTAACACACATTTAGGAAATGAACGTACATTTACTTTTTTTCCACAAAAATAAAGGATAATATTATATCACTTCACTTCCTTACAAAATCAGATGCCAAGAAGTTAATACGCAAATATATTTTGCATATTTATCTGACTGAAACTTATTGTAGCTATTAAGTCTGTCATGTATGTCATGCCTTTAAATCAAGCCAGATCCTAAAATTAACAATGACACTATATTAATGGGACATGGCTTATAATGAAGAAATGATCCTCATGGGACATGATTCATTAAAACAGTATATTTTAGAATACATAAGCTGCTAGAAAACAACTGCCTAGACTCGCTTAGCTTAAGCGAATAGATAAGAATATGAATAATCATCCACAAATTGCAGAAGCATGAACTTTCTTGATTTAAAGCTTAATTTAAAGAATTTCTCTCGCAATTACACTGAGATATGCGAGATGCGACACATTGGGTATTATAATAGTCATTAAAGTTTATTAAATTCAATGCATTTATTATTGGATCAATGCTTAACACTTAAATTTGCTGGTAGAATAACATCCTAAATAAGAAAACATAACCCTAGAAGCAATTAGAGCGCATTGAGGACTCTTACAGCTCAAGAACATGTTTCAGTCATGGACTGTGATATCCACAATGAGCCAAGCGTCTCATATGTCCTCATCCAAAGTGGTCTTCTCCAAGCCAGTTTTGCCTTGTACCCACATTGTGTTTCCACACACACTGCCAGGGATATCACAGCCACTGGCATGTATGCACAGGCAGTCTATAGCTGGCCGGAAAAAAACTAAAGCAGACATAATACAACCTTAAAGTTTGAAATGTGGACTGTCGTATTTTACAGGGCAGGTGAAATATATTGGGTGGTTTTCAGTCATTTTTGTAAAAGCAAGACAGAGACAGATACACTCTCACACGCATCTTGAAGGGTTTGAAAGATTGTGTAGGTCAGTAAATGGCTGACTGGGGTTCATTTCACAGCGGCGGAGGAGTTTGGCTCTCCTTGGCCTGCAGGAGGTTTTAGTTAATCAAACTTAAACCCCTGCACCGAGACCATTGGTTTTGCTGGAAAGAGACTGAACTCCGTAAGGAGCTTTAGTGTATCCATCAGCACAATGGAAAAAACAGGTCATCCATCAGTGTCAGCCTCGATCGATGGCCGTGGCTTCTGGAAGCACCATCTGATTTTATTACGAAAATGAAAATAAATACGGAAACAAAGAGCGGAAAGTGGGCTTGTGAAGTTGTGGATGAAAGGATGTAAGCGTCAATGCATATATATATATATATATATATATAAGTAAAGCTCGTAGGTAGTGATGAAGTTGAGACCTCACAGCAATAAATCAGTCAAGCTAAACGACTTCCAAAAAAATACCCATGGAGGCGAAACAAAGAAGGGTGAGCAATCTTAAAATGAGGCAATCTGCTATGCTGCTATGCTTTTAAGGAAAAAATAAATACTTACCCAGAAACTTGGAAAAAATAAAAAAGAATAATAATCGTTCAGTCTCGTTCATTGCTGACCCTCAGAGAAAAAAAACTCTAGCAGGTTAATATTATTCAGCATATTTGATGCATCTTTTGCCTCTGGTGCATTGACATTGTGAAGCCTAGATTTAGAGATTGAATAACGTCAGATGGTAAGGCAGAAGCCAAAACACACAGAGAATCAGTTGCAAAGCAAGGTAGTAGCAGTGAATTTTAAAAAAAGCAAAAACTGCTGAATTTTAATATGAAACTGTCAGGTGTTTTGTGTGTATGTGCCTGTTTGAGAAATGTGGGGACTGAAGCTTTGTTGTGGAATGACCCAGCAAGCACAACAATGTTTTTTCACAAAGTATTTCGCAATGTTGCGCTTTAGTTGCACTGAGGTTGCATTGCAGTACTGTGTTTTTTTAAAAGGCTCTATTATTTAAAAAAAAAAGAAAAAAAAGGATGTAAGCCGTTTACCTAAAAAAAAAAGTAACAAACATCAACTGTGTGAAAAATATTATAAATAGCTCACTAAAGTTATTAAACATTTTACTATTTCTGATACTAAAAGTGATTTTTCTATTTGACACACAAAAAGTTTCTCAGTTGTGCAACTAAAATAAAAACACTATGGCCCGGTTTCACAAATGGGGTTTATCTTAAACCAGGATTAGGCATTAGTTAAATTAAGATATTTAAGCAACGTTTACAAAAATGCTTTAGAAGAAAATCTTAACACATCTTAACACAGAACACTGACATGATTTAAGATATGTCAGAGCAAGATATTTTCATCTGAGACAGCTCAAACATGCAGTTTAGTTAGGGACTAGCTTAAGCCTTGTCTGTGAAACTGGGGGTATGAATACAAATTTATATTATTATAATCCAATATGTATATACTTATAATCCAATATTAACATAGAATAACATGTATGGAGTTTGCTTGCTCTACAATGACTAGCAGTCCTTAGAAAGCTGTGTTTAAACTCACAGCAGGCTCGTGTTAGTACGGCAGCCGGTGGTGTGCACATTTCCAGGATGTACACACAGCTCATTTAAAGCACCAAAGGAGAGCGTTTCTGCTTCGTCTTTCTGGGTGTGATAGCAGCAGTAGGGAAGGGATTGTAGGTAAAGAGCAAGAGAGTGAACCAGCATGAACTAAAGATAATCCGTAGCCCTTCTCTATGTTCTGACCTCTACGAAGCTGATAGTAACACGTGGACGTGTTGGAGAGCCCTGGACAGCGTCTGTAGGTCCTACACTGGCTACCAGAGATGGATGACTAGTCCTGTGCAGCACACGATCACACACGCATGTACTGTACACAGAATAGGACACAAATACTGATAAAGTAACTGCAACAAACCATGTAAAAAATACAAAATTTAAAAAAAAGCTCCAGCTCTTTTAAAATTGAACACAGCTACAGAAAAAGTTCTGTCATCATTTACTAAATCTGTATGACCTTATTTCTTTAGAACTCAAATGTGAATTATATCCTTGCCATGAAGAATATCCATCAACTGTTCTTTGCTTATCAAACAGTGAGTTAATGATGACAAATTCCAATTTTGAGGTGAAGCATCCCTTTAAGCAATTACCTTCAGAGATCAATGTTTTTCTTCTCCTTGCCCTAGTTTTCACAGATAAAAAAAGGGCAGATTGCAGGCAAACATGTCTCGGATGATAGTCTGATTGAGTTCCCTTTAAGCTAAGCCACGGCAGGAAGAGGATGAAAGATGTGGCGACTGGGGCAGACAGAGGCAGAGATAGCAGTGAAGGTCTCCCAGGAGCGGACAATGACATTGATGCTTAAAGCCAAGTGCTAATGAAGATGAATGTAAGGACCACAGGCAAGCCTCTGTCAATATTATTGAGGGCAGTATGACAGAAGGTCACTCTGAGCATGAGTCATCCTCCCACCAGCAGGGGACCAGCACGGAAGACTTAACCAACATAGCTAGTTTCAGAGGACGCTTGAGGTGGCACAAGGATATCCTCTCTTTCTGAACGATCTGCAGATAGCCCGGATGGTTCCCTTTGAAACAAAGAAAGTGTCACATTTGGTAAGGTTTCATTTTGCTGTGCATTCGATTGCATCAGCCACGTTGGGTTTGTTTAATTTGTTAATGATGTGTGTTGCTGGTGTGGGTGATATTCATAATAGTGATTTGGGGTGAATTTGGGAGATCAAATCATTTTATTTTTTTTTTTGAGTCAGTACACCCACTAAATGGTGAGTGAACACTGTTCTGGTTCAGTCCAGCTTAATTTAACCCATGATTTAACCTTATACACACACACTTCAGTTTCTTTGGCATATCCATTTGTCTCTCAATACCACCACGGACAGAAATGAGATCAGAATCATTAACACATTTTCAATCAGGTGGCCACTATTAAAGGTGCATTGTGTAATTTTTAAGATAATTTATTGTCAGAAATGCAATATAACATACAAAACTATGTTTTCAGAGGTGTGTAAAGACCTTACATATTCAGCCTTTATGATTTTATAACCTTAGAATAAACAATTTTTATCTACATACACCTTGGGTCCCCTTGTATTTCGTCAGTACGTTGTTACTTCTTCCTTGGTGTTTTAAGAGGCCGCTTGTGTCGTCACCATGTTAAAATGTATGCGAAGTAGTAATAGTAGTGCTAGTATTAGCAAGCAATACTGTTGTTTTTCTGGTGGAAATAAGAGGATAAAGGATAATAAAATTATGCATATTATGCGCAAGAAAAATCAGCTTTATTGTCTGTAAAAAAAGAAAACTTGATGAAGACAGATGACGGCAGAAATTCCCTTATAACTGTTGTTTGATTGCTTTAGTTGCAAGATGGACATAATCGCAGAGACAAGTATCGTTTTTTTCCTTGTCAGTGTTGAAAAATATGCAGTTGGATTGTAATTTAATGTAACAGGACTGAGAAATGTAGTTAAATTAATTACGTCACCACTTGTAGAGACGCTACTGGCAAACGTATATAAGGGTAAACACTAGGTTTGAACCGTGCCCGAGTGCATTTAACCACCAAAGCGTGTTTCGTTTGATTACTGTGAGTGCTTCGAACCGTGCCCGGGTACGGTTCATTTGGACTCAGGTGCGGTTTGCATGTAGTGTGAGCGCTAACTGTGATGAAGCACAGAACAGGAAGCGCGACGTCACGTTTTTGCAACGCTCCAAAACCAACATCACTTTGGTCTACTGCAGAGGTGCAATGGTTCAGGGCAACCATGCCTAGTGTGAGTACACCCTAAATTGCAGGCATCAAGGCTCTGTTAGTAATGTAAGCGGGGGACTTAACCCTTTGTTGAAATTCGAATCCTAACTGCTAGATGCTGCTAAAAATTACACACTGCACCTTTAAGAGTTACTGTAATCAACATTAATAAATAAATAACCAAAAAGTACAGAAATGCTGATCAAGAATGTGCATATAGTATTCATATTCAGGAATCACTGCAGGGCTTTCCTGAAATATAAAAGATGAAATACAAAAGACATATAAAGCGCTGATGTTTACTCCATGTGTGAAAGACTTTCCCATTAATGAAAAACCTCAGGCCAAAGTTCTTTTGTAACGGAAATAAATACTTAGCATTATACCTTTGAACTAGAATGAGATGAGAAGAGTTATAACCCATGTTTCATCAACCAGCTGAAAAATTTCAGCTTTACATTTTTACTTTTCATGTAAGTGGCAGTACTTTTAATAAGATAAATTATATTGTGGGGGTTGTTTGATAAGCCCTACTGTCATTCTGCATCTCTTCACATCATTTCTCCCTCTTTTATGCTTGGATACCAGTGGTTCCTCTGATGAAAAATGACAGTTTAGGTTGTCAGTTCTCTGTCATCACACATTGTTAGGTATGAAGCATAGCATAAAATCTGCCCTTCACAACATCTAAATGTTTCAGCAAGGTAGACAACTACATGTGAATATAGAGTATATATTGTGTGGTTACTGCTTAATTGGTTTACTGTTTAACTAAAGATCAACATTACAAAAAATTACAAAGGGGTGTTGTCAAAAGATTGTATTTGTCAACCAATTAATCACGATTAATAAGAGTTTTTGTTTGTGCATTGTGCATTGTGCATATTTATTATGTGTATATAAAAACTTTATATAGAAGAAAATATATTTAAGAAAAACATGTTCTGTTTATATATTAAATATATTGATATCTAAAATTAATTATGTAAATACATGCAAGTATTTTCAAACTATATGGGGCAGATAGTTATTTATATTACAAATATATATATAATATGTATTATAAATATTATGTAATTAAACGTTTTGATGTTAT
>JAUCMT010000013.1:15108737-15135622 GCA_032357475.1 Enteromius thamalakanensis
GTGATATTTCAGTTTTTCTTTTTTAATAAATCTGCAAAAATGTCAACAATTCTGTGTTTTTCTGTCAATATGGGGTGGTGTGTGAATATTGAAATGATTTTAGAAAATGGCCGCAATATAACCAAGAGTTAAAAATGTAAGGGGGTCTGAATACTTTCCTTACCCACTGTATATACTAATATTAACTAATGTATTGTAGTTGTAAAGTGTTAGCAAAATAAGAGTTATGGAAAATAGGAATTCATACCGCCAACAGCAGCTGTGCCTGAATGTATTCGTCTACATCGTGGAGACCTGTAACTATATAGAGAAATGGACAAAACCTTCAACTCAAGATTTTGCTGAATTAGAGTAGAAAGCAACATCATGTACAATAAAACACAAGGTTATTTCTCACCATCAGGGGCACCGTCACACACAACCAAGTCTGCTGACTGTCCTTCAAAATGTCGAATAATCTCCTGTGCTGTAGAAATCTATGAAAATCAATGACAATATTCACACAAAATTAAAATATGGTTAAATACCTGAAATATTTTTTTCTGCAAACACTTTTGAACCTGGCTTTACCCTACATATCTTCTGGAAATGTATGCAAACTAGTGCATATATAACTTACATGTTTAAAAAATGTTCTGTACGTGTAATAATGTTTGTAACTGTAGACGTATGGTGATATTTATTAGTCAATTTACTATTAGTCACCTGGAGTGTCTTACTTTTAAAATGTTAGATGCATGTTATAATAACATAGATTTATTTGCTATAATGGCATGCCACACCTTGGTGATGTCTCCTTGAATTTGTGTTACACCTGGCAAAGGGGCCATTGCTTGAAGGTCAACTGCAACGATCTTGACCTCTTCACTCTTGTCTTTTCCACTGAAATTGGCCCAAAAAAATGCCAATTACAATAAAAACACAAAAATACAGATACTGAACAGTATCTGTATGTGTGGTTTACGCTTTATCATGCAGTACAGATCAAGTGCATTGTGCATTTTCATTTAACAAACCGGAGTTTGCGGCTCAGAACTTGACTCCAGCTGCCAGGTGCAGCACACAGATCCACAGCACGTCTAACACCTGCATGTAGGTAAAACACGAACAGTCATTTGAACATAAAAGCCTGCTTTGATGCTGTCTATGTAGGCAGTTCACAAGCTTTCGAGACATCTCCTATGATGATTCATCCACTATTCCGTGCAGATTGAAGCTTTTACCTTTAAAAAGGTTGAACTCCTCATCCAGCTGCAGGAGTTTGAAGGCACTTCTCGCTCTCCAGCCCTCCTCCTTCGCCAGTCTGTAGTATATATCGCGTTTGTCTTTGGATGAGCGCCCCATTTTCCTTCACTCACTTATTCTGTAAACAAATAATGACAGTTTGGCATCTGAACCAACTAAATTACCAATGGATATAATGCTCGACAGCACCTTTATAGTTAGTAACAAATATTAACGCTAGTTATACACATAACCACAATGTACACTAAAAATTTCACTAAATTGTAATAAACAGTAATTTCATAAACCGTACCTACTTAAGACTGTATCTGGATGAGCGATACCTGTTTTGGCCGCAACGTGACATTTCTTCTTCTTCTTCTTCCTCTGTTGCAGTCAGAGAAACAGGAGACAACACTGACACCCGCTGGAGATGAGGTGCTTTTACACCTGATGTTTGGACGGGATCGTGGAGCTTGTAGTTTATGGACATCACGCATAAACACGAACTTTAAGCAGAATTATTATAAGCGTTATTAAAAGCGAACTTTCCAATTTAATCACAGTTCCTACAAAAATATTATACTACAGTCATAAGAGTACAAGACCCAGGATTAGAAATATTACAATATTTTTTCTAATGAAATTAACATATACATACGCTTTGAATCAGTTGCATGTAGCCTACTGATCATTATACAGCATACTTTAACAACACAGGAAAGTAATAAAAATGTTAAAACTGTCAAGGGGGTAAAGCATTTTTTTTTTAAATAAGTTTTAAAAATATCAAATACTTTCTATGTTCTAAAGTGGAGTTTCTACTATTCTCTCTGGTTTAATTTCAACATATACATTCAAATCATAAAATTCAAATGAATTGAATTTGAAATGAAAAATGTCGGATATATCCAAATCACACCTCTTAATTGCATTGGTTGGCACATTTTAGCTAATTTTACATTAGTATCATAATTGCTTCATGCATTGTGTCTTAAATGAAATAAATAATTTATTACTTCGAAGTTTTATTTATGATCCAGACAGACAGACACAAGTCTGCTCGAAAGCCCTGTTCTCGCGATATTCCTCGAGGTTTCCGGTGTTGTAAATGTGTCTGGTAAAGATGGCGGTCAGCATCCGAGGCCGTCCTATACGAAGTATACGGATGCGAGGTGAGATTAAGCTTACTCTGTTAGGACGATTAACGGATCCGTCCGGAGAATATGAAGCAGTCTTCATCAGCTACACCTGCTCCAAGCGTGCCTTTCTCAATGTCTTATTTTATCTTACATATACAGGTCGGAATGACAGTGGGGAGGAAAATGTACCTCTCGATCTCACAAGAGGTAAGTCAGATGAACCTAGTGAACTCCCTACCTAGACAGCATTTCTGAGCATCGTAGGCTTGTTTGGAATGTCAGCCTCGCGGGTGCCAAACCCATTTATGATGCCCCCAAAATGCTGGCTGCACTTGGTTTTGAGACACAGCCTTAATCTAAGGCAGCATATACACATTATGCTCTTGTGTGCAACTATACAATACTTAAAAATAAAGAAAATATGGGTGTTCGAAGTCCCGAATGCTTTTATTATTATGTAATGGTTGCACGAAATATGTATGTCTTCAGTCCAGCATTGCAGGACTGTAGGGTCCAAAGGGTGTAGAGACCAACAACAATTTGCTTCAACAAGAAATATGCAAAAAAAAAAAAATTTGTAATGCATTTTATTTTTTAAATAATAGCCTATGTCATCTAACTATTTTATATAGTTATACTGCTAAATTAATTGTTTTGTTGTTTTGGATAAGACTTCATTTGGTAACATTAGTTAACTAACATGGAGGAAAAAGAAACTTTTGAAACATTATTTCTAGTTAATGTTGTTATTACTTTTTACTCTTTTAACAATGCATCTATTAATATTGTTACGTTTTTGTTTTTTATAATGCAGTTGTAACCTATTTATTATTAAATAACAAAGATTAATAAACACTGTAATAAATGTATTGCAAATGAAAATGTTATTGCTAAATGCATTGTTAATGCATTATCTTGTTTAACTAAAGAGGCTATTGATTTGTTTTTATGTACCTGCTATTATAGAAAACATGATTAGACTCGTTGCTTTTAATTCAGCAATGAAATTCATAATCCTGTTAAGTTTGGTCTGTCAAATCATCTGTCAAACATCCCTGCGATGGACATTATACAAGCAACTAACAATTAAAAATCTTATGAACTTAGATGGTTGCTGAACTCAGTATTAATCCAGTAATTAATTCCTGCCAAGACCCTCCGTTAAACAGTTTGAGGTCAATTAAAAACAAAGTAACACTGTGATACAAAATACAGCAAAACAGTAATATTGTGAAATATTATTACAATTGAAAATAACCTTTTGTGTTGTAATAAGTGCTTTCAAATGAATAATCGCGATTAATCACATCCAAAATAAAAGTTTTTCTTTACATTATATATTTGTATGTACTGTGTATATTTATTAAGTATATATAAATACAAACACATGCACGTATATATTTAATGAAAACATGTTATGTTTATATATTAAATATATTTAGAAATAATATCAAATATAAGAAAATAAAATGAATAAATGCATTTATATGTAATACTATCAAAATATATACTGTTCGTATGTGTTTTAATATAAACACAATAAATAAACTTAGCATAAACACATATATTATGTAAAGAAAAACGTTTATTTTGGATGCGATTAATCGCAATTTATCCTTTGACCACTAATATATATATTTATATATATATAACTTTTATTAACATGGGGACAGAAGACAGTGAATAAATATAACTAAACTGTAAAATATAACTCAAATATTCACTGTAAATGCAAAAGTTATTTGAAAAAGTAAAAGTGATTACATAACTCTTTCATTGCATAGCTTTTCCGCTTTGTTGGGCAACTGTGGTGGTGTTCTTCAAATCTTAGAACTCAAGTTTAAATGTACATGTAGATTTTTTTTTTTTAATTAATAAATCACCGCTTTCACAAGGAAACTTTCATGATTGTTTATTAACACATTTAAGCATATCATGCTTTTGAAAAAAGCAGTTTGAAGAAGCTAAAAGAAAATTTTATTTATTAAAAAATAAAATCTGATAGTACTTTACAATATATAGAACATATGAATTGCATCACTTTCATAAATTAAATAAAAACATTTCATTATTCTATATAATTAAATCACCATCTTGCTTTCAACCAAAATAAATTCCTAACTCATGAATACTTCTTATAAAATGCCTGTAAAATACTTGTTAAACAATCCAGGAGGGCTTGAAAATGATCATACTAACAAGAGTCAGACATATTGGACAGACGACAAAGCTCAATGTTGTGGCGCTGCAACCATCACTTGTTAAGAGTATTTTAGTGGAGACAAGCTCATTCAAGCCTGAGTCTAGGACATTAGTGGGTTGAGTCCAAGTCAAAAAGAGGATGATTCAGAGCAGATCAAATACAGCAGTCGGAACAGACCATGCAATTTATCCTAACAAGACCAAGACCAAATACACTGGACAATATGTGCTTTTTCAGATTATGAGAAGATTTCTTCATCAGTCCGTATAGTTACATTTCAGTGCACATCTGAATACTGGCATCATGCTGCATAACAAACTACGACATGGCAGTGATGCCATTGGCCAAGCTTTCTCTTCTCTTTCACTGGTGAGTACCGAGGCTTTCATCCTTGCAGCACACCCACTGCGCCTTTGATGTCGCCTCTTGAGCCTGCACTTGAGAAACAGAGCCAAAGCCCTCATCCGAAAAGACAGAGATAAACAGATACTGTACAGGAGAAACACTGAAAAGAGGACATGATGAGGTTTCCTAACTAGAGAAAGCATCAGCTGTGCAGCAGATGCATGAATGTTTGGGCAGATGCATGAATTTACTATTACGGTTCAAACAGATAGAGTTGCTGAGCTGAACGGTCAAACAGATTGTTAAGGGTTAAAAAGGGAATCTGTCTGCACAGATATAGCCCATGAGCCCTCAGTGACACATTCTCCAAATCAGTCAGCGCAGTATTGTTGAGTGTTAAGAGCTTTTCCTCCACACTCTGGTGGGCAGCAGCAAGCCAATGAAGGGTCTTTTAAACTTGTAGCTTTGTGTTGTTCACTGGACAGGATGTAGAGAGTGAATCATCGGCTGCTGAAGCAACATTTCATATGGGCCATGAACTGTAATTGCCACTGACATTCACTTTCTCGAACTGATTATCTGGGTAATGTCATATTGTAATGATTTGTGCATGTAATATAGAGCTATAGGGATGATGTATTGTTGCAGGCCAAAACCCAGAAATTAGCATTTTAGCACTACAGGTTTTTGGTTTACACAAGCCCAAGATATTTTCATGCTTTATTCTTTGACATAAAATAACTTCCTTTTGAGTTACCGTTGCTTCTGATGTGTGAACTGAGATATTTCAATTTGTTCCCCGAAACTGCACTCTAAAGCTTTGGTCTCAAAATTCTTGAAGGGCAACAGCTCTGCACAGTTTTGCTCCAACGCTAATCAAATAGACCTGTCCATGTCTGTAGAATCACTAGAAACTTACCAACAGGTGCGATTTGGAGCTGGTTGGAGCTATACTGTGGAGATCTGTGGCCCTCCAGAAATTGAGTTTGAGACGTTTGCTTTGAAGTCTTTTACATACTGTGGGATTTTAGCAGTAGGATCATTGCAATTGATTACTTTGTGCAACATGGTTCTAATAAAGTTGGGAACAATGCACATTCATACTGTATGATGATAAATCTTTTGAATCGTAGGTCTAAGTGTAACGCGTGGTCTGTGTGGTGATGCGTGCAGCCGATGCCTCTCAGCACGGCAGAAATTCTGAATGCAACGTTTATTAAACAGAAACTAAACTTAACAAAACAAAAGGCTGACGAGGCAGCGACGACAACATAAAATCAACAGCACAGACACACACGACATTAACACCGAATAACTAGAACTCAAAAACAGGGGCTTTAAATACACAAGAACTAATGATCAAAAGTGAAAGGCAGCTGGAGAAACACAGGTGGACAAAATCAACTAATGAGAACATAATGACAGGAAAAACCAAATAAGGACAAGACAGGAATAAACCAAACATACAACAGG
Organism: Enteromius thamalakanensis; assembly: GCA_032357475.1. Classification (NCBI taxonomy): domain Eukaryota; kingdom Metazoa; phylum Chordata; class Actinopteri; order Cypriniformes; family Cyprinidae; genus Enteromius; species Enteromius thamalakanensis. The sequence goes on from JAUCMT010000013.1 coordinate 15,115,125, forward strand.
GGAGACCAAGACAGACAGACATGAAAACTTAACACTAAGACCCATGTTTCTATAGAACAGGGTAACCATACGTGTCATTTTCCCGGGACGCATCCTGGCCAGGATTTCTATATTGCTTCGATTTGTACATCAAGAGTGTTTTGGAAACATAAGGAACTGATGTAATATGCGTGTGCGGACCACGCCAAAACTATATCCTTACAGAAATCCTGGCCAGGATGCATCTGGGGAAAATGGCAGTATGGTCTCCCTACTATAGAGGAATAAAACGCTATCAGCATGCGTAAACAGAAAGGACATGATGAATCACAGAAATTGCCATGATTGTTTTGCTATGCCAGTCTGTGACAGACAAAAATCGTGCAGTGTGTCTTGGGCTTTACTCTGATTGTCCAGTAGGTGTGTGTTCGATTCGTGTAGTTGTTGAGGTGCAATCTGAACACATCCAGTCACTCGCTCCTAATATGCACTTGATGTTCAGTCCCACAGAGTGATTCATAAGCTTGAAAAAGATGTCATCTTTCAACGTCGTTGAATAGATGTAATACCTGGGGGCACCTGGATGTCTGCCGTGGCAGTGTCCATGCAAAGGATGAAAGGGAGCGGGGAAAGAACAGATCCCTGGTGAATACCGCTGGTAAACAGCTTGATGGTATAGATCGAATCAGTAGTCATGCTTCCTCTAACAAATCCACACTGATTGGGACTAATGAAGGGAATCTTGGCATGAAAGAATGTCAGTTACTACCTTAAATATCTTTATATTATGGCACAGCAGGTGGTTTGGGCAAGTGCTTTTTTAGATTGGGATGGTATCACTGGCAGGTGCCCTTGTCAATTATCTTTTTTTTTTTTTTTAAAAGAGGAAAGATCTCTGCATTAATGTTATCAGGTCTGGGTGACTTTTTGACCTCAGTGGGGCTGATCAGCTTGTGATTGCAGATACAGGAATTCTTCATTGCACATTGAGTTAAATTACCTTTTGCAGTGTTTCAAAATGGTGGGAGGATCGCTGAAGACTTGATCTTTGATATTCATTTTATTCATATTTGACTGTTGTCCAGAGTTAAGAAATGATGGGCATTTGCAAGTTTGTAGATTCAGTTTACCCTTTCAGGTGTGTCAAGGGAGTGGCATAGAGTTTGGTATAGTGATGAGCCTTCACAGAAGCCTTAAGCCGTCTATACTCTTGTCAGTCATTGGTCACCCACAAGACATGCCACCAGTTGAACTCAGCTTTCTTTGGCTTCTTGAACCTTGTTGGTCCACCACCAGACCTACTTATCAATGAATCGTCATCTAAATCGAGTTTAATGATGGCATTAAATGTAATCACAGGAAGAGGTAAATTATTTTACTCACAAGTTGCTTTCATAGTCCTGTGTTTATAATCAATTTTCTGCAAATTATTATAAATCAAACATTTAGGAAAAATGAAAAGACTGAAAGTGTTGGGGGTAATGCATTACAAGTAATGTAAGTTACGCAATCCGATTATTTTTTTAAGCAGCAATAGAGTAACACCTTTTTTTATACCAAAGTTTATACCTTTTGATTTACAAAGATTACACATGTCCTTGCTTTAGCCTTGAGGCTTTTTCATTGCACTTTTGGTGTGAAAGCACTCTTACAGCTAACCTTAGGTTTTTTTTTTTGTTAAAAATCAAATAAGCAAGCCCAGCCTTGGTAATAAAATTGATGCAAAAGTAACTAATTACTTTCTATAAGAAGTAACGAATTACTATTGAAATGCATTACTTAAATGTAATGTTCCCTAATACTGAGGCTGCAAACACCTGTTGAAAACGTATAGTTTACCCAAAAAAGTTAATTTATGGTTATTTTCCCGGGTTCCGGCTACTTGGCTGACCTGAATCAACTTACATCATAAGTTGAGTCAGAAGTCTGCCAAGAAGCCGGAACTCGGCATTCTCGCTGAAAAGTTACATTACATTCACGTTATAATTTTTAATTTTTAACTAGGAATTCTTTTTTTACAAAAACCTTTTGATCTGCTTCAGAGGACATGTGATAACCCCCCAAAGTTTTATAGGTTAGTTACATTGCAGTATATGCGAATATATCTGATTTACAGAGCTTCAAAATAATCGCCACTATCCATCAGCATTACCAAACTTGGAGGAGCCAGGTTCAATAAAAAAAATATTTAAAAAACTGAAAGAAAAAAGTTATATACACATAGGATGCCTTGGGGGTGAGTAGCTTATGGCATAATTTTCATTTTTGCGTGAACTATTCCTTTAATGGTGGTGACATTGATGTCACAACGTGTTGTTTGTTTACAGTCTATGTTTAGCCTTTGACTAATACAAATGCTTCAAAATTCATAAGTTGTGTTAATTTGTGAAGATTATCATGATTAACAAAACATTTAAGAATAAAAAAACTTTTGTTGCTGACAGACATTTTTTCTAAAATAAACCAAATATTTGGACTTAAAATAAGTTTTCTACAATAATCCAAATTGTTGGTGTGGTTTTCTGTTGGTTTTTGCAAAGGGTATTAGGGCGATGCTGACTTCCACATAGAGGCATGCTAAAACACTCAGGACAGTAAGTGTTTTAACCATACAGTAATTCCCTGGTGAACATTTTTGCACTGCAGTGGAAATGTTTGCATGAACAGGCAACGATCGTTTTGTTTAGAAAGTGTAAAAATGTAAAATTATTAACTTTTTTTTCTTTACTGATCTTAAACCAGTTAGCCCTATTTTGTTTGTGCAAATGGTTGATTTTGGGATGCAGGAGCTGTTCTCAGATCAGATCAGTGAGCTTTGCAGATAAGTCTCTTTGTCCTCAGAGTCGCTCCAGGGTGTCTTGAGCTGGATTAGCCTCCTCCTCTAATCAACAGGAACCTATTGGATCAGTTTTGCTTGTACATCAAAGACTACCCCACTTTTTACCCATAATTCTCTCTTATTTTCATTGGATAAGACGCTTAAATATTCCAACATTTTTTTTACTATTAGATTAAGACCATCCCCCACCATGTTTGTATTCATGTTTTATTAATCAGCCTTCTATATTTAGCCAGTGTAGGACTTTTGCTGTGAATATTCAGAGCAGTGATTAATCCAGAGCATGCAGGAAGAGTCTTGCCTGTACTGCACTAGTGTTTCTGGTTGATAATGACACCCATGGCAGAGCTGTTCCCAGCTCTATTTCCTTTAAACCGTCTGAAAGAGCAATCAAATCAGTCCAAACAATCAAATATTGAACATGCAAGGGAGAGGGAATTGTGAATCAAGTTCTAATTCTTCTGAGTTCTAATTCTTCTGAAGTCTAAGAAGTTTTCTGTGGAGTTCTACATGCACACACAGATTGTATGTGGGCCTGATCAGCTGTTTGTTTCTTTAGATTTTTTTATCATAAATATGAACATAATTTGCATAACACATTTCCTGTCCATTCTGTGAATTTTGGGATGACTGGAATTGCTGTGATGGAACTTGTCACAAATGAAGATGCAGAGACAGAAGTGAGTTAGAAATCTTGAGTGCAATTATAATAGTGCATGGGTAGGATGGTGATTTGCTAAAAAGAGCTTCACCTAAAAAAGGAAAATTCTGTCATTAATTACTCACCCTCATGTTGTTCCAAACCCAGAAGACCTTAGTTCATCAAGATATTTTGATGATATTAGAGAGCCATCAGACCCTTCATAGACAGTAATACAACTGAAATGATCCCAGATCCAGAAACAGTAAATTTTAGAGAGCATCACAATGCGTGCATACACTTTCCACTTGGTGAAAACAGCTGCAGATTACGAACATGTGCGGGCTTTCGCCCAGATTTAATCAAGGCTGATTACATCAAATACGTTAAAGCTTGCATATGTGTTGCAAAACTGAAGTTGAGTCACTGATGTCCAGTGTTGGGAGTAACGCGTTACAAAAGTAATACATTACAGTAATAAATTACTTTTTGCTGTAACGCAGTAGTGTAAGGCATTACTAATCAAGTTTCGGTAATATTTTACTCTGTACATGTTCAGTAATGCTTGCGTTACAACACACTTTTAGATAAAATTTTTATTGTTCAAAAAACAGCAAGACACAAGATATTAACGTATAAAAATGCCGCAAGTCAGCTCTATTTTCTGTTCGTGGTCAGTTAGTATCCATGTGTAGTGTACAGGTTTGTAAATGAATACTAAAGACAGCTTCTAATATATATGTGCAGAGCGATTTAATTCATCTTACTCTCGCTGGGGTAACCTTATATGTGTGACACAGCCAAGTGAAGGTCTATTTAGGGCAGGTTTTACAGGAGTGTCACGAGGTTACTGGACCAACAGTGGAAAGAGTGGCATGATTTCCATGTTCCAGCTCTGAGGCTATTAGCTCTGCCTGGCTCGCACTGGTCAGTGGAATGAGCACGTCTTTTTTTCCTTCTACCAAAACAGCTTATACTGTTCATCTAACAAAATAATTATGTTTCGTTTAGTTTTTTTTATTAAGTTAATTTAGAAAAATGCTTGGAGCATTTTTATTCATTAAATATGATTTTTCATATTTATTTTTTGACAAAGTGGCCAGCGGCAGCCAGTGATGATCATAAACTATGTTTGATCAATTTAACCTTTTCAAATCATCACAACTTAAAATTCAATAAAAACATTTTAAGCATTTAACAATGTTTAAACGTTAAACCACCTCTAGTGGAAACTAAATGAGCAATGCTGTCATTTTATTCAGAGTAATACATCATTCAGAACCGTAAAGGGTTTACATTTATTTGGGTACAATATCTTGAATAGGAGCACTTCACAAAAATTAACCGAAATCCAACGAAAAAAAAAACAAATACAAAAAGCTTTAAATGACCACTTAACAAAAAGCAAAATATATATATATATAATATATATTTAAAAATTTACAAATATAGAGAGAAATTTAACTTTGTGACACGGACTCTGAAAACACTAAATAATTTAAATATCTTCCTACTATTTTGCTCAGATATATTCCTGGTATTTAGGCTACTTTAGCTGATGCTGTGACCAGCTTTCGTCTATAGCGTGTATTTGAATGCAGAACTCTTCAGCTGCGCTGACAGCACGCTCTGTGTAGTTATTTTGGTGAAAGTAACTCAAAAGTAATACAAGAGTCATGTAACACATTACAATTTTAATTCAGTAATATTGTAATGTAAGGAATTACTTTTAAATAACAGTAACAAGTGATACATAGCGTATTACAGTTTGGAAGTAACTTGCACAACACTGACCGCCACTCAATTTAGTCCATTTATGCGTGATTAATGAACGTATAATACTTTTTGTTCCAAAGATAATGATAATGCAAGAGTATGGATTATGTACTGGACTACAATGAGTCAAAGGCAAAAGAATTAAATAAATAATGCAGGTGTGAACTTTTTGCTTTGGCACCGAATAAACAAATATAAAATACTGTTCAACCGAAAACAGCTGTTAATGCAATGCACAAACCCACCTTTGAGGTCCGTGCAATCATTTCCAGGTGTGTGTAACCACAAAGAATTATTCATAGAGTCTAGCGAATCAGCCTTACTGCTGGAGTGCAAACACACCTTTTTTTTTCTTTTCTACTCAACGTTAAGCTCTGAAATTAGTCGTTGAAGGAGAGGACAGGCGGAGCTCTGGCACAGAGATCCAGACATCAGCATGCAAGCCAGAGGTGGCTCGTTCACTCCCCGATCAGCGTTCATGCCATGAATGAACATCAGGCCAGTAAAGAAACTGACAGCGGCAAATTCAGTTAATCCCCACAATCTGCAAAGCAAATCAAGAACATAAATTGTGATTAAATCAAAACAAAGCACTGTTTTATTTTGGGTTGAAAAGAACCTGACAGGGGGGAAAAAAAACTTGTGTTGGGAATATTCATGTGTCAGGGCAGTGACAGGATTGTATGTTTCATGGGTCAAATCACGTTAACATATGTTTTTCAGCATCTCTTGCCATTATATTCTTTGCTGCCAACATAGAAGTTTGCACAATCCATTGTTAAGGTCAACAAAAGATGATTATTATGAAAGATTATTATGAGCTTTCAGAGAGTGTCAAAGAAGCATTTGTCAGATCAATTCTGATTTGTAAATTAGGCTTTTTAATTCATCAAAAACATGCAGCTACAACTACGATAGTTTCAGAAAAAAACGAATGAATTTTCGAAGCCAGTCCTAGTAGATAACATTGGAATAATTTAGACATATCCTTAAAGAAATTTCTCAGGAAGAAACTCCATTTCAGAGAATCAGTTATGATGTTTGTTTACAAGCAAAATGGACATTAACTAAAAAATGGCCCAATGAGAGATGATCAATAAGCTTGTGGCAACAAAATGAACTGAATAAGGACAACTATCAATACCCAGCCCTAATGGCAGCTTGGAGAAGAAAAATAGTACCTGCAAGATGGGACCACTTGTTGCCTGGCACCGCAAAAGCTGTTTTCTTTAGAAAGGAAATGAAGAGGCTCATTATTGACCTTCTGCACTGGTTTTATCTTGCCTTGTGTGTTTCTTTCCACCCAAAATGAGAGCAAAATTCAGTCAGAAAAAAAGAATCTCTGAACCTCAACAAATGCATTATTTAATATGCACAAGCAAGCAGTCCACATGCAAACATCTCCATTCACCTCACAGTAGAGGCACACCAGACAACCTCACAACTCAATTACGACGCAGACAGAGAATTAACGGTGCACAACACGTCCCAGGACCAGCTGAGCCAAAGTAACAGGGTGCATCATCAAGGCCGAGCATCTTCTTGAGAAGGTGACACTTTGTAAATGAGCTTGAATGTCAAGTGCACATGCTGCTGGCAGGGGAGAGCTCAGGCCTGTGCCCACATGGGCCTGTTGATAGCTATGGATCTTTTTTCTATCCCTCCACGCCAGTGCGCATATATGAGAGGAAGCACAAGTAGTTTCTGAACCGGCAGGTAGACCCCTGGGGGACAAAAGTGAGACAGAGAGAACATTAGAACTAATTGGGCATTCAGGAGAGGGGTGGATTACTGTGGGAAAGCTTTGAGGAAGGGAGGAAAAGGGTGGATGCTACAATCAGAGCAAGTACTCCTGCCATTCTACCTTGTGAATGTGGTGTCTAATTGAAATATGACTACTTCATCACTGCTGTGGTGTTGTCTAAACTTATGTGATCTAATAAACCCAATGAAGCAAAATACTGTACGGCGTGTAAGTGAGAACATATACTAATAACAAGAATTAAACCAGAGCATGATGCATTGCATTATATATATATATATATATAAGAATACTGCATTAACTCCCAAGCTGGTGTTCTTAAAGTTAAGTATGAAGAAGGTTTCCAAAAGTGTAGAAGCTCTAAATCCAAAGTAGACAGCTGAAAGATTTCCTCTACACGCCGTGTCACAAAGTTTAAACAAAGTAGGTTAGACCACAGTCAGAGTTTCCTCCCTTAATGCATTTTTATGTCCCCTCTGAGTCCACGTCTTGTGAATTTAGCCAAAAACATGTCATATTTTTCCCATTCCTTACAAGCCTCCAGCATATGAGTAATACCAGGTCCCTGATTATTTGCAGAGCTAAATCCTAAGCTATGAATTAGACTCACTAAATTTCTCTCATTTTCACAGTAGTCATTTTCCTTCATCTCCGAGACTAAAAGTGAAATTTGACTGGAGTGTCCCAGAATGAATATAGAGGAACTCTTTACAAGAGAAATGCTGAGAAGCATGCAAAGTGTTCTTGTTATAGAAAAAGAACAATCGTGAACTAAGTTGTTGACAACAAAGTGAGACCAAATAAAAGCAGCAGCAGTCGACAGCATGCACTGATCTAACAAAATAAATTTCATGATGTAATGTTTGGTTAATTTCTGCTGTGACTAAACGTGTTTTTTTTTTACCTTTTCCAGGTGTACCCCTAAACCAATCATACACTCTACTGTACGGAGTTAGGATGTAAGATCAATGGAGTGAGACTGGAGAGAATTACATCCATCTGAAGACAACAGAAAAGGGATTTTGAGATACTCGTGTGACTACTTCACTAGACAGGATATGAAGAAGCAGAGCATGCTTCATCTTTGAGACAATTTATTTTTCAAAATTCAACTCAACCCTTGGATCTCCTGTCACATGAACTTAAGAGATAAGTGAGAGGCCGGTATTAACTGAATAGTCTACATCACAGTGAATCTGCATTAAATCATTTCAGTTTAATTATGAAAATGGGACAGATTGCAATATTTCTTCTGCACACACATCTGCTGTTTGGAGTTGGAAGCTCCCTGGTCATTCAGTCCATGCCCTGGAGAGTGCCCTGCCCTCACCAGTGTGTCTGCCAAATCAAGCCCTGGTACTCTCCCCAGTCTGTGTACAGAGAGGCTCCTACAGTAGACTGCAATGACCTGTTACTTATCCAGCTGCCCACTTCCCTCCCTCAAGAGACACAAACCCTCCGGCTGCAAAGTAACCTCATCAGTTCTGTCGACCAGAGTGAACTCCAGGGCCTTGTCAATCTGACAGAGTTGGATCTCTCCCATAACAGCTTTACCAGTACCCGCAACCTGAGGACAACTGACCTGCCAGCTCTTCTCAGCTTACACATGGAGGAAAACCAGCTGAGACACCTCCCAGAAGCAGCTTTCTTTGGTCTCCCTAGCTTGCAGGAGTTGTACCTCAATCACAACAGGCTTCGAAGCATCTCCCCAGGGGCCTTTAAGGGTCTGGATAAACTTCTAAGGCTTCATCTAAACTCTAATCGATTGGTTGTAATTGACCGGCGTTGGTTCCATGCTTTGCCACAATTGGAGGTTCTCATGATTGGTGGAAATCCTGTGGACACCATTCAGGACCTAAATTTTAAACCACTAAGCTCTTTGCGCAGTCTTGTCCTTGCAGGCATGGGCTTGCGTGAGATCTCAGAGCGAGCACTAGAGGGGCTTCAAAACTTGGAGAGTATTAGCTTTTATGATAACCATCTAATAAAAGTTCCAAAAGAGGCATTGCAAAAGTTGCCAGGTCTAAAGTTCCTTGACTTGAATAAGAATCCCATTCAGCTAGTGCAGAGGGGAGACTTCCGAAATATGCTTCACCTGAAAGAGCTTGGCTTAAACAACATGGAAGAGCTGATATCTATTGAGCACTCTGCAATGGAAAACTTGCCTGAACTGACCAAACTGGAGATCACAAACAATCCTCGGCTCTCTTATATCCACCCTCAGGCCTTCCAAAAGTTGTTGAGTATGGAAAGTCTAATGCTGAACAGTAATGCCTTGAGTGCCCTGCATAGCCAGACAGTAAGGTCGCTGCCCAGCCTTCAAGAAATCAGCTTGCACACCAATCCCATTCGCTGTGACTGCCTGATCCGCTGGGTGGGAGCCGACAATGACAAGCCGGTTCGTTTCATTGAGCCTCAATCCACATTCTGCTCTGAGCCTCCTGAGCTGAAAGCCAGACGAGTTAAAGAAGTCTCATTCAGAGAGATGGCTGACAGCTGCCTGCCCTTGATTGCTCCAAGCACATTCCCTTCTTACATTGAAGTTAAACATGGAGACAACATAGCTTTGCACTGTCGGGCACTGGCAGAGCCAGAGCCAAGTATCTACTGGGTCATTCCCCAAGGTGTGAGATTGACTCCATCCAGCAGCTACGGGCGTTTTCAGGTTCTCACAGAAGGCACGTTAGAAATTTTTGGAGTCACTGCTGAAGAGGCCGGATTCTACACTTGTGTGGCACAGAACCTAGTGGGAGCTGATACTAGAAGCTTGACTCTACAGGTGGAGGGAGGTGACTTGCTTCGTGTAAGTATTCAAAAGACAGAGGACAGCTTTGAAGTTCAGGATGTCAAAGAAAGGTATGCCTTACTAACCTGGCAAGCAAGTCGTAATGTCCCTACTGCACATTTATCATGGGTGGCCAATGGCAGTCTGGATGACCATCATAAGCATAGCACTCGAATTCTAGCTGGCACCAGGAAATTCAACCTAACCCATCTGCAACCAGGCACTCATTACAAAGTTTGTCTTCACATGGGGCCAAATGACACCTCATGTGTCCATCTAAGGACCAAGGAGGTGTTCATGCCAGATCCTTTACCAGACCTGACCCCAGCAGTCCTGCTGGCAGTTTCAGCTCTGCTCCTTTTATTTGCGGCCAGAGCATGTCATGGGGGAGCCTCATTTGGTTGGAAAGACCACATTCTGGAGCTTGAGAAACCCCACACCACTATTTTAACCCAGGAGGCAAAGGCTTTCATGACTACTCCAATACTAGTAAAGTACCTGAATCAGCAGGATCCAGATAAAGTCCAATCAGATGGCAGAGGGAAAGACCTCAGAAATGCTTCACTGGGGAAAGATGCTCAGGGGCTGACAAAAGAGGCATGCTGAGCAGAATAAAGAATTCAAGAAGGATGGACAAGAAAAAAAAAACCCGGGAGTATAAGTTTTACAAAGCTCACTTTACCGATATGACAGTCAAAACTACTGAACGTCTGACACAAACAATACTAGACATTTAAGTGGAAGACCCGCTTCACATAACAGCAACCCAGTTTCAAAGTATAATATAAAAAAAGAAACAACATTAAAAAAAAAAAGATATTTGTATTTATTTTGTAACAAAAAAAAGATACATCAAATATGTATATTAAAAGCATTTGTCCATGTATCCACATACAGTATATCAAACTAGGACACTAAAGCTGTGCTGCCAATCATAAATAACAGTTCATATAGAGTCTGTTTATATGCAACCTCCCAACTTTAAGAGTCCGTGTCATAACAGGCCAAATGGTTGTGGAAAGATAAGCACTTATATATTTTTAATACTGAAGAAGAGACTGACTTGACACAGGAAAGCAAAGAACAAATATCAAGGAAGCGGACTCAAGAAGAACTGAAGTCTTCTGAAAGGCATTCTGCAAGCAACAATTCACTTTTTGTTTTTGTGGTAAAAACCAAACTTTCTCACAGCAGGCATTATGAAAAGAGCCGATATAAAGGGAGGTGTCTTAAATGTTGTATAACTAATGTTGTATGTATGCTCTTTAGCAGTGTGTTAAACTGTGCTTTGTACAAGGTCCCCAAGAGAATGCTCTTAAAATAAGACCATCCCAGAAAAATGTAATGTTTTGCGCATAAAAGAAAAATCTTTTTGGACTGATCTATTCATCTGACAGGGGCCACAAACTTATGACCCTAAATGCTCAGAATGGGATGTTTGCCTATTTTAGTCCCCTTGTTCACAAAATATGACAGACCCTTGCTTAGAAAAACAACTCAAGTGAACAGATGTTCTAGTTTTGATGGACATACTGCCTAGACATATGTGTTGGCCTCTTTGTTCAGACATGTCAAACAAGAAGAGAGGGTCATGGAGAAAGTATGTGGAACTGCCCCATGATGCCATTCTTTCCAGCAAAGACGTCAAACATTTGGTGACAGGAAAGAGGTTCACGTCTACATGCACACTGTTTTGTACAAAGCAAGCACGTCAGAGCTCCTATCTCTTTCAGGACTGATATACTGTCGGGCTGCTAATGGGACACACTTCATGGAATAGTGTTAACCCTTCTTTCTGTAAAAAGAGAATTTTTTTTCTTAAACAGTTTGTCAGGTGGCTATTAAGTGAACACATGGGCTCTGCTCTAACTGCTGGACAGCTACACTAATGAGAGACATACCCAGTGAAAGAGGGGTCAGAGGGCACCGGTGTGCCCCTCTTTTATCCAGGAAAGGGAATATAGCAGCATTGGGGAATGTGAACTGTTCTCTTATATTCTATGGGGAAATCCATTTTTTACAGGCTGTCATTTTACAGTAATTGTTTTTTTTTTTTTTTTTTTCTATTTTATTTTTGGGGAATTTTGTGGTTGATGTGCCCTCCTGTTTCAGTGACTATCTCTCTCTCTCTCTAACTTGACTGTCTTGTTCTCAAACTGTTTTTCCTTTCATTATTGTTTGTTGCTCATTGGTCTTTTCCCCACCCCAAAGCTGTACATAAGTCAATCTGAATTTCCTATTCAACATACAACTTTCTGAAATAATTTAGATGACTGTGTGTTAAATTCTATTTTGAGCTATTATTAAAACATTTTGGACTGATCTCAAGGTTTAATCGATCGCAGAACACGAAGTGTGTTTACATGCACTTTAAAAGTTTGATTTCAGTCAGTCTAAAGCAATACTTTTACTCATTTTAAAATGTCATAGAATTTTTTTGTTAAATAAAAAAAGTACCATTCTGCTTTTCGCAAAATCTCAAGACAACACAATTTTTAGCTCTGCTTCGCCCAGTATGTACAGTATACACATTAATACACATATTGCCTCAACATTTAATCCAAAACATGGTAACTGATATGCGTTTAATCTCTCAAATGCATTCTGGACAACTGGATGGAAACTTTTTCACTGTGCATGTAAAGATTCTTAATAGTATGAACATAATATATCACCCACATTGCATATAACCTTAATTCATACTCTTTCTCAATCAGGGTCTTGAGTTTTGTTTCCTTCTGTTGTTATGCTATTGGTCCAACAGGGGCATAGTATTACAGAACTGCCTTAGAGTTAACTGGAGCAAAATATCCTCCAATTATAATGAGAACAAATATTCATTCTTTTGAAATGGAATCACCACAACGAGTTCCTCCAGTTTCTAGAGATTTGAAAGAAAAAAAAAAGCCCTCGGCTTCTAAAATTCGCTGAGAAAAGAGCCTCAGGATGGTGATGCTCTTCCTCTCAGCAGCAAATGGTATATCCCTCCCCCAGCACTGCCCTCCTTACATGCTTCACAATTACTGCAAAAAGTATGTTGTCTAAAAACAGTAACTTTGAGAGAGTGACTGATGCCTGAGGAGAAAAGAGAGACACACGTGTGTTCAGCAGGGGGCAGTGAATTGAAGGCTACATAATAGCGTTATGCTTCTCCACAGAAATCATACATAATTGCGCACGACTATAATTGCACATTATAGTTATTTTAAGGAATATTGAAAGTAGGACAGCAGGGTTCTGTTTCATAACACTTAATGCCATCCTTCACACTCAAGTGGACCCACTCCAATCTATCAAGCTTGGAAATGCCAAACTATAAGGCTCAATGCACCACTGAACCATAACTCTGCCGTTTAATAGAGGGGAAAAACAGTACAAGATCAAAAGAATATTACAAGCAAGCTTAACTACAACACAACTGCAGTATATGGTCGAAGTGGACAAATGGAACAATAATGATTCATTAAGACCTTCTCGATTTAATTTCTTGATCACTGAGAGGTAGAAGTACATTTCATTGGGTTTCAGCCCAAAAAAACAGTTCACTATTAAATGGTCATCTGATATAACAAGACATTTGATTATTATTGGCTCAATCAAAGATTATAGTAAGTCATGTAACTTAAGAGAAAATGTGAAAGATTTATATGTAAATGACTACCAAAAACATTTCAGACAGACTTGACTGAATTAAAAATTCCACAATAAAAATGTTTAATTTAAAGAAATATAGTCACAAGCTTATTGGTTTACATTGATGGGGGGGAAAAATGCTTTGAGGATACAGCTGCTTTATAATGGGACATTCTGTAAAAAACTTCACAGTTGAGGAATCATTACTCCTGTATTGACAAACCAGCAGGCACCATCAAAGCACCCAGGCGCTGCCCGAAAACGATTGTCCATCAATCTCTGCAAGTGGCAAACTATTGGATGGGGGGGGCAATAAAGTTTGACGTAAGAACAAATGTTACAAATCAGCATATTACTTAAAAAAATATATTTTAAATGTTTTATTAAAGTCCTCCAAGTTTCACTTTTTCTACGCTTAAACATTTTAAAAAATGTAAAAAAATCGTCTTTGATTTTCCTTTTTTTTTATTTATTACAGTCTACTATCATGGTTTCTTTAAATATAGTCATAGATGAAATACCTAATAAACATTAGTAATTAATTAAATAGCAATCAGTTAAAAGGCATGGATATTTCAAGATAGACCTGTTGCTGTCATAAATTCAAAGAAATGAATGCATGTAGGTAGATGCACTGCTGCTTCAGTCAGATTTCATGTTGGACCAGACTACATTAATTTTAAAAACTACAAAAATAAAAACTGTAAAACAGTATTACAACATAAAAATTATCTAAAAACATATCAAATAAAACAATATATAAAAGCTGTATTCATAAAACAGCTGTATAGCTTTTTATTATTATTGTGGAAATAACTTTTCTGGATTTGATCAAGCTGAAAAGAACAGCATTTATTTGAAAAACATTATTGATTGATTTAATGTATCATTGATGAAAAAAAAAAAAAAAAAAAACAACCCCAAATTTAACTGCCGTGACAGTAAACTGGCTTATGGCAAATACTTCTTAGTGAACACACAGTTGACCTAATTTTCGTTGCAATTCAGGCTACATAGAATGAAAAATACACCCTAACCTCAGTCGGTGAAAATAAGACCAGCAGGAATATGAGCACTTTAAACATCCTGTTGCTCTCTTTTACTTTCCTTAGAAGTGTTCCCATTTTTAAAGCCAGGAAGCAGTTTTGTGGAACGATGATAGAAAAATTGATTGTGAAATCTATTTAGTGTGGCTATCGATTTCCCCATAAGGGGAAGGAAGGCAGACCGTGTGAGTAAGATAATGGAATATGGAACGGGGGAGCAAGAGCCCAGAAATGGGAAGTGACACTGGTTAATGGAGTAGAACTGGGCTGTTTTAGGTCGGGTATGAAAGTGTGTGCACATACATCCATGTGAGAGGTTCCCACAGCTACAAGAACACTCCACATTTTCCTCTGCATTTCCACTCATCCATTTTAAAAGCACAGCTGATGCAAAAACAAACACATTTGGTCATTATTAATGCAATCTAACCTCCTGACTACCAGCAAAAAAAGCTTTGTACATGAAGTGTTTGTCATTACATTGTGTAAAGCATAAGAAAAGAATGGAAATATAACATGTTTGAAAAATTATACTTTATTAATATTTTGTTCTAAACTCGTGTAGTCATCAAAAAGGCAAAACCAATGCGTTTTATGACAAACTTTGTTTAAGGCTGATTCTTAATTTTCCTGTAAAACATAAAATTATTTTATTTTTTATGCAGTATAAACTGGTATCCCCATTAAACACAGTATATCTATACACTGTAACCAATTTACATATTAGTTTATTGCTGTTAGGACAGCATGTTGAAAAAAAGATTTGTCATAATGGCACAAACAATTTTCCATATTTTCCATAAAAATATTGATATAATTTACTGTCCTACTCTGTTATGTCTTTCAAAATTTAGTCGTGGTGTCCTCAACAGTGGACCTGTATTAAACAATGTCCCGCTTCATTACAGGAAGTCACTTTAACATTTAGATAAGAGGTTTCTTTATGATAGACAATTTGAAAATTAGATTTTAATGACAATTACAAAATAGTATCATATTTCCATAAAGATATACAATGTGTCACTAAATTAATTTTAGCCATCTTCAAAGACCTATGAGAAGGTGTGGAAACTTGTGGTATCTCTGAAAAGCCATCAATGTGCTTTGTTCAGGACATCCAGGCTTAAAACTGTGACGTGTCAGTTCTCCAAGAAATCCACAACATTCCAAACGAGTTAGCTGTTATTTACATTGAAAACAAAATAAGAATTTTTAAGCAGCACTGATGATAAGAAATATTTCCTGAGCATCAAATATCGAAGGATCACGCCGCACTGAAGACTGGAATAATTGCTGCTGAACATGGAATTAAATTAAATTAATTAAACTAAAATACATTAAAATCAATTAAATAAATGCTGTCGAGGTGAGCATATTGACTCCTAAGTTTCAGTAAGGTGGATTCTGACCACCTGCAGTAGCTACGTTGTAAATCCCCAAACATCTTACAATTCCTGTTCCACATCACTGGACAGACAGGCTTTGTCAATGACTTATATTGGAAAGGAAGAAAAGTCGGTCTGGAAGAAAGGCTCGGAGCAGTGAACACACAATATTGACGAAACAATGAGCAGCTGAACATTGCTGCTACAAAAGTGACTGTCACTTCACTTAAAATCATTCACAGTTATTTAAATAGTCTGGCCATAACTACTGTGTAATAAGTGAAAACAATGAGCTGTCACTCCTCCTGTGTGATGGGTATATGACTCATTGTGCATGCAGAGCTACACTGCGCCATTAGCAGTCAATGCATCAAGCTATTTCAGGATTTCTCACAAGTATTTCTCATTGGGGAATCTTACTTAATGAAATTCACATTATTGTCACTGCCGACATGACAGCGGTGGATTACATAAACCTGACTGGACCAAAAAAATGTAATAATAATAATAATAATAATGCAAATGCTGGACACATGTTGTTAAATAATTCCTTCATGCATTGTCAATACCAGATTCTCCATAACCACATCTTAGAGCCACATATTGTAAACAACGTTGGAGAAAGAGAGGGAAAACAACAACAACAAAAAAAAACTGTTCTCATAAATGTCAGTCTGGTGCCTACACAAACAATAAATGTCAGTGCAAACAGCATGTAAAGGAGGAGAGAGCATGAATAAACCATGGAGAGAAAGACTGAGAGGAGGACTTTTTTTTCATGGTGAGATCAAATAGCATGATTAATGCAGAAAACATGTACAACTGAAGTTTGAAACACTGAGTCCTCTTATAAAGGACATTTGTGTGAACCTCTCAGTTTAACAGATCTAACCTGATAGTAGGCCCATTACGGCAAAGACCTGAGATGGTGAGAGATTAGAGGTGCGATTAGAGGAAGAACCCAATTATCCCTCAGCATGAGACTGACCCCTCGAGACACTTCCGTTATTGATTTCCAATTACATCACTGTGTCTTCCATTGGACAAGCCTGATAGACAGAAACAAGCAGAATTTCATGTAGAGTTCACATGATCACAGAGACACAGTAAGCACATGAACGGTGATATTTCAGGGCATTCAAAACGCTTTGTGAACAAACTGGTTTTTAAATGTTAAGAATATATTAAAATGTAAATAAAGGGAGTGTTATTCAAAAGATTCAAAGACCAAAGTCAAATGGCAGCAAGAGATTTCAACGGATTCTTTCCAAACTCAAAGGCTGTTACTGCCTCCTTGTGGTTAAGAAAAAAAAAAAAAAAAAAGAAATAGTAAACTTACCCTTTTTTCCCCTTTGGTAACCACAACGGACAATATCAACTGGTGCAAAGGTTTTGAATTATGCTGAAAATAATCAAAATAAACTTTGAAAATACTGCAATGATGCTAATAGTAAACCTGAAAACCAGCATTTATTTCAATTGGTTACATTACTTATTATACAGTTAAAAAACAAACAAAAATAACTATTAAGTTTGAGCAGAAAAGAGGATTGGATAAAATTAACAAGCAAACAAACAAAACAATCAAACTGACTTCATTACATAATTGCATTGGATTAGCCTTAGTATGAAATTGTTTTCGATTCCATACTGTTAGACATATTGGCAGTGACATAGCAGTGTTTGTACCACACACACACAAAGTTCAAGATAAATTTAGATGGACATCGTCAAAAAGTTAAACAATACAGCATTTATTAGAAAAAAAGCAAAGCTAGGTTAACGGTGTGTGAAAGCTCTTTCGCCACCTAATGGCTTCAGGACAATAGAGTTCCTTTTCAAAAAAGCTGCTCAATATAGTATCTACTTTGCTACAGGAAATAACACAATTCTAAGAAAACAGAGGATAATAACTCTAAAATCCCATTTAACTCTGGTCAATTTACTTAACACTGCCAAACATACAGATGACCATCTTGAGGAAAAAAACAAAACGAAAACAAATAAATGGCAGTATGGTAGACTTCGCTTTCAAACTACATTTTCCATTAATGGCACCTCACCTGGCAATTCCATAACCTTCATGAAACAGGCACGTGTGTGAATGAGAGGAAAAAAACTGAACAGACAGAGCACACATTGCCCTCAAATCATACTTGAGATCAGATCAGCTATAGAAAAACAAACAAACAATGGAAGAAAAGATCTGAGCATCTTCAGCAACCTAAGGAACAGTTAGGAAGTGAAAACCATGGCCACTGGCCTAAATACTCTTTTCTATTTTAGCTTGCACACATGAAAATTTTAATACCTACATATAATACAATATATAATAATAATAATAATAATACAATTGGCCCTCTCACTATAGCACAGGAATGACATGTGACTGGTGACCCCAGTTGATGTTATCAACCAAAACTATGTTTATAAATAAATAAATATTCCAATATAATCTGCTTAAAGCACCTGTCCATGGAAAAAAAAAAAACTTAATCAGGCATATTAAATATCACACAGGAGTGATTCCAAGACCTTTAGCCTTTAAGTGCCTGAAATTTGAAAAGGGGGAAAAATTATATTCTAAGAAAATTAAGTAGAAGTAAAACTAAAGTTGGTCAAGTGTATTGAAAGTGCTATAGCACACTGTCCGCTCTGTTTAAAGTAGTAAAACCAAGGAGTTTAATTGTTCATGCAGGCACAAATACTGAAGCCATGCATTTCTTCTGAGTCTATTAATATTTTTGACCCATGATTCACATGTTTCCACGCTCAGAAGCAAATCAAGGCAGCTAACGCTCTCTTTGGGCTTATTACAGATGCTAAGATCATTAGATTTTGTCAAGCAAACCAACAATACGACGCCAGTTTCTTTAAATTACATTCTGTACATTACATATAATTAATTTGTACTATACAATATAAATCAGCATAATAGATTAACCATGCTTTTATTTAAGCTAAGTTTTGTCAACCTCTCTTACCTTCTTCCATATAAGGGAATTTATTTTTAATAGTATGCGAGTGTGCGTTTATGCGTTTATAATACATGCCTGCCTTTAAGATGTTTTGGTCAAGCTATAAAGGTTTTAATGACCTTCTGTATAACCTGGCCACAGCCTGGGCAAGGAGCATGAAATTTGTGCAGCTTGCGGGCACAGGGGAAACAGGTGATCAAGTGAGCTGTGCGGCCGTGGATGATGTTGCCGTTCCGTGGCCGCACTCGGCACAGCTTGCAGGGTTCCATTATGGCCTCCGGTTGGCATTCCGTCTCCATGTCTAGCGTGTCCTGGCTGTCTCCCTCTGAGCTCTCCTGTAAGTGGTGGTGAAGCTGGGAAGGACCCTTTCCTTTAGATGAGGAGTTGGATGATGGGGGGATGTTTCTAGTGATGTGGTGCGAGGGAAGGACGATAGGGTCAGACACAGTCCTAAGGCAGTCAGGCATGTCGATTCCATCATCATCCTCCTCGTCTTCATCCCTCTCGGGGCGTGAACTGCAGGCGGGGATGTCTGGCACGGAGATTGAGTGCACAAGACGAGGACAATCCTTGTACCAGTCTTTCCGCAGAGCCCAGCAGCGCATACAGTACCTTTGAAGAGGGGTGTTAAACTTGCGGCACTCTGAACACTGCCAGGCATCCTGCCAAAAGAAAAGACAAACTTAAATATACACAAACACTTCTTTAAATCTTACCCTTTAAATATAAGTTTTATTATACAGTACATATAAAACGTCTTTTAAAACAAGCATGATTGCAATTCATCAAAACTGACAGTTAAAACATTTATAATGTGTTTTTAAATATTATATTATTACCAATAAAGAACAGCGAAAACACGTTTTTTTTTTTTAACAAATACCTGCGTGGAGATCTCAGTATCAGTGTCATCACTTAAACACTGAGAGTCATCATCCCGATCTTCTTGCATCTGAATGTAAAAAAGAATTGCATTTAGCTGGTTATGATGACTAATTCATTCAATAAAGAACAACATCATTACCTTCTTGTCATCTTTACTATCTTTCCCGGTTTCCTCCTCTTCATGTGGAGACTCTGCATCACTTCCCTGCTCTAGCACTGCCTCCTTCATCTCCACACTCACTTGCTCGCTCTCTGCCTCATTCAGGAACCAAAGGTCATCTGTGGTGTCAGAAACGATGGCGGTGTCCTCGTCCTGTCCGGGAGAGAGCTGTTTCCTCAGTCTAGTTGTGTGACAGTCTCACTACATTTTAGGGTTTGGTAACACTTTACTTAAAGGGTGTGCATAATGACACCTGACATGAAACTGTCACAATCATAACATGACATACGTCATGAATACGAAGGAGGTTTTATGCATGTTTATGACAACTGTTATTGTCATTCGCTCAGTTATGTCATTTTTAATGCAAAGATGACATTGTTCGAGATGCCTTTGTCATGACAACTTGACATTACTTATACAATATAAAATAGATGAAACAAATGAATAAACAGGGTTCTTGCACCATTTTAAAAGTAAAATTTAATGCTTTTTAAGACCTTTTTAAGACCTCAACAAATATAATTTAAGACCCAAACAATTCATAATTTCTTTGGAATAGGGTACTCAATTTATTGCCTCCTACAATGGAAATCAAACCTTGAAAGTTTTCCATTTGGTATCAATTAT
>JAUCMT010000013.1:15135722-15156969 GCA_032357475.1 Enteromius thamalakanensis
TTTTATTTATTTGGAGTGTTACTTTTTGTTTCTGTTTGAAAGCATGTCTAATTTACCTCAATATTTATTAATATATTTATATTTATTTCATATTGCACATTTTCATGATTCAGCACTGTTTTTTTGTTTGTTTTTTGTAATAAAGTTCAGTAATATTTTACATGGAGCGTTGTGTTTTTATTTTTTTATTTTTATCCAGTATCCATTTTAAAAACTATCGGTTAATTAATCGGTTATCGGCAAGTACGAACCAACCCAGCTATCGGTATCGGTAAAATTCAATATCGGTCGACCTCTACTTTTTAAGGACCCGCGGGAACCCTGATAAAATAATTCGACAGAATATTAACACTTGATGACATTTTATGACAAATTCAATTTGTACCAATGTACTTGAGGTCAAGAAAAGTATTCATTATGCTGTCATGAAAGCCATACTTGCATGATAAAGACACTGACAGGTTATGATGTATTTGTTTGTGTCAAGTTGTCATAAAGGCATGGTCAAACAATGTCATCTTTGCATTAAAAAATGACAACTGAGTGAGTGACACTTAATGACAGTTGTAATAAACATGCATAAAACCATATCAAACCCAAAACTTCATGTTCATAACGTATGTCATGTCAATCTTACGCACACCCTTTCAAATAAAGTGTTACAAGGTTTTTTTTTTAAGTTCTTGTTTTTCTTCATGAAAATGACCATACGAATTATTATCTGGGTATCATGCCCTCTTACTTGATTTGTGTGAATATCCGTTGAACCGTTGCTCCGGCGAGTGTAATTACTTCGTAAGTTACCCAAAAACCACCAGGGCAGCCCAGAAAGGTCCCACTCTTCCAGAGTAACGTCCAGCTTTGGTCGTTTGCAAGCAGATCTTGGCAAGCCATCTAAGGAGTCTGTAAGGATAGATAAAAATCCGATTTGAAAATACAAATTGCATTTGTAAAAATGATATTGATATTGATTACATTGTCTAAAGTGTGTTTGGAGGTTCATGCTGACCTTCATCAGGATCGCGTGGCCTGCGTTGTGAGCAGCTCTGCGTTGCACCAGTGCTGGAACTACCAGCAATTAGAGGCTGCCCAGAGCTAATCGACCCACTGGAAACCTACACAGTAAAAATATTTAATCAGCACATAGTAATGACATGACACTCGGTAGGACAGCAGTTCCTTTACAGCAGGCACCTGTGACTGTGGCAACAAAAGGCCAAATTCTCACTAATTGTGGGGGGGGCAAGAATTTTATAAAAAAGGTTGCTTAAAATGGGTCACAAATGATGGAGATATTAGACACCACTGCAGCTGTAAGTGCAAATAAAGTAGCAACAATCAAGTAGACACCCTGTATCTAAAACGCATCTCTTTAGTAATTAGTGTGGCCAAAAGTACCAGGTGTGATACCATTCGGTACTGAAATTTTAAAAACATCAATGTTCCACTAAAATCTGCTCAACAGCGCTCAAATGTTGAATGAAATTGATATTTTTAAAATTTCAGTACTGAAAGGTATCGCAGTCTAAACTTTTGACAACACTACAAGTAATGCGTAATTACTAGTACAGGCCAATGTAAAATGATAACAATTATTATCATAAATCACTCAAAGCCTTTCTATCACAAATCAGCACAAACGCAGGACGGTACCAGGCACCTCATCCCATATGCTTTTCCCAACTCCACCTAACTTCATTTTGCCAACTCACAACCGTAAACCATCATGCCAATGGTGTTAAATGTGGATAGGTGTATGACAAAGGGGAAGGGGTAGAAAAGGGCCAGTGAACTGAAAAGGAAGCTGCAGTCCTTCCGAAAAAAGCAACGATGCAGAGAAGGAAACTCTGAGCGACAAACAGAGACAAGTACTCTGTCCCCCAGCAGCCAGGCCCATGCTAGTGGCTTCTCCGGAAGGACCACCAGATCAAGCCGGCCGTGGGGGAAGTACAGAGACGGTGCCACTCTGTACAGATACGGCTAGCGGAGACAGCTGCCGCCCTCCCCTTTGTGGCAAACAGGCTACTGATCATGATGCAATTATACACACAAACACTGCATTGTAGCAAAAGTCTGAGCAACTATAATGTGAAGAAAAGATTGAGAAGGCAATTGTGGGCATTAAAGTAACATTGATTAGAGCATACATTATTAAATGTAAAAAACTGACTAAAAGTACTGTATGCGGGGAAAAAAGCAACCATATAATGATCTAAAAAACTAATTACAATACATTTTGTTCCCAAAATGCCCTGCAGAAAGCATTTTTGTCAGCCTTTCATTTACAAAGAAATCACAAGCAATAGAATTATATAATAAATTCAAGATTTATCATGATCAGGATTCGCTTGATTTCCTGATCAATTGCTTGCCATGAAGAGGAGTAGCAGGCACTGTTTCTCCTGTGCACCATGCTTTAGTTTTACCTGACCAGGATCTTCACTTGGAGACTCATTAGAATCCTTGCCGACTGAAAGATTCTTTGCTGCATCTGTATTTTAAATAAGACATAGTAACAAAACAAAAGCAAAAAACCTGCCCTTTATTCACCAAGCACACTTGGCCTGAACGTAATGCCTGAATCTGTGGTGGAAAACGGTGTTTCTAATTAATGTTTGTTTTATTATTTCATGTTTTATTTAACCTAGTCAAGTATTTAACGTGAGGTCTAGATTCTGTATTAAGATGGCACTGTACACTAACCCAATCATACAGTGAATACGTTAGGGGGAAAAACATAAAAAAATAAGTTTTTACATACCCACTGTAGCACACACAACACATCACACACACACACACACACCTTAAAATGAAATGAGGGGCTAATCAAAATGAGAAAAGGCAAGAAAGTAAAAAAAAAGGCTTGAAAAAATAAGCATGAAAAAATATTTAACAATTGAAAATGTGCATATCTGGGAGATCAAATTCAACAAAAAGAAGAATGGACTTACCCGAATTATTCAAAATAAACAAATTCCTCTTCAACATCTCATACACAGGACTACAAATGGCAGAAAAGAAAGATTTAAGTACCAAAAAAAAAAAAGGTCATTATCTTGAAGTATTCAGAGTTAGCCGTTAAAGGTATAATTTATCAACAAAACAAACAACAATTCGTTACTCATTCTCATGTTGTTCTAAACTTCTGCAGAGCATAAAAGAAGATATTTTGAAGAATGTTGGTTTTGTTGACAACTGACTTCTATTGTATGGATATTTGTCCAAACATTCTTATGTCCCACAGAAGTAGTCAAACAGGTTAGAGTCAGTGCGTAAATGAACGTTAGCACCCCCTTGTGTCAATTTAGAAACATACTAATAACTTATCAGATGATAATGTACATTTTTAGATGTATTTGACTGCAATTTTAGTTAGTGTGTGTGTAGTTTATATTGATCATCATCCAAACAATAACGGCCAAACAATAACGGTCTAGATATTGTCAAAAACATCTTTCTGTTTTCTCTGCCATGGGCTCACCTGGGGTTCTTAACAGAAAAGCTCCCCACTTCCAGCAGCTCTCCAAGCGGGTCATCTTGGCAGTGGACAATGTGCTGTCTCTGTTTGTCATACAGCTCCTTTATCATGATGTACTGACCCAGGTAATGCATGACCTAATTAAAAACACTTCCATTATTAAAAGTACCAGTTCAATCTTATCCAAAGCATGTGTCAATAAGCAGAGGGCAGGTCATAAACTCTCCTCACCTCCTTCAGGGTAAATATCTCCTCCTGAGCACCTGCTACTCTCAAGATCTGCAGCAGGGGAGCTCTGGGGTTGACCTACAGAATCAAAAACTCACATTTAAGTTACAGTATGAAGCCTACTTTATCATATTTGATATATTAACCTTTATATTATAAAATAAGCCAAACCTGTTGCACACAACCTACTACTCGACCCATGATTAATAATTTTTTGTTTTGAAAGGCCTGTTGTAGTATAAATGTAAAAATGTCTTTTAGCTACGAAATTTTGATCATGATCTTGAAATTTTATAAAGTAAATGCAAGAATAATTTGGTAGTACATTTTTTTAAAATAATTATTTAATGTTAGAAGTAATTTTTATTGACTAGTATACTTGTATATAATGATATAATTATCCATACATATTTATTATTTGAAAAATAATGTTAAAATGTAAATACCAAATACAATGTAACATGCTTGTGAGGAATGCTCATCACTATATTGCATTATATGCTTGCCAACAATTAAAATCACTTAAATGCCATCTTAAGTCATACTACTAAAATACAATAGATAATTACATGCATTTGATTTAGACAACAAGCTATCAGAATTTCATCTTACTATTTTTTCTGGGTCTCAGAATAAAACTTAGGTGTTAAGAGCTCCTATCTTACTACAGGCCTAACGTTACATGATCACATAAGACACAAAACACCTGCATCAACTATATCACGTTCAACAACCAGTTTCATTTCTTATAAAACGACAACAAAAGATTTTTATTTTTATCGTTTACATCAGGGTTTACGGGGGTAAATGAACTATAAAACCTGAAAAAAAGAATGAGCGTTAATATATAGTGTAAATTCTTATCTATTGCTCACCTGAGTCCCTTCCCCTGGAAGAGTCCTGCATGAAGAGCTTGACCCGGATAACTGAGATGATGATGATGCCGACAATGAGGTCATGATTGACTTAAGAACTGTGAGGAAACATTTATATTCAGAACAACGCCAACGTCAGTTTTTTATACCAACAAAGGACTGCCTTTCAAAAGCTAACTTAGTGGCTGTCTAATGTTACCTACACAGCATTTCTGGACATCATAAGTTCGATGTCGTTCAAATCGAGACTGATAGCTCAAAAGAAATAAAAGTCATGCTTATAACATATAGATACAACGCACTCAATTGTTAACTATGATAAAAAAAAATAGATAAAAAAAACAGATAACGTTAAATAAATATGATGTATTCTCCTGGGCGCCTCATATTTTAGCCGTCAGCTAACCACACAAAAACACCCGTTTTATACCATTTCACGCGCACAGGACATGTTGGAGACTAAAATGACTTTACTTACCATTATCCTAGTTCCTGCAGTTGGATAATAAGGTAAACCGTGACAGTTGGCTGTATTAATGTAAATTCTTCCCGAGGTTGAAACAAGGATGCTAGGCTAACGAGCGCGAGCTATCAGCGTGCGACATTTTAGGAGCCAAACAGCCGTTAATGTCTAAACTAGATCTCGCGTGATCGTGATGGTAGTGCATTCACACTCACCGTGTTATCTGTGAACGATTACATGGTTTCCGTTATTTAAAGAATCAGAATTTGCGTAAAGAAAGGGAGAGGTGTGTGTCTTTTTTTAACAGTTGCAGTCAGTTGAAGTTGACGTGGTGTGTGTCGTCATCGTGGTTGCCAGACCTTACGCAGTTCCCCTTTTCCTATTTCAAAAAGAAAGTAAGTTCTTGTTTGTGTCTAACGATGGCGCTATAATCACCTTTACTACAATTCCTACCATACTCAGCAATAAATACTTTGTTTTGATGTTTTATAGGTTTTCTATAAAACGTTTTTCACAGGCGGACAGTATAGTACAAGTACTTTCACTTGAGTACACATTTTGAGTATCTTTACTTTGCTTGAGTTTAATTTTTTTCTGGAAACTTACATAAATATCGTTCTTTTCGCTCCACTACATTTCTACCAAGAACCTCAGCAGAAATTCGTTTCTATGCAGCAGCTTTAAATGTGATTGGAGTTTTTACAGGTGATAGACAGCCTCTCGGTGACCTTAAAGAGACAGTATTATTGTATTTTTTTTTTTTTTTTTTTTGTCGTATTGTAAAGCAGTGTTGCTGTTGGGCCGTTATATAGGGTTGTGTAGGTGAGTTAGCAGGTTGGATTATTTGTTAGGGGTTTGAGCGCGCAGCACTGAAACTCTGTTGTAATTGTTAGGAATTTATATTTTTATTATAATAAGGGATTAAGGTGCTACAAGTCAAACATATTTTCAGCTATTACTAGACAACCGTTTGTCCGATCGGCTTAAAATTTGGCATGCAGCAACTTGGTCCAAACTGTCATAATGAGAACATTGTCGCCATCGGCCAATGAAATTTGAGCACTTATTAGACAAGGTTAACCGAGGTCGATCGGTACAAAACTCAGTGGGCACGTGGTGTTTCAGACATCCAGACAATAATAATATCATTTGATAGATCTCCTCATAATGAGCAACTTTGCCATCAAGAACCATTGCTGTCAATCAAATCTTTCATTAATTATTTGAAAATGTTAAAAACCTACTTTTGCAAACTAGTCTCTGTTTTTTTGCTCAGTTTCAATCAAACCACTGCAGTAAAAATCTGGACTCTCTAGATCAATAATTATAACAAAACAATAACAAAATGTTGAATTTCTTAATTTGGTTAGCCATAATTGGCTCATTTAATAATTTCGTTTAATAATTCTTAATAATCTCATTTAAAAACTTGTTGGAAATGTGACACATGACTATTTTCCTATGCTATAGAAAATGACCTCAAATTTTAGAACATGTTCATATATTTACACAAACATTCAATATTTATATCATAGATCTCCTCAATCTGAACAACTCAAATCGTTCATTAAATATTATGTGAAAAATCTACTTTTGCTAACCCACATGGCCCAATCTTGATCAAAACCAATATAGAACAATTCTCTGGACTCTCTAGATGAATAATTATCAAAAAAAAAAAAAAAAAGTTGAATTTTGCCTTTAGTTTAGCTGTAACAGGGTCATTTAAAAAGGGGTGTGGCCACATATACCCAAAACTTTATAAAACATTTGTCAGATCACTTTAAGCAAGCATGCAACGTTTCATAGAGATCAATCCATCAATCAATCACTTTTAATATATAGCGTAGTATATAGCGTTTTTTACCAATACAGATTGTAGCAAAGCACTGAACATTATCAAATAGGAGGATGGTAATATATAATGACGAGATTAAACTGTTTATTTATCAAATGCAGAGACGGTCTCTGTAGTCAAGACGAGGATAATCACTGGAAATCAGGTGTCCCCAACTAAGCAAGCCAGAGGCAACAGCGGTAAGGAACCAAAACCCCATCCATGAGAGAACGGGGGAAAAAAGCCTTGTGAGAACCAGGCTTAGTTGGTTCCAGTTCTCCTCTGGCCGGACGCCCAACACCTAATTTCCAATTCAATTTTAAACATGTCAGATTGTGTAAAGGACATCTAGTGTGTGTTATAGAGATGCATATAGATGTCCTATAACTCTTATAAAAAAAAGGCCTCAAAAACACAATATGTCCAGAGTAAATGACCTTAAACCCCTTATATATTTACCTATAGACTATATTCATATAATTTCATAGATCACCTCTTTCTGAGTAAGTTTGCCTCTGGGATAAATGATGTCAATCAAACAGTTTTGACTGAAAACCCTATAACAGTTTTAAAAGTTAAACTGAAATTGCAATTAAATGAAGGATGGTAGCAAAAGACCGCTAATTGGTTCATTAAACACTAAAACAGTGTTGGCTGACGTTATAAAATCACAATTTTTTAAACATTTATAATCACATTTAAAGTTTACCATTTTGCTCATACACTTTGTAACAATTTGCAATTTTAAACGAGACAAGATGGGATACATTACTCGAAAAATAAAATGATTATTGCCGGACAAAATCCTTTCAAAATATTTAAATTTTAAATCAAAACCACCACCACCCATAAAAAACAAAACGAAAGAAAGAAAAAAACGACTTAAAAACGTGACTAGTAAAATAAATAAATAAACATTT
This sequence comes from Enteromius thamalakanensis, assembly GCA_032357475.1. Classification (NCBI taxonomy): domain Eukaryota; kingdom Metazoa; phylum Chordata; class Actinopteri; order Cypriniformes; family Cyprinidae; genus Enteromius; species Enteromius thamalakanensis. The sequence continues at coordinate 15,143,524 of JAUCMT010000013.1, forward strand.
TAAAAGCACATGCATATTGTTATTAAAGCAGGCATACCCAACACATTTTCTTTTTTTACATAGGCTTACAATTAGATTTTCTTTGTGACAAAACACTCTTCTAACATATTCTAAATATAGCATCTTTCCCTATACATTTCTTCATTTATTATACTGAATGTTTTCCAAAGAGGGGGCAGGGGGAGAAGTCACAAGAAACAAGCACATGAGCCTCATTGTATTTCAAATTCTAATGGCTTTATTTATATATATAGATTTGTATATATGTATATATAGTTTATATAATAACTTTGACTTCAATTGCTTGATTATCCTTTTTTTTTCTCCATTTTGTTCTGTTAGATTTCAACGACAGGACATAAAGAACAAGGCATTCCACAAGATCATATATTACAAAAAAGTAAAGAAAACTCGAATGTGTGCACATCACACACATACATTACATAGACAATACACTTGCGTTAGTATAAATAATGAAGTATGGGCTGAATTCACTTTGACAAAAAGCAAGCGTACAGAGAGAGAAAAGAGAGAGAGAGAGCATTGTTATGGCAGCTAAGAGAAGAATAAATAATTCATCATATTTTAATCCAATGAATCTGTTGCATAGTTCGAAGCAAGCAGGACTGACATTCCAGCATGATAATGATTCTCACAAAAGCTAAATGAAAGAAGGGCTCTTTTTTGTCAGTTAAAACACACACTGACTGCAGACACTGTTCGTGACGGTCAGACCAAGAATCAAGATCTTGTCTTTTAGCACACATACTCAACTGATCGCTCCGGTGATTTCATTCATGCAGCATTATGATTGACACAGCTGGGTCGACTTCACATGAATTTAGCATGGATCAAAATGAGCTCAGTGCACACTTTGACAATGGAAAACAGATCAAGTGTACACTACGTCCCCACAAGAACATTTTGAGTCAACTTCTCATCTTTAGACACAGATTTGGTAACAGTGCGCCCCCCTACTGTCACCTTATAGCCCTTGAAACTACATTACATTAGGTGAGCACATATTCTCTGGCATTTTAAAGAGTGCAAACACATACATGACACCGGAAAACATTGGGCTTTTTAGATTCACCAGTCGACATTTTCAATTCAATTATGCAAAGTAAATGCAAAACATATTCACTTTCAGTTGGAATCAAATAAGGCCTTCACACTTTCCCAAAACCCACGGTCAAAGACACAGTTTTCTCATTTTTAATCAATTACTAAATCAGAAACAGTGGAGCAGGTTGTCCATGTGGTCCATTGGCACTTCTGTGATCCTAGAGATGTACAAAAAAAAAACCAACACAAAACACTACATTTCTGTATCTGTAAAGTGACTGTGAACAGCTTTTTATCAACACTTTGTCCCTCTCTAAGCAAAGCCCTTGTCCTTTCAAAGAGATCTTGTTCATGAAAAAAATAACCTAATTTGAACAGCATAAGCCTTTAATGAAATGATTCTGCTTTTGATGAGAGCAAATGGTAATGATGTGCTTTAATCTACACTCTTAAAAATAAAAGTCCCAAAGTGGGTTTTTTTTATAGCGACTGAACGGTTCTAAAAATAACCAATTTCTTGTAGAGATCGTTCACACAGAACGTGCAATGCGTTTCTTTTTTTTATTATTACTTCTAGCAATTTCACACACACACAAACAATGAGGTTCTGTGTGAACAGCCTCTTATTATGAACGTCTTAATAATCTAAAAGGGCCTTGCTTTCACTATAAAGAACCTTTGTGGAATGGAAAGGTTCCTTGGATGTTACAGAACCAATTTTAAGAGTGTATTCACGTTTTGTGGATTGAAGACTACACATTCATTGGCTAATGGAAATAACTAACTAGTGTGAGTTAATTAAACAATGCTCTCTATCTCTCTCTCTCTCTCAAAGCCCTCAAATAGAGGAAAAGAGTAAGAATAAGAGTAAAGGGAATCAGTGCATTTCAGGAGAGTGAGATGGGGACTCAAGTACGACTGTTGCCTACCTTGAAAATGCAAGTCCTTCAGCTTTACTGCGCTAGCGTCTTTCATCTTTGATGGGTCATGCATGGATGAGAGGGAGCTGTCTGGATGGAGTCGGTAACCCACACAATAAGGTGATGGAACATCAAAGCTCGTACCACTCTGCAATTAAGCAGTTCAATCGACAGCCACTGCTTATGGCTATAAAAGTAACGAAGCGAAGCGTAACGGGTAAAAAGACCAGAGATTGTTCAAGCTCATACTCTGGCAGTCATTCCCCAATTCCCACACCGCAGTAATTAGGAAACGTAATGGAGTACTGCTCTCTCGTGATGTCTAGACGGGAAACAAGATGCTTTCATCTCCTCTGTACGGAGAGCATGGAGTCAGTGTGTGTTTCCTTCGGAGAGTCTATTGATGTGTGTGTGTTTGTCACATTCATTCTGGAAACAAGTAAACATTTGGGGACGCCTCATTCCATATGTAATCATGCAGAACATTGAACACATATATTGAACAATTACGATTTTTTTTCCAATGCAGTTTTTTTTTCCTCAAGTACAGCGTGGTTTAAGCTACACAGGACACTAAAAATACCAATCGCACCAGGTTGTACATATTGCTTCGAACCACCAATTTGTTTATAAGTAATGCATGCCACATCGATGATATTATGTTTATACAAAAATAACAGCAGTATATATTACTGTGTTTCATATGAATTACAGAAATCAGATGTTCTATTGACTGCTTTCCCCGCAGACAAATACAATTTTCATTTCACTCAACATCAGATGTAAATGGATTAAATATATGCAAAATAAGTGGTTATAACTTAATGTTATATTCCAGTTTTAAAACAATCTTTTATTTACAGCTGTGGTGTATCATTTCCTCCCGTCCCCAACCAAGCAAACAAGAACTGTCAGACAACTTTAGCAGAGTAGTAATGCGTTAAAATTCAAAGTTATTGCACAACACCTTGAAGCGATTCTCAGTTTACACAATGTGAGAGAGAAAAACATGTGCAATAACAGAAATTGTTCTAAAGAGCTATTAAAGGGAAGAAGAAAATAAAAATGAAAAAGACAATGGCTTTGATCGTTTCCCCTTTTTTGACTTCATCCATTCTGATCAAGTAGTGAACAAATAAAAGTGAAGGGGGCGTATTTTAGATCCTCAAGGGAAAGAAATATCCAAATATGGATGAAATCCAGTTGTAAGTTATTCCAAATGAGCAAGAACATAGACAAAAGTCAGAACTGACTGTACAAAGCAACACTTTGGCAGAATTTATATAAAGCTCTAACTGGAAACCATTCGACTGCTTCCACATCAAGTCAAATACATTTGTACTTTCGCGTCACATACAGTATGTATGCTTCATTTATATCCAGAGCTGCGTATGACAAATGTTTTCACAAAGACAAATCAAAGTTAAATGACGACAACACAGAGAATACGTACTGTAATAATCTCTATTTTCCATAGCCGACACTTTAAAGGGCGAAACCGAAGTCTCACAGAAAATAAATGATGCTTCATCAGTCTAAAAGAACATAGGAGTTGAGTTCGAAACCCTCAATACCTTTTATAGCAAATTTCCAATTAGGTGGCAAATCAATATTTCACGCACATCTATCTGGGGCTGCAGGTTTGGAGTACGCTATTCGGGATAAGGCTCACTCTTCTGTTGAAAACTCGACCAGACCCCTTGATTTTACAGTAAACACTTAACTTTCTCAGCTCGGACATTAAATCTGACACCGCATGTGGTTACAAACGTGGCATAAATATTTTTATTTATATATATATATATATAAACTGCAATATGTACTCAACTGCTTATTTTGCTAATTTGTCATGTCACCAAACTCTCTGGCCTATACACCTATATTTATATATTTTCCCAAAATATTAAAAAGTACTTAATATAAAAATACAGAACAATTGTAAAAAAGGAACAAAACATTGAGTTTTATATGAAATTCATGCATGCTTCCCCACAATAACATACCATGTTCCACTTAAGCGAAATAACAAAAACTGCCAGTAGGGGGAAGTGCAGCATCAGCCGACTGCTGTGGAACCTTTCCGTAAACAATAAAGTGGTCCATCTAGGCTTTTTTTTTTTTATTTCTTTAGGCAGTGACTCTCTGTGTGTTTTTCGAATTTGGTTGGAAATACAAAATAAACTGCAAAAACAATGGGATATAAAAGAACAATCTATAAAATATGGCTCTGAGCAAGTAGAAAAAGGTGTAATTTGAGGAATCCATCGAACCTAGATTGGTATGAGCGGAAGGTCGGTCTATGGCAGTAGTATGTTTCGGCTAATAAAAAGCACATGTCGTTGAGGCCGCACTCTTACGAAAACAGTCCAATCTAGTTTGTCGTCCAGGTTTTAACAAAGCTCACAGGGTCCGACAGAGGCCCTTGCTGCATGCTATTGTGTGTCGAAGTGTTTTCTTTCTTTTTAAGTAGCAAAAGCATGCTTACTACATGCAGTATCCTTACCCTCGCAGGCTAAGTTCAGGGTTGTTTTTTGGAGCTCTACCAGTGCCGTCTGAGTAACTTGGAGCTTATGTGGAGCACAGCCTGATGTTAGATAACAAGGAGAACACCTAACTGCAGAGCTGAGACTGGATTTGAAAGTACAGACATATGACCTCTATTATAATTTTTTTTTTTTTTTTTAAGATGAAAAAGAAAATCCTATTCATTAGTCGTTATACCCCATAAAGGTTAGTAATACAATTCCCATTCCCATACAATCAGACACAGATGAAGCTAAAAACGGATACATGCGCTCTCAATGATGAGGTGCTGTAACTTCAATAAAGTACTTGGTCAATTAGCTGGGCATTCGTTTTGAGGCAGATGAGCATTAACGAGATTAGAGATGCCCACTGGGTGTGATTTCGATGAGATGATGTGTAGGATGACCCTCCCTGCCCCCTTAAGAGCCAATCAGGTATTCTTAACTCCGCTATCAAACATATTTATTATAGTCTTTTATTCTGCTAGCGTTCACTATAGCAGCCTTATATCTGTACATATAAAGTGACAGAACACCCAAAATTAGCCTAACAGCATTGTATGTGACAATATTTGAACACATGACATGAATGTAGTGTCTGAAACACTTAAAATGTCCATTAGAGCATAAAATCATTTTTAAAACTAAAACAACATGAATTGCTTCACTGCCATGTTTTTCAAACCACCTTAAAACAGAGCTAATTGAGAGAAAAAGAAAAAGAAAAAGAGAAATCTATTCAAATAGCAACAGAGTGCATGAATATAATAGGCTGTATCAGCAAAAAAAATAATAAAATAAAATAAAAACTATGTAACTGAGAGTCCTGGGACAAATAACAAAAATGATAACAGCATTACACAAGACCAGAGACATGACAATATAAAAATGAGAAAAATCACAACTGTAGAAGAGATAAAAATGCCAGTGACAGGCTGAGAGAGGGCGTTTACCGCAGCATCGCCCTCTAGTGTGTAAGTTAGGTCATGCGTCACATGGGCTGCAGCACAGCCGCATGTACTTACAGAGTGCTGCTGCCGACACAGTGCAAGTCGAGAGGGGCAGAGGGGTGGGGAGGAAGGAGCAGAGGAAAAAGGGAGCGTAGTAGCCCCATCTGCTGCTGTAGGTGCTGCTGTCTCTCAGATGTGCATCAGCAGGGGCTCCACCGGAGGAGTGTTGCACAGATTTTCAAAAACAGAGCAAAAACAAAACACACACACACACTCAAAAAAAAAAACCTGCGTTGATTCCGGGGCAGGAGAACGATGGGAGGTTCACACGGAGAATTCATGGCTGTGAAGAGAGCGGCTCGGGGGTTCGCCACCCCCTCCGTTTCTGGAAGAGGAGGGGAGGTTCTCGATCTCTACACAGCCCTCATCTATCGTGGGGAAGCGGGGTTCCTCCTCGGAGAGGGGTACAAACTCAGGGTGGGACATGAAGTTATGGATGGAGCTTCTTGATTCTGGCTTCTCTAGGCCCTCATATAGGGAGCTACGGAATGCGTTCACCACCTTAATCTGCAGCGAGGAGTTGGGAGACAGAAAGAGAAAAAGGAATTAGTGGGATCGCACTGGCACCATCATACCGGGATATGCTGGATCTGGAGAGGAACAAAAATACGGTCAGCGGTGGGAGATGATTTCATTTTCACAATAGCACAAAAGCTCCTTATGAAATATCAAACAAACAAATAAAAAGCAACACAAAAACAACAGCACAGAGCGGGGATAAAATGAATACAAACCACGACTGTGATGCAATTTCCTATTTGGGGCAAGTGAATGAGGAAATCAGGCATAGCAAAAAACATAAGTGGGACACAACCATATCAATCACAAGCTTCGAAACGTTTCAAACTAAATGACCACAATGACAGAATCACTCACAGACATGCAACCGATGTTTGTTCAATAAGCTATTTAGGAGCCAAAAATAGCAGATGTTCGGCATTGCTTTTGGGTTTATGAAAGCTTGTCAGTAGGGGTGGGCGATACAGCTGTCGGAAACGCTACACTCGTAGAAATGGTCAACTGCAAAAATAGAGTAGTGTGTAAATTGTGCCGCATGGTAAAGACATTTGCCAAATCTCATTACATTTAGAAAGAAAAGAAGGAAAGTTTACTGTTGCTAACTCAAGATTTTGCTTAATTACTTGGTGCACTGCAGGGCAGTGGGCATCAAAAGGGGCTCAACCCATCTAAAAGTGGTTATTTTAAATAGAGAAATATTCCATTTATTTGATTTTGCACAAATATGTATTATGGAAAGGAATGCCCTGGCACATGTCCTGAACTCGTTTCATGATTTCCTGAGTCTACCGGGTTTGAAAAAAAGATAATCGTCATAAATGGAAGAATCAGAGATGACATAGATCATAATGTAGATTGTGTTTGACCAATTTGAATCTGATCGCTAAGAAGTTAGGCTAGTCAGTGACTGAGTTCCCTTCACAGACGCAGAAATATCTTTAGTTACGTTGCGGATAGATCAATAACCTAATGCTGGCGGTGCTTTTACTCTAGTGGTAGCATGAGACGGAGACTACAACCCACACAAGTGGCTCAGGTAGTGCAGCTTATCCAGGATGGCACATCAATGCGAGCTGTGGCATGAAGGTTTGCTGTTTCTGTCAGTGTATGAAGCATGGAGGCGCTACCAGGAGACGTGGAGGACCGCTACCTCTGCATTTGTGCAAGGAGGAACAGGAGGAGCACTCTCAGAGCCCTGTAAAGTGACCTCCAGCAGGCCACAAATGTGCTTGTGTCTGCTCAAACGATCAGAAACAGACTCCATGAGGGTGTTATGAGGGCCGACGTCCACAGGTGGGAGTTGTGCTTGGCCTTCGCCAGAGAACACAAAGATTGGGAAATTCGCCACTTGAGCTCTGTGCTCTTCACAGATGAAAGCAGTAGGGGTGCAACAAAAAAAAACACGGTTCGGTTCGATACGACACAGTGGTGTCACGGTTTGGTATGTTTTCGATACAGCAAAAATAAAATATAAGACACATTTTTATTTATTAAAACTAACATAAAAGTCTGATTCCCCCCACCCCCTTTTACTTTGAAAAAAAATGGAGCTATACTTCACATATCTTCTGGGGTTTCTTCTTAGAAGCAAATAGAACAAAACCTCCTTTATAACCAAAATCAAATGCTCCTTTAAAAAAAAAAATGAAAAGTTATACTGTAGTAGTCATAAACTAATAGAAAGAAAATAACAATTTTGTTTTTAAATGGAACTCAGTTTCAATCAATTTTTAAGTTTTTTTTCCTAGTTCAGAAAGATGAGTGTTCACATTTTCTTCAGACAGCACAGTCCGCTGTTGTGCTTCCGATAATGAAGGTCAGTCTTTCTGTTCTTTGCTAGGAGTGCAAGGAGTGCTCAATAACATTTAGCATTTTCTTAAAACCTGCATTAAAATTTGCAGTTATAAATTTACCGATCGATTGTTTTGCCCTGTTGGAATCTGTTGGAACTGCCTGCCTGAATGCCACAGGGATAGTTTGTAATGTGCATGTTTCTAGTTTTCGTCTGTTTGGGGGTGGGAGGGGCAGTCAGCACGTTCCCTGTCCCGTCGTTTGCGCTGCCTGGTTGACTGTAGCTCTATAACCATTATATTTTACACACTTTATTTCTCTTTTTTTTTCAAATATAAAAGTATTAGTCTAAATTATTCAGTTTGTAATGCATACTGAACCGACAGAGTCGTTCCGAACGGTTCAATATGAATATGAGCATCGTTACACCCCTAGAAAGCAGGTTCACACTGACCACATGTGGCAAAGTCTTGAGATGCCGTGGAGAACGTTCTGCTGCCTGCAACATCCTCCAGCATGACCGATTTGGCAGTGGGTCGGTAATGGTGTAGGTTGGCATTTCTTTGGAGGGCCACACAGCCCTCCATGTGCTCGCCAGAGGTAGCCTGACTGCCATAAGGTACCGAGATGAGATCCTCAGACCCCTTGTGAGACTATTTGACGATGCGGTTGGCCTCCTATTGCAAGACGAAAGCATTGAAGCTATGGACTGGCCCGTCCGTTCCCTAGACCTGAATCCAATTGGGCACATCTGGGACATAATGTCTCACTACATCCACCAACACCACTTTGCACCACAGACTGTCCAGGAGTTGGCCATTAATAAATTATACTTAACTTTTTTTTTTTAACAATGCTTTATGGGATTTTCAAAAAAAAGTTTCTTTGAATTTAATAACATCATACATTTTACTGTTCCTCACACAAACCTACAGCATGGCTATAGAAATCATCTCATGGACTACTTTCATGGTGCTTTTTAATTTCATTTTGTGCTTTAACGCCCACCCCTACCAGTAGGAGTTCTGCTTTTGTGAAAGAGAAAGGTAAGACCAATAAAGGGGGTGAAATCAAGAGGGCACTGAGAAGACAAACATTAGGAGGTGAAGAGAAAACAGAAGATGCTGTCAAATAAGTCAAACAAACATGCATGCACACATGTATAATAAAAAAGGTAATTCCGATCCCTGGTTGTAATGCTTCATAAAAGCACTTACTAATGAGTATGATGGGTATAAAAGTCTACAGACTTAATATGCAGACCAATAAAGAGGACTTCAGAGTATTTGAGAGGCATGCTGCTTTACATGCAGGAATGCTAACAGAACGGTTTGTCAGGTCATTTTGCGGTAATGAGTTTTGACAGGCTATTGTGTGTGCATAAGAGGGATCCTTGCCTAGCGCTGTACAGTCAAGATACCATTACCTTTGCCTGATTATGCCAGTTAATATTTTTTCCCCAAAATGCAAGTAGACAGAGAATTAAAATCCATAGCATGTGCATCTAGTCCTTCAAGACATATGCTCTGGGTCTCTCAGAGACTCTCTGTGCTGTGTGGTAAAACGTCAAAAACTATTCTTGCTCTCTTGCAATTTTTGTATGGCTTTAACCTTGACAAAGACAGTAAAGATTAATGCGAGTTGGAGTAACTTGTTTCGTGAGGGTCTGGAGAATTTTCCCCTTGGTAACAAACAAGTCTGAAGAACCCTCTGCCCTGCCAGCTCAGCCAATCAGCAGTGGCTTGGTCTGTTCGATCCCTGTTTATTTCTCAGGTTTACATTCTTGTATCATGCAGCTGTCGGTCATGTTTTCTCTCTTGATTTTCTCCTCCAAGCCAGAGTTAACCTTGCACATAAAACTAAGTTGCCTGTCAGTTCATGTAAAAGTGCTTGACTATGCTGTGATACCTGAAACTGAATCTCACTACGTCAACAGCATTTATTTTAATCGGTCTAACTATTTCTGCCTTAGTTTAAAATAGCAGAGACGCAAGAGGAAGGGATCAGAAGCAGCGAGTGTGCGAAATGAATGTCTAAATTTCCTTTAGCCTGTGAAAAATGCAGCAACAGCAGGCTGAAGTCATTTGTGAAGCATCTACTCAATTCTCATAAATTCCCAAAGACCTTGTGGGAATTTCAGTGTGTTGAATCACTAATTTGGATGACCAAAAAACAAACTATAGCCCTAAAATGATATTCCTATGGTACGAACCCATAATTGCTCACTTGTAAGGTGGCAATGATGCTGAAATTGGTTATTATAGCTAATATTAAAAGCTATACTACTACTTCTTAAATGGCATATTTTTTATATGTACATATTTTGCATACTGACATCCTAAGTACTGCATATCGATACTAAAAACAACTCTGAACAATTCACATTTCGGCAGAAAACCCAACAGGATATAGCTATATTGGCAGGATATAGCTGGAATGCATCTGTCCAATTTCACATGGTTATTTTAAAAATGACTGAACCTAATCGAACCTTTAATTTCCTACCATCTGTCTGTATATTTGGATTGCTCCCATCTAGGGTGAAATGAACCTTCTGACCCGAGATCTGCCTTGAGAGTGTGCACACACTTTCAGATGTGTAATGCAAAAAGCACTATTGATGCAACCTAAGTAAAGGAAAGCAGGACGAAAAAAAACTGCCTCCATGACTCATAGTTCCTTCTAGAATATCAATGAATAAAGATGGAGACAGAGTATAACGTGTCAGAGCAGAAGACACAAGGTGTGATGAGGGGGCTGAAAGCATGAGAGTGAGAGTGGGGCTGCAAACGAAGGAGAGAGAAAGACAAAGAGAAGAGTGTGAGTGAGTGTGTGAAAGCAGTTGTGAAAAGAGGCAGAGGGGTGGTGTTAAAACGAGAGAGACTGTTGGAGAAGAGAACAAGGCAGCGAATTCCATTGGAAAGGAAGCTTCATTATGTCCTATGGGGAGCACTCGGAAGGGTGTAGGGCAATACTTTTTTCTTTTTTTTTTATAAAAAGTTAAACAACTATTTGAATATCTGTAATTTGAGGGTGCAAAATTTAAATGAGGAAATTAGTTTTTTTTAAACCTGTCCAAATTAAGCTCTTAGCAATGCACTTTTTGATATTTATAGTAGGAAATTTACAATTGATGTTTGGCCATCCTGAAACAAAATTGTCCTGGCACTGGTTACTTGCATGCAGACATCAACAAGGCTCTCTGCATTCAAATCACACACAATGCGCAAGTTCAGGCATTGGAAGAAATGCAAAGTAAATGAGAAAGAGACAGAAATAATGAGTCTTAGTTGGAAGATTGTGAGGACAAACTTAAAAAACAAAAAAACAAAAAGAGAAAGAGAGATAGGAAAAGCAGTCTAAAAAAAGTGGTTATTGATTTATTACAGGATAACAGGCAGATCATGAAAGCATTTAGCACATTAGCATTCAGCATTGCCATCATGCAACAGCACTGCTAGTTTGCCGGTATGTTATCTGGCACTCACTGCCTGTAGTAGAAGAGGAAGCAGGGGCGGGCGGCCCAGCAGCCGCAGCAGAGTTGGCGGACAGGGAGGAAGAGGAAATCCCTACATGGGTGGGGCTAGAAACAGTTTTTGCGTCGTTGTGCTGGCTGACCACAGAGGGCTGGCGACGCAGGGCCCCAGGCACTGCAGTTTGGCCCGTCTGGAATGTATAAACCACGTCCATCTGCAAAGAACAGGGAGAAGACGAGGGAGGAAAAAAAAAATATAGGAAGAAAAGGAAACAGAGAAAGACAGAGACCAAGGGGCCAAAAGGAGCGGTTAGAGCAGATACATTTGTTAATAGAGAAAAAGAGAACAAAATATAAAGTTCTGTTAGTACTGTGTCTGGCAGGAGAAGGGCTGGCACAGGAAGATAAAAAGGAAAGTTTTTTGTGGAGAACTGTTTTTTTTTTCCAGGAGAAAGGAAATGCTGTGAAGATGACCGTGAAAAAGAAGGGAGCACAAAGAAAACTAGCTCTATGAAGTACTGATGAGTCTGAATTGTGCGTGTGCCAATTATTTCTTTCTTTGTGTACCACTAACCATGCATGACAGATATAAAATAGAAATCCATGAGGATTTTAAAAGTGGGGTGGTGGGACTTTGGGCGAGGGGGAGAGATAAGAAGCTAATTAGTAGAGTAGTGTTTTTGCGGTCAGTTCAACAGCCCGCGATCAGGAGTAAGAGTGAAGGGGTGGGAGGAGGGAAGGAGGAGGAGAATGAGAAGACTGTTCAGCCTTTTTTCCGGTTGGGCTTGGAGGGAAGTCTGGTAGAATTAGCAAAGATGGTGATCTGAAACCACAGGGGGTCTGGACGTATCCAGGGCACATTAAAACTCTCCCTCCCCTTCACACATTACCGCCAAATTAACTTGCTTTCAACAAAAGAAGATTATACAATGAAAACGAAAGTACGCTATTTAAGACTGTTGAAATTCAGGCTAATATAGGAATACTATGAAAACGTTAAATAAGAATAAGTAAAAAATAATGTTAAAAAAACTTGCCTAGTAAAATATAGAAAGACTATATAAATAAAAAATAATTTATAATAAAATAAATAGTGTTTTTAATAATTTATTTTAAAGGGTTCAGACCATTGCTAATTAACTGTTTTCTTGTGTTAAGCATGAAAGCTAATAAAAAAGCTAACTTATTTTAAAGAGTTTTGAAAAAAATATTTGAAATTAAATTTAATTTTTGCATTGTAAAAATGCAAAAGTAATACATAACGTATTACTAAAAAGATGAATTAAAACAGATGTTTTGTCTGCTACCTTCAAAACTAATTTTGCAAGAAAAAGCAGAAGTGATTAGGGCTGAACGATAAGGACAAAATTTCATACCTCGATTTTCATGCCAGATATCTCGATTAGGCATGGGATGATAACCGGGTCCAAGGTTTACCGCGGTTTGAAAAAGTCACGGTTTTAAAACCGCAAACAAAAAGAGTTATACCGTTCCTACGATATGTGCATTTTTTGTCTCGTTAAAGTGAAAGCACAGGACTCCCTCTTAGGTTGTGTGTGCGCGTACCTGCAGCGAAAACAATGCAGCCCCTCCCCCACCGTTTACTGCTGGCAGGCGCGTGTATGTGATTGTGCATGTGTCAGTGAGACTTGTATGGCAGCAAATCTATGAAAATAATACGTGATCGCACCACTGATGCTGGTGTGTGCGGTAAATCACAAACGCGAGAGGAAAACAGATCTACACGCGAAGAAACAGGAGCCGCGAGCGTGCATAATTCTCTCACCTGCTCGCGCGAACACTTTTATTTTTGTCAGTTGTGGGGCGGGGCTGTTTTAGTTGTAATCTCAAATGTCATTGGTTATTCTCCGTTTCCGTAAGTCAGTATTGGATGCCTGTTTGATTCATTCACTTGGCATTGGACCATGTGTTAGTTATTGTTTCATTTATTTGTTTTATTGATTTATTTCTTATTGATTTTGTCTTTATTTAATGGATATTTATATAGCATATATATATATATATATATATATATATCTATATATATATATATACACATGATGATAGATAGATAGAGAGATAGATAGATAGATAGATAGATAGATAGATACCGTGATATTTTTGTCCGAGGTTATCATCCA
>JAUCMT010000013.1:15157069-15181141 GCA_032357475.1 Enteromius thamalakanensis
AAACTGATGTTCGTTGTGTGACTGCAAGGGATGTATGCAGGGCGGGGCGAGCGCGGAGAGGGGAAATCTATATCGTTTATATCGTTGCTTTTTTCGATAGTAATATCTTAAAAGTTCATATCGAGATATAGATACGATAGCGATATATCGTTCAGCCTTAGAAGTGATTAGATAAAGGGATAACCAGATACTTTTCACTTCACATTCTCTTTGATCTTTCACAATAGCAAAATATTGCTATTAAATATTTCTAAATATTGCCAAACGATGTGATGAAAGCTGTAACAAACAACGGAGCAAGAACAAGAACAAAAGAGAACAGGGTTTAAGATGATTCCACATGGCAACATGAATTCCCCATGACCTGGTGCATTGCTGAAAGGCAAATAACACATTTCTTAACAATCTGAAATGAAAATAAAGCTTAAATGAATGTTTTTTTCAGAATTGAAAGAAAGCAAATCTACAGGGATAACTCAGTGCCTGTGGAATACACTGACAATCTTTGGTGGGTGGTTTTACCATAGTTTTTCCTATAGAACATTCTTAATAGGCACAGAACGCCCTCTCAGAAAGATCGCCCACCAACACACAGACACTCCTGGAGGATCCAGATAAATACATCTGTGAACCTTCTCACTGAATCCACTCATTGTTTGTGAGCTGCAACACTGTGTCATGTATGAAGGCAATGGTAAGTGAAAGGAGGTCCTCCTACACGGCTTCCATCAACAGAGCTTAAAAAAAAAAAAAAAAAAAAGTATGTTTCCAGTCATTTCCTTGCACATCTTCTGATGAAAGCAAGCAAATGTTGCTGTACAGTCCCCAGTTATCTCCAGGCAGATTGTGCATATAGTCAGAGAGACATGGGTTGCCCCACTGGCATTTCAAGAGTGTCATCTCCAGTGCACATACTGCTTTTCAACCTGGGAGACCTAAGCAGCTCACAAGTTTCTGCTTAGTTTTAAGGAAGATGCTTTTCTGCAAATGAGCCCATGGAGATGCTTGAAGGTCACTAGGGTGATGTCTACACAAAAACAGCCACCGGCTATCTAGAATGTTCAGTAATAATGCATATTTCAGCAATGCATATGCTGTTCGGAGTTTACAAATTAACCAAATTAAAAGCAAACAAATGAAATAAAAGGAATGATTGTATCCCCTTTTTAAATTCACTTCCATAAATTATGATTAGATTGAATTAGATTGAATACATTACCCCCCAAAAGTATATTAATTTATTTAGCTAAATCATAATAAAAATACTGTTTCCGATAAATACAAAATTGCTCAACCTTCTTTCTTTAAAGTCTGGTACCATTTAATATGAAAATAATAACGTGGCAACTGCAACAAAGCAACTGTTAAACATACTGACAATGGATCAAAATAGTAAGATCAAAAATACCAATAAGAGCAAAGACATCTTCTCTAAATGTTGTGTAATTGTAGGTTGTATTTAAGCCATTTCTACTCTATACTGGCACACCTGCTGGAAGAGACCGGAAGGTTACCTGAGTCTGGATGCGGTTGAGTCCTCTGAACCATAGGATCTGTCCTCTGCGCATTTCCATCTCGGCATGGTCAATTTCATCCGCACCTTCAGTTAGCACCTCCTCTGCGATGTCCTCTTTGGGGATGCCGTGGCCAGCCTCTTTCAGGAACTTGAGTCGGTGTGTGGGGACGGCAGAGATGAACTGGAGTATGAGAAGAGAGAGGGGGGGGAATAGGGTTAAGCGATGGAAATTGTAGCTCATCAAATAGTCATTAGCAGTGGTTGAGATTATGAATGGCTTTCCGAGAACAGGATGCTAAGAACGTGGTGAATAAATGCAAAGATTTTAAGAATCATTATGGCGTTTGACAGCAAGTTCGTTGTGTGTTAAAAACCAAAAGGTACCTTTAGTGATCATAAATTTTAGTGCCAACTACACCTAACATAAAGCTTGTTTGATGAACCACCAGAATATTCCCTAATTCTGCCATTAAACTATTTCCAAGACAATAATCCGTGCAAAATTTGGAGTCATTTGTGGATACAAGCAAGAATTCATGAAAAGGATGAAGTGACATTAAAAACATGCGTTGTTACAAAATATCTGCATTACAATATTGTTATGCTGAACTTTCAATTCATTAAAGTATCTTACCGTTTCCACAAAATATTAAGCAGTCCCCTTTCAACGTTGATAATTAATCTTCCTTAAACACCAAATCTGCACATTAGAATGATTTCTGAAGGATAATTTGACCCTGAAGACTGGAGCAATGGCTTCTCAAACTTCAGTTTTGCCATCACAGGGATAAATTATATTTTAAAATACATTAACATAGGAAATGGTTGTTTTAAATTGTAATATTATTATTTCACAAGTTTGATGTTTTATTGTATTTATAATAATTTCTTAAAAGATGTGAAATTCTGCTGATAAGCTAAGTAATGATATCTTTATTGTGTCCGTGCCAGATGAATACTGCTCTGATCGGAAATAAATCATGCAGCTATACATATCAAAATCCCATTTAAGCCACCTATTGCTTACATGTAGAAAGGTACTTTTTAATTAGTAACTTTTCTTGCAACTGTAATTTAACCTATTTTAAGCTACAGTTTTCAAAGGGACTTCCTGACACAGATGGAAGCTCTAAAATAGTTTAGTTATTTCTGCACAAATTCCTCTCTAGGTGCCTCCGTTGATGCTGTTTGACATGAGACAGCACAGAGACAATACGTATTGAATAGAATGCATGCTGCTTCTCCTCCATGTTTAAGTTCCCAGCATCTGGTTTGTGAAGCTGCACGTGTGTACACACACAAACAAATGCGCGCATGCTCACCAGCTGAGAAACCCAGTAGGAAACGGCTTATGTGTGATGCAACTGCCAGAAGGAGCAGACGCCTTGCAGCTCTAAAGGCTTTATCCGTACTTGATAACTTCCTCTGCCTTTTGATGACCTAACATGATGCATCAGTCCTGAGTTTTAAATGTACCGTAAGCATGGATGTATGGAGGCAGAGGACAGACCTTGCGCTTCCGGGGTTGATGATAAAGCTCACAGCTCTTAGTCCTTTTTCTGAGCTGAACTTTTGAGATGGCGGCAACTGCTCTCTGGAATTATGTCTGCCAGCCTCCCTCGTTCCCACCCACAGGTTTGAAATCGCACACAGCTTCACCTCCCCCTTCCATGCCCTCCCAGTGGGATTGAAGAGAGAACTGAAGATGTTCCACATCACCCACGCATGTGCATTCTGCCGTGATGTTTTCATAATTTCTCCACTTCGAAGCTTGTGTCTCTCTCTTTCTCACTTTGTCATTTGTAAACGCTCGTTGCTTTGAGATACTGATTAGTGATGAACAACGACATACTGTAAGAATTAGCCTTACCTGGCCCCAGAGCAGCTCACCAACTCCAATGAAGATACACCAGAGCCACTGATCGAGGGTGAGGGCTGTGCAAGAGAAAGGCTTCCCACCAAACTGGACAATGATAATCTGTAACAAGGGGTACTGCATTAGTCCAGCTACTGCAAAGCAATAAGCCACGGGAGACTGAGTTACAGGGTTTTCAACGTGGTTAAGAGGTGTTTTTTTGGATTACTTTAAAACAAGCATAGTTGTAGTAAAATACAAGTGTGTAGTAAAAATAGCTGGACAAACAATAGCAACAGCAACCTGAAAATGATTAAAAAAAATTAAAAATCTTATTTAATGCACATGATGCATAAAATGCTCACACCAGCCTTAAATTTTAGTTTTTTGTAAGTCAGTTAAATAAAAACAGATTGGTCTAATTTGTAAGAAAAAAAAAGTAAAAGGGTGATTATTTGACGTGATTATTATAGTTCACGGTTTATGCAACTAGGTCAAAATAGACCTAGGAACTGACTAAAAATTAATAAGTTTCATCCTTATTTTGTAACTTTTTGGTGGAAATATTCTTATGGTAGCCAAGCAGCAATTTAACGCATTAATAAACAACTCAGATCACACTTAAGAACTTCTTCTTTTGAAAAAGCCAAAACTTAAAAAAAAAAAAAAAAAAAAAAAAGACTGCATTGAGAGATGACACTGTGATATTACACAATATATATTTCTACATTTAATTTATTTAAATGTTATACCTGCAGAGCAAAGGTTCCCAGAACAACGCTGCAGAAAATGGGGTTCCTGTAAATCCCCTCAAACACGTTCCTCTCTCCGTGGATCTTGCGGGCGTTAATCTCGTTGAAAAGCTGCATCATTACGAAGACATTGAAGATTATGGTGTAGTGTTCAGATGGGGGGGAGTGCAGAGGAGCATTGCGGCCACTATCAATGTTGAAGAACTTCTCACCTTTGGGCACAGAATAATAGTTTCCATAAATAAGTGATGTGAAAGTTTAATATTGATAAAAAATATTTCAATTATTAAAAAAGTATTTTATACCAGAAGAAACAATGATCTCAATAAATACATGCTACTGTTAATTAAAAAAATAAATAAAAAAGTATTCAAACTAGAATAGGGGCTTTTGTACGAATGTTAATTAACCCAGGGGGCACTGTAAATTAGTGATTAACTTGTCTAATCAGTTGGCAGCAGTACAAATATGGCAACATTTACAACAAACTCTTCTGCAGAATTTTACATGCTTTAGGTAGTCTGTGATGTGATCTATTTCACTGTAGGGAGCAAATACAAGGATTTACAGATAAAGGGATACTGAGAAATATTCTCTGTGACATTTTGAGTTGAGATGGACACCTTTAACTTTTAAAATGGAGGAAAAATCCAGAAAGTAAAGCGGTGAGCTTTTAGCTTAGGACGACATTTAGCATCAGAGCCTACAAAGTAGCATTACTTCAAAACTTTTACTTCTATATTCTTTATAAAAAAATAATAAAAAACTCTATATAAAAAACTCAAATGCAAATTTTAGTTAAAAAAAATATGCATATGAATACTGCAAATATAAATACTAGTACCTCATCGAACGAGCCAGACATCCAACCATGCATCCCATACTTAAAATAAAATTAGCCACAGTCCTGCATTTCAAAGTTCTATGAGTTTTAACTATAGTTCAAAGTGCCATAAGAATTAAATATTAATGATTATCTATTATCATTATTACTGAACCTCCAAGGAGCCATACAGAAGCCTCTTACCAGCAAAGAGAAGAGTAAATGTGATGACAAGTTGGTAAACAGCATGACCCAAGATGTTCTTCATCATAGTCCTGGAAATGAGCGGCTTGTCTCGTCCGTAAGGTTTCCTCAGCAGGAGCGATTCTGTTGGGGGTTCCGTTGCAAGAGCCAAAGAAGCCAGTGTGTCCATGATCAGATTAACCCACAACATCTGAACAGCTTTAAGTGGAGAGTCCTGCAGACAAAATAAACCGACGTGAGACTCCACAGAAAGGACATTACTACAGCATTGTCATATGTAATGTAGTTAGGCAGGGACACCACAAGTCTGGCCGGCCCCATATTAGCCAAAGTCTGGCACCAGCACTAAACGGCCTGAAAATACACAATAAAATACTTGGCTTGTAGAGTTCTGTTATTATGACAAATGAATTGTGTCCCACAACACCATGCATAACCACTGAATACTCTTGTGTTTTTCTTGAAACCCAGATATTTATTTTTGTCTTCTGTAGAGGTAATTTCTCAAAGACCACACATGCTACTTTTAAAGTCTCAATATTTTAAATACTTTTACTTTTCAGGCATCTAGCCTGAATTTGTAAATTGACAAATGACCTGATGTGCACTACATAGGAAAATATAAGTGTGTGAAATATTAAAATTGTCAAAATATGAAAAACCGTATTAGGAAGGGATATATTTTTGTTATTTCAAAACACTAAACAACTATTATAGCATTATATAACAATTCTATATCCAGGCATGAAAATGGGACAGGGGTGAAAAAGGTTAGAAGGGTGTTTGAGGGGCGATGCGGCCTGATGGGGCCTGGAGGTGGGGGACTCCCACAGAATAAATATTACGGCCTCATTAGGGGACATGCTGTAACTTAACTTGTAAATTACTTTTTTTTTTTTGGGCAAAGAAATCAACATAAGTATTTTCTACCATTATCGAAAAACAACGTTCTGCCCTAACACACTCATACTGGAAAAATAATGTTTGTATCAGTATCAACGATACTTTAGCATTAAATACAATTTACTCTCTTAAGGGTACGTTAACATGAAGCGTCTATAAATGAGTGGAAAATGCGAGGAGCATCGCTTCCTCCTCTAATCTCAAAGCGCTTGCTCTTCTGTACCTTATGCTGATACTAGGCAACCATGAAGGCACTATCAGTTACAAAATCATTTCTGTTTTGGATTTTACACTGCACGGCTCTATTGAAAATAAAGTGAATGGGCCCCTAAGTCTTTGGTGACACAAACACCACGAAATTAAATAGTGGATCTCTCCCCTGTTGACTCCCGTTCACATTGTCCCGCGGGAAGAAATGGCACCAAAATGAAATGGCTCAAATCCGCTTTATATTAATATTAAGTTTTAAATGATCAATAAATACCACCCAAGACTGACTTTTCCAAGAACCCCCCCCACCCCTCAAAAAAGAATTTCTCAGTGGATCTACACGATTCACGTGGTCACCTGTTTGGGCTTCTAAACAGCATACATTTTCATACCTGTATAGCAAATGGTGTAAATTTACCTGTGTGATGCAGGCTCCAGTGAAAGCAACAATCACAGCCACCACATTGACAGTCAATTGAAACTGCAGAAACTTGGAGATACTGTCATAGACATTACGCCCCCACATCACAGCTTTGACAATACTGGTGAAGTTGTCATCTGTAAGAATGATGTCAGATGCCTCCTTTGCAACATCTGTACCTGCAATACCCTGTAAGACAAAGAAAGCACATGCTTTTTAGAATGCCTTCATAAATATCAGAGCAGTCTACTTCATGAATAATTGCAGATTCAGGTTCATTCTTGAGAATAGAATGGTTCTCGTTAAAATGAAAGTTGAAAGAAAGAGAAAGACTAACTTCAAAATCAAAAGAATTTTAATTAGGCCTTTTCTTGGGTTTTATATGAAGACATTTAAGCTGAATGAGTTTTCAGAAAAACGAAGTGGTAGTTATGTGGATGCAAACAGCACAGTAAATTGGTGACCCAAATTAAACCATATCTTGATTGGACAGCTTCAGGCTTTCTATTTCTGAAATACTTTACTATGCCTTCTCTCATCCCAACCTAACGTCCTTCAGTCGGCAGTGCACAATTGCACCAACTACTGCTTTTTACTCTCTTAGACGATATATATATAGTGTTTGAGTAAGAAATATAAATTAAATTCACAGCATATAAAACACATTTCTAAAAGCACAATAATTATATATTCGCTTAGGTTGTGGAGTCATCTGAGCAACAAGCAGGGGTCAACCACTTATCAGGAAGAACAGCATGTTTCGATGATGCCCTGGGGCATTCTGGCTTGGTGCAGAGCAAGAGATACTGGGCAAGGATTAGGATGCAACCTCTGTGGTTATTAAAGCTATTTATGTTAAATTATGTCATTGCTTGCCAAAACCTCATCGAACGAGCCAGACACTCATCCACCAACTGTCTCTCACAATAAAAAGCATGATTTACCATAGCAAATCCAACATCTGCTTTTTTAAGGGCAGGGCCGTCGTTAGTGCCATCTCCAGTCACAGCCACCACCTGTCTGGTTTCTCCAACTGTGCTATCAATGATGCCTAAAAGACAACAGCACAGGAACTAAACAAAAGATAAGTGACATGGGGGTCATGACAATGAGAGAGACACCAGCTCCCTTACAGCGAGGTTTCAAATACTTAGTTTAATAATTTTAGCTTAAATAGCGATGTTATCAATGAAAGAGCAGACTAGGAGCTCAAACAAACCATTGGTAAAGATCTTACCTTTTACCAGTGTGTGTTTGTCTGTTGGTGAGGAACGAGCCAGAACACGCAATTTGGGCCAGACCTTGTCAAGACGCTCTTGTTCGACCTAAAGATAAAGGCAACAATGAAATAAGCACTTTCAATGTTGACTTAGGCATGAGCAGTTGAAGCTTTGCAGTTCTTTACCTCTCCTTTGTCATTGCGAATATGTTGGTTAAAGTCTTTGCCCTCCAGGCAGAGAAAGTCCTCTCCCGGCTGTAGAATTCCACATTTGGTAGCAATGGCACGGGCAGTGTTGATGTTGTCTCCGGTGACCATACGGACAGTGATGCCTGCTCGCTGACATTTAGAGATAGCCTCAGGAACCTGAAGAATAGAAGGACCATTATTTGGCTTGATACAAAGCATGTTGTGCAGCATAACAACCACTGCCATATACAGTATATACTCTGATGTGGAATCTGGAGATGAATAGATTGGATAAATGGGGAAAAAAAAAAAAATTGAAAAACAGATAAATGCAAAATAGTCTGAATGGAAAATCCATACCAGAGGATTTAGCAATTACTTATTAGGAAGTTGTTCAATAATGGCAAAATCTATGATAGATAAACAGCTAATAACGTGATTTTCCCTGTTTTAGTCAGGTAATGAAAAAAAAAACACCCCAAACTCAAAACAATGATTTTTTTTGTATATTAAAATCCCTAAAATTTAGTGCTGTCAAATGATTAATCAAGATTACACATGCATGTATATATTTAATGAAAATATGTTATGTTTATATATGAAATATATTAAGATATATAATATCAAATATAAGAAAATAAATATATAAATGCATTTACATGTAAATACTTAAAAATATACTGTACCTATGTGTTTTAATATAAACATGATAAATAAACACAGCATAAACATTATGTAAATAAAAATTCGGATGCACAGCACTACTAAAATTATTGCATTAATGCTTTCTGGAAGACTAACATAGTCTGATTCATGAACAATTGATTTTGAGCAGATTCTTCTACCAACTCATTTAAAAGAGTCATTAGGAGCAGTAGTTTATTAAATTAATATCTCAGTCATTATAAAAAACATCTGACAATTACACTAACAAGCAAGACACATGTCTTCCTCAATGTTATTGCTGGCCCCAGAACAGTGAGAGATGAGGACATTGTAATCACTCTTGGTGTGGCATGGCATCCCGTCAGCTTGTGGTGTGTTTTAAGCAGTAAGGGGTACAGAGACGATTTAACACATGAAGGGGCTGGATCCAGAGGTTGTGTGTGTGTGTATGCTGGAGTCCTATGTAATCATCCTCACTCAGTCTTGCGATGAATCACACCATACCCGTAATTAGAACCAATAAGCTCATTTATTTATAGATAATTAAAAACCTCCCAGTGTTTCCATGGACAGAGATGCTGCACAAGTGATGCATGTGAAGAACATGTTGTATGATTCAAAGCAACTATGGTGTGCATTAAAAAGTCGACTCGTCTTGCAACAGAATCTACAGATGTGGCTCAGATCATTACCGCACAATGTATTTTCACTTGGACAAAAAGATTTAAGCCCATCGTATTATCCCTACATGGTTCCATGACTTAATTTCAAAGCTGCAAATGGGCTACTGCCACCATCATGCATTAGCATAATACTGCTCTTATCATTACCTCAAACCATAAGACACAGGCTTTTTAAAATCAGTCCAATATGAGCGTACTGTTAAAGAAGTCAGACAGACTCTTGTATTTAACTGGAAAAAACACATTCACTAATAAAATTTCCTTGACCTAAAATTTTCCAGCTATTTTTTGTTCCCCTCGATGTGCTCAAAATGATATTTGGTGCATCAAAGTGAATCAGACACTTAAGATTTGATCGGAACATTGAAATTTGAGAAGATGAAATCCACAAAGAGGCCTCAAGACAACAGGAAGTCATAAATTGACCTGTTGCCTACCTCCTGCAAAGAGATCCAACAGACATCGTCACAGGACAGCTTGCCACATTAACACAAATGAACACCAGGAGAATCCCAACCCAGGAAGGAGATTTTTATTATTGGGCAAATAACCAAGATAATGGTCAAAGACACAGGACATCATTATTATTATTATGTGGGTAAAATAATTAAAGATTTGGATAGATCTCTATCCCCCAACTCAGGACCAGACTGAAATTCCTTATGAGACTTTAAACCTCTGGTCTTCACAAAAACTGCCTTAACATTCACAGAACTGCTTTTCATGCCTATCCAGGCTTAAAATACACTAAACCGGACTAAAATCACTGATATGCATAACTGCATATTATATGTAACCCACACCTTGAACTATCATGTGTTAATCACTGACAAACTCAATGCGAGAGTTAATCTTTTGATTGATGGTTGTTCAAGTCAATGCAAAAGCACCTATTGCTGTAAAATTGGAATTTCAGGTTTTTATTCCCCTAAACTCACTCTTTCCTCACCTTTTCTCTTCCTGCAACTCATATGAATGTGTGAATGCATGCTTATGCGTTAGTTTAGTTCATGTGTCTTAGTTTTGTCCAATAAAGCCATATTTATAATTGAAAAGAGAAGTATTTTGTTTTTTGTGCTTACAAGTTTTAAACTGCGGATTTTGTTACTGTGCTTATTAATAGTGTTTACACTATAATCTAGATTTCAATGTCCAGCACAGAGTTGATGTTATATGGCTCGTTCAGTGAATCGCAGAACGACTCAGTGATCAGCCATAAATGTAAAAAAAAAACAGCGATTCTGTTCAAATTCCCAATAGAATCTTGATTATCCAATAACACTGCAAATGGGAACAAGGATAAAATGGATCGTATTACTCAAAAAAGCCTGCAGGAATCAATTTAACCTAAATATCAGTCATGTGTTTCATTATAGAATTATATATGCCACCTAACTGGAGAGAAGCTGACGTCAATTCTGCACTGATACAATATCAAAAAAATCAAAAACAGCACAATTACCTGTCATCTACTTATTTTACCACCTTTAGTGGATTTAGGTCAGTTGTCCCCCCACCAATGAGGTTATTTCTGTCCACACTTTCACATAGTGCTTGACACTCTGCAAATAATCCATCATCATCACATGATAATCACGGTCAATACAATTTCATTACATGAAATGTGGCGGCTTGCCCCAGTCACGACTAATGCTTGTCATGTCTCATTATGAACGGAGGCCTGAAGTAAAGAAATCTCTGTCCATGTGAAGTATGTAATTTTGGCACTATGGACAAACGTAATACTATTAGCAAAGAGCAAATTGGACAATTTGGCTCACCTCAGGACGAACAGGGTCTTCAATTCCCACAACACAGATGCAGGTCAGGTCATTCAGAATGTCAGCCTCGCTGTCCCAGTCTGGCTCTGTTGTGAATTCCCTCATGGCTACGCAAATGGTCCTTAACCCGTCACAGGCCATTGGCTCGATCACTTTCCGCACCATCTCATCCTGATCTTTGGCCTTGAAGACACGTGGCTGGCCTGAAGAATCAAGGATATGGGAACACCTGACAGAAAAGATAAATGTTTAATTACCACTCAAAACTAAATTTTTCTTTAAAAGGAAGAATATGCAACAATAGGAAAACAGGAAAAAAGGGATCATATCATGTATCATTTTCTACTTTTTTTTTTACTTTAGTTTCAATTTTTTTTTCAAAAAAGCCCGGAGGACTTGATTAACTTGATCAGGTTGGAGTTAGAGCTAAACTCTGCAGGGCTGTGGCCCTCCAGGAATTAAGTTTGACACCCCTGTCTTATTCCCTTCACCTCTATTCATCTTTTTCTTTGATGTTGTATGCCTCAAGTTTGTGTCATTAGAAAATCAAGAAGTTCAGAACTTCAGACAGCAAGTTATGTTTTCCCACTGTATCAAACTCCATTGTCTCTACACAAAGATCATATTACTCATGATATGACCCCTTTAAGAGCTTTAGAATTCATCTGGCATACTTGCGCAGGACAATCTCAGAGGCACCCTTGCTGTACATTCGGAAGCCGGGACCACTGGCGTTCTTTAGTACGGTACTCATGCTCTTTCTGGAGGAGTTGAACGTGTAAACCTTATAAAATTTTTCCTCAGGAACTTCATCTCTAATAGGCTGATAGTCTCTCTTCAGGTCCAATACCAGACCAAGAAGGGCACACTCCGTCTTATTACCCACATGCCTTGGCAGACCTCCCTCCTTCTCTGACGGCTGTGGGAAAAAATTGATCATAATTAACAGGCAAGAAAAGATACATTTTAATTAGATATTGTCACAACCAAACATTAGGTTATATCAAATTAATTGCATTTAATCACACTGAAATTTTCTAAAACAAAACACCCAAATATTGTGGCAGAAGAGTAAGGCGCTGAATACACATAAAAATGGCTGCAGATGTCCATATATTGTCTGAACCTAAGTTTTTCTCTGCCTAACGACAATCAGTTTCGGTAGCAGTTTGAGTTTTCAATCTATTTGATGATGCCGAAACAGTAGTTCTACAGAATACATTTATAAAATTAAATTATAATTATTTTTATTATCAGTTTTAATTTTAACTAATGTAAATTTGTAAACATGTGTCATATGTATTTATTATTATTTTTTATTTCTGTCTACAGTTAATTTATTATTTAAGTTTTGGGATAATTTAATTTAATATAGGCTAGTTAATTTATTATTTAGTGTTTCGGCAAAGTTAGTTGTCAAGGGAACATTTCTCATTTTTGTTTAGTGTTTTATTGAATATACTAACATTTTATTATTTCAGCTTGAGATAAAACTATTGTTCTAATATATTAGTCAACAATCAAAGCCATGCCTGTTCTTGTCTTAGGACAACTTTGATTAACTTTTATTTTTAATTTTTTTTATGTCGACTACTGTAGTTTTAGTTAACAGTAATAACCCTGGTTCAGAATTGTTGCTCTATGTACCCACGCATACTAAGGTCTCTGGGTATTGTGTTTTTCTGCATTGTGTGCGATGAGCACCACGTATGACACAAAACACTAAGTAGTACAACTTGCTTCACAATACACCAAATCCCCTGCGTTTGGTTCCATTCTGCTACTGTATGCTCCGTCTAGCGATCTTAAACCAATAAAATGCCTTTAGCCGATGACTCCTTAGTCATTTTGAGCTGTCTGCTCTTGGTAAGTGTATTTTGGCTGGGGCTGACTGTGGACTAATTTGACAACCCTATAATTAATAAATAAACAAAACAAAACAGATCATTTATTCATCTGTATCTCATTTGCGTTCGTCTAATTCTTACCAGGATCTTGGTGGTGTAGGCCGAGTTTATGGAGATGCTGTTCACCAGTACCTCTAGTGTCTCTGAATTAACGGCATCGGGTTCAGGAATGCTTTTATAGTGTGTGTCACCTATATAAGCCTGCACCACCGTCATGCGATTCATAGTCAGCGTTCCAGTTTTGTCAGAGCAGATGGCAGTGGCATTACCCATGGTCTCACAAGCATCCAGGTGCCTCACCAGGTTGTTGTCTTTCATCATTTTCTGTTGAGGTAAAAACAGGAATTAATGTGGTGATACTTACAGAAAAGAGTGTGCTTAAGCCCTCAAAATTAGCACAAATAAAAAGAATCAAACAACATTTACTGATTTATATCCACCTCAACACCCTAAAGACACAAAGAACTTAAAGGTTTGTGTTGTCTCTTACCTTGACGGAATAGGCCAGTGAGATAGTGACAGCCAGAGGCAGCCCCTCAGGCACAGCTACCACCAGCACGGTCACACCGATAATGAAAAACTTCACAAAGTATTGAATATAGATTGGAGTGCACTCTGCCTTCCACTCTTGGCCCTGGACACCAAATGTATCAACCACAAAGTACAGGATGAGGATGATGACGGTCACCGCAGACATGATGAGACCTGTCGTAGGAAAGGCGGATTCAAAACCAATATGGCACAGAGGAAGTCAAAGCCTCATGACTAGAGTTCATAACAGCAATAGCTATGGCCTGATGTGCTCCATCTGAATGTTATTTGATTGGGTAACTGTAGGAAGTAGGATAACTAGGTGGAACACAGCCCAAAGGGACAAGCCTGTTGGGTGACACCGTTTCTTTAAGCAGTCTTGGGAACCAAAAGAACTAATTTACGAAAATGACATCTGAAGAAACTCATGTGTTTGAACGCATGGCTAATTAGTATAAATATTTTGCTTTAAAGCTGCACTTTGTCTGCAATGCCAAATATGGCAGTCATCTGATGTAGCTATAGATCATTTAAAAACATGTTTTTCAAAGTTCTCTTAATTCACCGGCTTATAACATACCTTTAAACTAAATGCACAAATGAATATGATATACATAAATGTTCAATATATTAGCAGCCAAAAAAGTAGTTTCTAAAATGTGAATCGATCAATGTTTTAGAAAGAACAAATTCACAGTAAAAAGAGACTCAAACATGCAAACTGTTGGGAATGTGATATTTAACCCTTCAGGTATTATAAAGATGACATGTGGTATATGAGTTCATCGGGCACCCTTGATACTTAGTTGTGTGGCTTCTAACCTGCTTTTCCAATCTGAACAGCTAGCCTGGTCAGCTTGCCCTGCAGGACCGACTTTTCTTTCTTGGTGACGTTGACCTTCTTTTTCTCCTTTTCTTCCTTCTCCTCCTTCTCCTCTGACTCCACACCTTCCTCGCTCTTCAGTGGTTGGATCTCCAGAGCAATGCCATCCTGGGTCTTAGCTGTGGAGGTTGATTTTTAAGGAGTGGTTATGGGAACAAGGGAGGAACATGACAAAAAAAAGAATGGCTCCTCTGGTAGTCGCATCTGATGACGTTCATTTCAGTTTAAAGCAACTTGCTGGACTGCAATATTGAACTACAATTAACTGCACCAAACTAGAATAGGCAAAAGGGAACTATACATTTATCAAATAAAGACATTATCAAGGCAAACCAGCTGCTAGTTTAAAAAAAAAA
Organism: Enteromius thamalakanensis; assembly: GCA_032357475.1. Classification (NCBI taxonomy): domain Eukaryota; kingdom Metazoa; phylum Chordata; class Actinopteri; order Cypriniformes; family Cyprinidae; genus Enteromius; species Enteromius thamalakanensis. The sequence goes on from JAUCMT010000013.1 coordinate 15,171,969, forward strand.
AAACATTGGGAACTTTGATAACTTTAATTCAATTATGCTACATACAGGGATAAAATGACATATTATATTACCCAATTTCCCACTGAAATAGAAACTTAATGGAGTCGAATATCCAATTCAGCCACTTTGCTGTGGATAGACATTGATCCCTCGCCCCCAATTCCCATTAAGTCTCCATTTTAAAAGATACAAAGAGGACAAGTCGTTTTCATTTTGCAGTTAGACTATCTATCATCTCAAACATGGTGCGCAACACGCTGAATCTCTGTAGGAGTTTGAGAAACAGTCCAAGAGCCTACCTGACCATCAGTCACAACAAACAACTGACCAGAACTGACAGAGCTGACCAGAACGACCACACATGAATCGGGGATTGATGGACGGACTGACTGTCTGACTGACAACACGAACAGAGGCACGCACGACAAACAAGAGAGTGATTTACAAATCAACTTAAAAACAGAAAAACGGTCCAAACAGCCAGAAATACAACCAGCACGAGAAAAACAAGGACCAAGAGGAAGACGAAAAAGATCAGAGAGATTCTGGTTTATTTTTCCGCTCCCAAAAGAAAGAGTGCGGTACCAGAGAAAGAGGTTTAAGGAGAAAGAAAAGGTCAAATTTTGACCCGAAAGAAGAGTATACGAGACAGCATGAAGTCCTGAGCCACACCCTAGAAAGAAGCAACAGTGAGAAAAACAAAGAGCTAAAGTAAAGAAACGGACAAAAACAACAATCCACAGCCGGTCCATTCTGAAAGGGTGCAACTCCCACATAAGCTACGCCCCTAAGCATTACATTCACATCATAAACCATCTATGAAGCTAGGAACACATTGTACTGGGCAATGTGCATCTGTACAAAAGCTCACGGATGCATATAAACAATAAAAAGTCAATGTGAGACCCTGTTCGTAACGCACTGTTCTTACTATGCATTCCGGGTGCAAAAAGTACAATAATTTTCTTAAAAAAAAAATAAGGGTTGGATGTAATTTTATCCTTCCAGAACTGATTAGAGTGTGAAAATCGTGCGTTTCAAACAAGACGATACCATAGAGCCAGACCTGAACATCTGTTCGGCTAACACTTAAAGACCAGGGGAAGACACTGCGTTCACAAACTCTGTGTTAAACCAATACCAGCTTGTGTGCTTGAGACCAAGGGCAAAAGGAAGGAGATCTGTGCAGACAAAATGAGCAGTTCTGTCTGGAACAGATGCTCAGTCCCCGAGCGCTACAGGGGGTGGGGCTGGGGAGGGGTCGTTGGGGTCAGCCAGGGCAGAGTGGGCACACTCTGAAACACAGTACAAATGTTCATAGATGACCCGCACCAAGCACGCAGAGATAGAGAAAGAGGCTTCTAAATGTCACATTAGTGAAAATTTTTATCTACTGAAAAATAACTGATGCATGCCATCATAAGGGTTGCCAATGAAAACATGTTCATATGTGACATTAAACAATTCTTTAATGCAGAGTTTATTAAATGCAGTCATTTAAACAAAAAGGGCATTTGAAATTTTTATAGATGAAATTAAATATTGAAGCATGTCTGAAATGTTATTTATGAGCAGAAAGCCCTGCAGATAATTGGAATAAGTACGATGGTCGACCATCAGCTACTTTATATCACAGATTTTGACCTGTGTGTCTAGATTTAAAAAAGGTTGCATCTCTCACTATGGCATATCAAAAAACAAATAAATAAAAGAGAAGAAAGTGAACACTGACTGCACTACACTGAGAAAATAGAAGTATTTTATTTTAATATATATATAAAAAAATTATGAATAATGTTAAAAAAAAGTATTTTATATTTATTATGTTATTTAAATCAACGGACGAACTCTGTATAAAGAGTAGCTGCACAATTGCAAAGTCTTCTGGCTGCTTAGTGCCGTTTCCAGCAGGTGAGAGTTGCACCCTTTGATAGGTAAAGCGAGGCGAGAAGCTCCCCCGGGCTCAGCAGGAAGGGGTAAGCAACAGCGTGAAAGAGAGAGAGAAAGTGAGCAAGTGAGTGAGTGGGACTGACACGAGACTCCGAGACTTGCTGCTGAATGGGGAGGGGGAGGGGGGGAGAAGGGAGAGGGAGTGGGAAAGGTTACCTTTGTTGCGATTTTCAGGGGGTCCTTGTTTTTTACCTGTTTAAAACGAGAGAGAGAGGGCGGAGGGCTGATATAACATGGCTCAAAGTAAATAAACCAAAGACAGAAGAAGAAAAGAAAGAAACACAACAACAAAAGAATAAAAACTAGATAAGTAACACTAGATTACATGAGTATATGTGGGATTGGATGTGTCATCTATAGAAAAAGACAAGGACTGGAGGGGCTTTATGCAGGGTACACTGACGGCTTGGTCATTGTTTTTGACTGTGGCATACAGCTGATAAAACCATTAGGATTTAGCGGTTTCAGAAAATGTCCAATTTTAATTCACTTGCATCATGAACTATGATAATGCCAACAGGATTTGGCTACAATCAAAAAGCAGTTCTCTCAATTTCCATCAGCAAGCGCATAAGACAGAAAGATATTTTTTTGAACATGAGGGGAAAATTATCTAAGATGCTGTCTTGTATTGTCTTTATAACAAAAATAACGTTTTAGAACTGCTCTTTTAGTGAGAGAGGAAACCATTTAGAGTAGTCTGTCCGCTTAATTATGTGGCGACCCAACAAACAGAAACGTGAAAATGACACTGCTAGCAGACAATAGATGTTTGGGGTTTTATTGGACATGACCAGGAGAGCCAGTGTGTGCAGTAGGGACATACTGAAGGCTCAATTAGAGGCAGAATAATATGACCGGTTTCTTTGACTGTTTAGTTATCATTATACATTTTTAACAATTGTGAAAATTTTGAAATGCATTTAGCCGAATAGTAAGCTCAAATTTAGCTTAATCTAACAGAAACGAATTAAGAAAAGCTTTCAAATCAAAAACTAAGATAAAAGTTGGTACCACGGAAAGTGACTCAAGGGACACTGTACGTCTCCACTGACACACTGTTATTATTCCCCAAATAAAAGTCGAATTTAAACCTTGGCAGAGGATTTTACAGCAGCGGGTGCTTTGGGGGTGGAAGACAATTCAGCAAATCATGTGAACAGCTCTTACCTTCGGCAGGCTGATGGTAGGTAACCTCCCAACTAGAGCGGCAGACTGTTTACTCACTCAAAGAGAGAGGGAGTTATCCAAATAAGAAAGAAAGTATATTCGTTTCTCACCTTTCTTCACCTTCTTCTCCTGATCCTCACCGCCGGCGCCCAAGAGGGTGAAAATGATTCCAGTTTGAGAGTTCAGGCCCACGGCAGAGACCACCATTCGGCCAGATCCCTCCATTACATGAGTTCCTGAGAGAAAGCAGAAGGAATAGTGATGATACCATTTATTAGTCCCGTCATCATTATATGAGTGGAATTATAGTATCATAGCAATAACTAGCTTAATAATATATGTATATACACACACATGTATACATGTATACATAAACATACACACACACACACACACACACACAGTAGTATGGTATAGACTAGGCACTAAAGCTCAAGATAGGCAAGTTAGGTATTAAATATTAGATCATCAGTCATTGTTTCCAAGTCTAAATGCTCTTCTGAATCCCAAAAGCAAATAGTGCTATTACAAACTTTTTGCCGTAGCTAATGAACTACGGAATAAAACTATCTCCATAACAAAAAACTCAGCTGGCAGAGAGCGATTCATCTTTTCTAACTTATTACAATATTACAAGCCCAGAGACTACAGCGTAAAACATGAGTTTTAAAGTTTGAAGGTGTACTATAAATGAATACTGCTCAACAATCAATGGATTTTGAGAGAGTATTCACATTTAAGGTGAGAGTAGAGTCTTGGGCCCAGGAATAGCAGTCACACCCTTAACAAGCTTCTTGTGTGCTTGAGCAAGGCACTTAACACCAAGGCTGCTCTAGGGGGATTGTTTCAGTAGTGAACTGTAAGTTGCTTTGGATGAAAGCATGTGCTAAATGACTGCTTACGTTCTAAATGACAATACTTCAAACAAAAGCAAAGCAGCTGAGTGACTTAAAAAAAAAAGGCCTTTATTTCTATTCCACTGAAGTGGGGTCCAAAATTATTTGGTATAATTTCGAAAGATATTAGTAGAATAACAATTTGACAGGAGAACAAAACATGTTTGATAGTGTGTTTTAATGCATATTTAAATTTTTTGCTTTTATTACTTTATTGATTTTGTTTTTTTTTCATATTTAATCTGAGGTTGCCGCCTCTTTTGCGCCCTACAACAGATGCTAACAATGAGATGTTGCCGGGGGAAAAAGCCGATCTTTCTCACCAGAAAGGAGCATGGGGTCCTTCTCCAGAGATTTGCGGACATGATCAGACTCCCCAGTCAGTGAGCTTTCATCAATCTTCAGGTCATTACCCTGGATCAAGATACCATCAGCTGGGAGAAGGTCACCTGATGAAAAAGAACATGGGGTGGTGAATGACTGTGGGATGAATTGGGGAGACAGAGGAAGAGAAAGACACATTCAGAAATTCAGCAAGAGGAGAGGAGCAGAGGCTGATTTGGCGACCATGACGACAGATCTCTCCTGTGGCTCTTGGACACCCCACGCGTCGCCCACGTTGCAGGCACCATGAGCAGCAGCGCAGTGACTCACGCAAGCCGGTAAGAATGAGTCATGAGCCATGCTTTGTGTCTCAGAGAAGACTGGCAGTCACATATGATCCGTCAAAACCGCTGGTGAATTCAATGAGGAACTCGCCTCTTAGGTTTAATAAAAAGTCAAAGGGTTCTGGGGGGGAAACTAAATGCCACAGCACTCATAAAACACAAATATGGCAGAGATCGTTGGTTACAGTGATGCGTCACATCTAGTTCCATCACACTGTGGAGAGAAATCAACAGGTCTACACCGTGTTTCTTCAGTTCTCAGACTGTTCTGTTCTGTTCTCTGAACTCTCACCGTATTTGATTTGTGCAATGTCTCCCACAACGATTTCAGCCACTGGGATCTGGATGACTTGACCCTTGCGGATCACGGTGAACTTCTGTTCCTGCTCGATGCGGCTCTGCAGCCCACGGAACTGCTTTTCTTTACTCCAATCGTTGAAGGCGGTCACCAGCACCACGATAATGACAGAGAACAAGATGGCAGCACCTTCGATCCAGCCTGCCTGGGCTTCGCCCTCATCCTCAACACCCCCGGATGCTTGGCCGCAGTCTGGAATTACATAAAAATGGCAAGAGAAAAATCAATCAAAAACAGCCTCCTGTGCAAAAAAAAAAAAGGGTCTAAACTAAATGTAACCTTCAAACTGGCTCATACAACCTTTAGAGACCATTAAGGATCCAAGCAATAACAGCAGCAGCTCCACGCTCATGTTTTTATCAGTCTCCTCTTTGGAAAGTTTCCTCTTGCCAGAAACATGTTTTATCGCAGATTTACACTTCATTGACCTAATTTCCTCCCGGAGAACTTGTTGACTGTCTAAGGTCATCCTTGTGGTTTGAGCCATATGGGTAATAGGAAAAGCCTCCATTTGCAGCCAAATTCAAGTTCTCCGGCATTCAAAGCGGTGCTTTTAAACAAAAGTCCCAAATGAGGCCGTTATTAAAACATAACATGCCAACATGTTGAGTCACTAATAAAGTCGAAAAGAAAACACTGCTTTCTGGACAGTACAAAGGCAGAAGCTTTCCTTAGATATTTAGAGTTTATGATTAAAAGTTTAGTTTTTTCTTTCTTTTTTTTCTTTTAAATAAAAAAAATATATATAAATATAAAAAATCAAAAGTGACAGTCAGGACATTGATGATGTTATTCTGGTGCTGTTTTTGTCAACTTTCTATTAAATCAAATAGTGCTGAAAAACTTATTATGATTTATTATTGTTAAAGGGTTCATATGATGCGATTTCAAGTCTTCCTTTGTGTCTTCCCGAGTGTGAAAAGCTGTTAGTGCATAGATAAGATCCCCGAAGCTGCAAATATTAAAGTTTCAAAACCAAAGAGATATTCTTTATAAAAAGTTATGACTTGCAACACAGCCTAAAACCAGCCCAGGCTCATTGGAAATGCGTGCCACACACATTTCTGCAACCCTGTGATTATGTACCATACTACACTTTTCGGCAGTTCCAAAGTGAAATCTCCAGAGAGTGGAGCTTAAACACACGATTAATGCATAATCGTGGCACATTTGTATTAGGCCGGTACAGATACGTATTGCAGTGTTTTTGTAATGCTGCTTGAGGTACATTTTGTGGCCGTTTAGTGTCGCAAAAGATTAATGCTCTATCATGTGAAAATATTCCCTACACCAAACCCAAACCTACCCGATAGTGTTAACAAATGCAAACGTAAATTAAAAACATGTTCGGTGATGCAGCCATGCTATTTTAGCTTCCTTTTGTTGAACCGTTTTACACAGAACTCAAAACGGTGTTTATCACCACCTAAGTGCAACGCCGTATCACGTAAGCTACCAAACCTACGGAATAAGAAAACGCATACATACGAAGCTGTATGTGAAGACAACATTTAAAAGTTTCAGTTTTCAAATTGTGCAGGATGTTAATGTTTTTGAAGTCATAACATAACATTCTGTGTGAAACTAATTACTAACTGTCTGAAAATTAGCCTTTATTTATTAAAAATGTACCGGTAAGTCATACTTTTATGTTAAAAAAAAAAAAAGGTTATGGAAGTTTTACTGGCTTTAGTGTTCATTCCTAAATTCCTATTTGTACATTTTTTCCGTTTTGCAGAAATTGGTAGAAAAGGTTGCCTAGAACAGCTTGTTTAAACATGCCCACACTTTTCTACATCACAGAGTAGCCTATGCTGGTTGACAGTCTGGTGTTAGTAGGTTACGTTTTTTTGTATTAAAAGAACCCGCTACTTACTATTCAAATGCAAGGTTTGACCAGTTAAGGGTAGTGCATCCTGTTTGTCATTATTCATGCATGCAGACATAGTATTATGTTATGAGGCCTGATGCAACATGGCACATAAACAAAATAAAAAAAAAAAACAGTACCAAATTATGATAAACAGTATTTATGTCTCCCCTGCATGCAACAAATGCCTCGTTTGTAATGTGTTTTATTGTTTTGGTGTGATAGCACCGGGACATGGCATCACGTTATGGTAAGGGGTCAGGTGTAACATTTCTGCCACATGCTTGCGGTATTCGGCCAATCACAGTGCGCTAGATAGCTGGCCAATCACAGTAACACCTCACTTTTTTATAAAGAGGAGCTTTGATGATGCTAAAGACTGGAGCAAATTCAGCTGAAAATTCAGCTTTGATGTTGCAGGAATAATTTTCATTTTGAAACATTATAATAATTAAAATAATTATTTTAATTCGTAAAAAGATAAAAATAAAAAATGTATATCACAATATTTTTACTTTTTTATTAAATAAACGCTTCGGCAAGCATAAGACACTGTTTTCAAAACCATTAAAAAAATCTTTCCAACTAATTTTCAAACAGATTTCAGTTTAATTGTAGCAAAATAATTAATTCAAACAGACTTCAGAAATTTTGTTTAAAGCCACTACTTACTGTCGTTGCCTTCCCCCTGAGGGTGGTAGAAGGACAGGCCGAGAGAAATAATGGCTGCCACCTCCAGAATAATGAGGGTGACATCCTGCAGGGCCTCCCATACCAACTGAAGAAAGGTCTTGGGCTTCTTGGGGGGGATGAAGTTTTTACCAAACGATGCATGACGCTTTTCCAAATCAGCAGGGTTACCAGAGAGTCCTGCAAAATATACAAAGTTATTATGTATAGTTTTTTACTCTTGATTATACCTGTTACTGTACACAATAGCAAAGAAAAGAAACAGGTCTACATTTCTTAAACAAAAGAAAATAAAAATCATGACAAGTGGCAAGGACAGCAAGCCAACTAATTGCACACCCTGATTTATTTAATATGGAAACAATTAAGCATGCCTGGCTGGCACCTATGAATTTTAAAACACTCTCCATGCCATGTCAACTTTCATCAGTGCTTTCTGTAGTAGATTGTGTTGGAAGAGTCATGGCACACGTTCACGCGGTTAGTATTTTAACACACACACACAAAATAAAAGCAGTCAGATATTTCTGCATTTCAGGTGGATTACCATGGATATGTGTGTCAAGGTTTATAGGAGCAGCGGAACAATTAATCAGTGTTGAGAGCCTGAAGTGCCTGTAGCCGATAAGCCCAGAATATTGAATGAGTTTTAGCCTTTGCTTTAATCAACCAGAAACTAGTACATTGGGTTTGGGAGGGTTTAGGCAAAATAGAAATTTCTTTAAATGGATTTTTGCAAAGAAACCATTTTAAAACCAGGTTAGTCATTTTTCCTCTTTTATCTGTCTATACTTGTGATTTCTTCCCCCCACTTAGTCAAACAAAGAAAAAGGGCCCTGGCAAGATGTCCTCTGCTCACAATCAATCCTCATTCACAAATCACAGACAGATCAGATATGATGGACTGCATTCTGCCAGCAGCAGCTCTTTGAAAAACACAGAATCTTGTCAGTGTCGCTAAATAAATTATTATGCAACTGAGGAACATGGGAGACGCCGAGAGCGTGTGTGCACTCTTCCTCAGAGACGCAGCTGTCGACTGACCAGTGTGTTGATGATTGACACTGCAGCAAGGCTTTCAGGGAGATGGAGAGCAGAAAGCTAACAGCTGAGATTTTAAATAAGAACCAGAGGATAGATACAATTAGAGCTAGGGCATATGGAGGTTGATCCTTAATGACTTAGTTATTAAAGTGATAGATCACCCAAAACCGATTAGGTTAGGGACAGGTTTAGTGGTATAGGTAGGTTTAAGGGTGAGTTAAGGTGCAAGGGATGGGCAAACAGTGTAAACAGTGTTATACTTGTAATTAGAGAAATTAATACAGATGTACATGCAGTTTTTAACATGCATTTTAATAATTACATTTATTTAAGTGTAAAAACATTTATAAGTGCATTGTACCAAATTATTAAATTAAATAGTAGTTAAGGTCACTAAATATAAAGTGGGACCTAGGGATGCTCATTTCGGTTATTTCTCATAACCGACGCACTGACAACATTATTTTAAATGAGAATTGAATTCAAAGGATAGCGCCTGTGACCCGTTAAAAATAGTAATATTAATA
>JAUCMT010000013.1:15181241-15194853 GCA_032357475.1 Enteromius thamalakanensis
GGTGAGTTCCGTTACAGAACGCGGTTGTCACTCCCTGTAACTGTATTCTGCTGCTGTGTGAATGTGGCCAATAAAATGGATTTTTTTTTGTCAACACAATTTTATAAAGACTTTGAGTAGGTAAAATACTGAAATAAATAAATAAATAAATAAAATGACCTTTTAACCGTTTAACTGATTGGTTAAAATGAGCATCCCTAGTGGGACCTAACGTTAATTTTAATAATAAAATAGTTTTGAAGCCAAGCAAACATTGTCTTTTTCTTCTTTAATGTTCCACAGAAGTAAATCATCACGTTCATTTTTTTACTTGACAGATATCCAATTTTCCATTACATATGCATTTATTAAATAACTGGGCATTAAAATTTGATTGAGTATTTAGCATAGAACTATCAGCTGTCGGTGGTTCTTAAGTAAAAACAGCCTGTAGATTGCATCCAGGCCTGCTTATAAGCATCGTTGTGACCAAATATTTCTCTATCACCGGGGTCCTGTTTGGTAATCAAGCAACCCTTCTGTTTGCCCTCTACTCTAAACAAGCTGAAGGTCAGAATTGATTTTCCAAAGATTGCCCCCTCTCTTTATTTCTCCCCCTCTATTTATCTCTTGGTGCACTAACGGTCCATTCCAGGCCGGTCTGTGAGTGATTTGTATACGTGTCGACATTTACGGGATTGAGAATTAGGCCGAAAGCATCCTGGCCCTCCGTGTGGAATTTAAAGTCGACATGGCATTTATTTAAGCATTTCGAGGATCTTCTACATCATCTTCAGTTCTTTATTTAGGCTGGATGTTGTTTTTCATAGCGGTCAACATAAACATTCAGTACCAGGACACGAACCAGGTGTATTCCCAGCAAAAACCCAGCTCAGACGACATCCGGCCTGGTCAACGGAATGGTTTCAATTTGGAAGAAAGCATTCTGTCATGCAAATCAGGTAAACAAAGTCCCATTGTGGCCTAAGGATGGAAAGTCGAGGAGCACTCAGGTCAAAAAAAACTGTGTGAAGAAATTGTCCATCAAAGCAAAAAGCTAATAATAAAAATAAATAAACCGTAATAATGCGATGATGATGTAAGGACTGACAGATGGAGGTCTCTATTCAAGAGATCATCAACTACAGGCACCCAAACATTATTCATGTGTTTATACGCTAGAGGCTAACAAGAGCTGACTGCCTCCAGACAACTGCAGTCACATCTATGGCCGGGAGGCTGTTGCCGGGGGCTGGTGTCAAGGTGACTGAAGCAAAGGCTTTGAAAGAGGATGCTGAGGGGAGACTGTTCTGATGGTAATGGAGGAGATCATTAATAGGGCCGCAGAGCTCAGCGGGGCCAGGCTGAAAACCAAGCACAACAGGCTGCATTCCAACTCGGCATGCAAATGACTTCACGAGGGAAAGACGTACAGATAGGGCAGCTGCTCACTTGTTTCATGAAACGGAGAAATGGAGAAGCGTGAAAGACTTTAGAGTTGTTGTCGTCAGCAAATATTTGCAGCCACAAGACATCTCCACAAATTGCAACATGGGGAGGAGGCAAACACGTTGGGCAGTAGTACTCGTTCAAACACAAATAGAGGGAGGAAGTGGAGAGGAAGGCCTTGAACATTGCCTGTATTACAGGAATCAGCTCTTCAATTTTCAGATGCACAGATTGAGCCCAGTTACTGCCAGATTGACCGATTTGTGACTGGTGACTGGACAGAACATTGTGCCATTTACACATTTACAACGTACACTGCTGTTCAAATCAAAGCAAATGAAAATCTAAACAACAGGAACAGAAACGTTTGCGTGCAACAACTGCTTTCTATGCGGACTAATCAGCAGTGTTAGGAATACATTACATGTTATTAAAATGTAATATTTCCCAATGTTACTGTGTTGTTGCATTTCTCATCTAACACAAAGACTGAGTAAGCATGGGAGAACTTTCTAAAACACAAACGGACTCCAAACTTTGGCAGCGATAGCAAAATCGGTTTAGGATTTTAGCATTTACTGCAAGAAAATCGTATCAAAGCTTGCACCTTCCTCCTTAAAAATCCTGCATTTTGTTATGCTCTCGTGGCCAGGATGAGAGGTGAGAGAGAGATTGTGAACACATGGACAGCATAAGGGCTGTGGCTGTCTGGAGGAGAGCCAGTCACACCCCCTACAGATACACCAACTCTCTTTCTTCTCTGAACAACATGGCCATCATTCTCTCAGAAAACCGCCAACCTGAAGCACACCGCCTAGCAGTAAATACACCAGAACAACACACCATGTGCTGTTCAGTTCAGACCCACTGACTGTTTGTTTATAAAATTACACTGTCGCTAAATTAAACAAGGAATCTTATGCATTTAAGCTATATTTTGGAACTTGCTGAAGGAAAGATTTTCTGCATCGCTCTGAGAAGGATTTATTTTGGTATTTTCCTCATATAAAGCTATTAAAAGGCTTCCAATATAAAGTCATACAGACAACTTTCGGAACATTGTAAATTATTGTAAATCTATTTGGAGCTTAATAAACGCTTTATCAACTAAAAGAAGGTTTGAAACAGCTTTTTTCTGGTTTTAAAATTATCCATCAACACTGGACAGGTAAATCATTTCATATTTAACGCCTGTCAGCTCATCCCTCTGTTGCTCCCCAGGGAATGGGCTTTTTATTACTCTTGAAAAAGCATTTGATTAAAAGTATGAAATCACAATAGATGCAATTTAAATTAAAAAATGATGTGCTTTTAATTTTTAACTGCTCATTTATCATTTGATAAAGGTAAAACATTTAAAGCTTGATTGCATCATTTATATAATCATTTGCATCGACTTGATGCTGCACAGTGCGAGACTTCTTTCATCGGGCCTTTAAAATGCTTAAAATAAGTGCATTTACATAAACCTGTTATTCAAACTAGGCAATCCTTTCCCACCCAACATCACAAAAGCAATAATAGTTTGATCTTATGACCCAACAGGCACTATAGAAGCTTATTTGAAAAGATAATAAAACAGCTTTTTTTTTTAACACAGCATTTTCCGGCCTAACGAAGGGCTATTAAATGAAGTTTATTACAAGTTACTGTTGACTGTTGTTCTTTTGGTTTGTATTTTGCAGTAAGGAAAGGACATTTTCCAATCTGCTGTCTCTCTAAGGAAGTGTTCATAAGCTCTTAATGATGCGTTTGGTTTGTAAGAGCTCCCGACTTGCCTGTGTGGCAGAATAAAAGTAACAAGCCATGCTAACAGGACACAATGTTATGGAGTTACAATGTTAACTGTTACAGAGTTATGTGCTTAATAAAGGTCTTAGTTTGCCATGCAAGACTGGTCTTCAATTAGCCTTAACTTTTTTTCTTGATGTTGTTGAAACACTAGGGGGAGAAAAAGGCGAGAAAAATGCATGTCATTTTAATGTGTTTTTCCAGCTAGCTTACATCTCATGAAGAAAGCCCCCATTAATACACACCAGACCACATGCACTTACAGAAAACAACCTCCATATTTGTTTTCATTTATATAAGCTTTGCACTGTTAGTTCGCCATTGAGTTTCAGTAATGCACTTATGCATAGAAATATCCCAATATACCGCTAAAAACAAACGATGAGCCATAAAATGTGTATGCATATTAGCGTTCCTGCCCTTTTCTATGTAAACGGCCTCAAAAAGATCAATGTAAAGTTCTGATTTCCTTCTTATAAAACCAACAAAAATAATGCACACACGTTTATCACCAGACCCAATTCATCTTTGCTTTAGTAGTGGAAAAAAGTATGCAGAATAGCTTTAAACATGATGAAATGTGTTAAACACAGCAGACAGTACTACACTACCTATGCGTGATGTGATAATTATAGCAGGGTTGGGTAAAATGTAGTTTCAGTTAATGAGTTTCAATTGTGCACAACTTCTTGTGTGTGCGTATGTATACTGTATATATGACTGTTTGTTTATAAAATTACACTGTTGCTAAATTAAACAAGGAATCTTATGCATTTAAGCTTTATTTTGAAACTTGCTGAAGGAAAGATTTTCTTTATCGCTCTGAAAATGATTTATTTTGGTATCTTCCTCATATAAAGCTATTAAAAGGCTTCCAATATAAAGTCATACAGACAACTTTCAGAACACTTTTAATTGTAGATCTATTTGGAGCTTAATAAACGCTGTTATCAACTAAAAGAAGGTTTGGAACAGCTTTTTCTGGTTTTAAAATTATCCATCAACACTGGACAGGTAAATCATTTCATATTTACGCCTCTCTGTTCCTCTCCAGGGAATGGGCTTTTTATTACTTTAAAAACCTCTTGAAAAAGCATTTAATTAAAAGTATGAAATCACAAAAGATGCAATTTAACTTAAAACATGACATTTGCTTTTCATTTTTTATTGCTCATTTATCATTTGATAAAACACATTTATAGCTTGATTACATCATTACTTTTGGACATACATATACATTTATATTTATATATATATATATATAAATATGCCTGATCTTGAGACCCATATAAGTCTTGTTAAAACAATGTTGGTGTGATTTGCGAGGCATATATTGTAGCTGTGCTTAGTCAGTGTAAAACTTTGTATGTTCTCAGTTTCAATTGTTTAATTTGTGGAAGCACAAGGAAGTATGCTTACTGTGGAATGTGCGCAAGAATGGCTGCTATTTACAGAACTAGTGAACCAATGGAATGATATAATATGCAAATATACAAATGTCATCACTATCTATCTGGTTTGTAAATCGTTACACTTCCAAGATTTTGTATATTTTTTTAAATTTTATATACATAACAAATTAGTTAATTTATTCAAAAATTTGATTAAAAATGGGATTAAAATGTCACTTATTTAAATATTAAATCGTTTTAATTTTAATTCTTTAAATTCAAATTGAAATTCAACCTCTGGTTTGCCATCTCAGTACAAACTTATGAACTTAATTTAAATTCAGGAACTTAACTCTACTCTGAATAGCACACCACGCTTGATTTTAGTTACTTCTGCTTTGTTTTGACACACAATTTACGCTAATGTATGTTTAACAAAGCTGTCCTAAATAAATATGTTAATTAATGCCTCATTTAGCAATCTTCGGGTCAAAGCCTTAGAAATAGAGTCTACAGTAGGCTACAATTACTATGGATCCTCACTCAAGTCATTGGAGAGGAAGAGGGAAACGGCAAAGAGCTGTGTGCAAAAGGGATTTAAGGTACATCATTGTCTCCTGCTTCCATTGCCCTTTCAAAAAACCACCTCCAACTCTCCTCTTGGCACGCAAGAACCACAGGTGGTTTCTGCACAGAATCACAATTTGATATTGAACATATTAAAACTAAGAAAAGGCTGCTTGAGTTTCACTCTCTGAACAGGTCTCATTAAATCTGCAGAAACTGAAATCATTTTATATTATCATAGCGCTGCTCACTACATAGATATAACTAGATAACATTACGGTGGATGTGAGACATGCTGTAAATCACAAATCTCAGATGCAGTAACGCAGCTAAGGGTTAGGCATTTACGCTCTCCCCCAATTACTGATTTGTGATTGTTTAGACCTGCTGAATAGATATTTTAGCTTTTCCCATCAAGCTATTCAAAGAGGAGGAGGACATATCCACATTAATTGACAATCCAAGTAAATCTATGCAGATATAAAACTGCAATTGGACTTAACAGTGGGCTGCGATATGCTTCTGCTGCCATGGCAACTTGCTATAGTTGGTATTCAAATGGCATGTTAACCAACTAGGCTCTTGTCCACAGTACCACAATGATCAAGTACTTTTCATATAAACAACACTTCTGAGTTGTATCATAGCCTTGATACATTCATGATATGTTCAAAAGTTTGGGGGCAACATGTTTTTTTTTTTTTTTTCTTTTTCTAATGAAGTAAATATTTTTATTCAGCAAGGATGCAAATAGTTGCAAAACATTCCAAAAAAATTTCAATTCAAATAAATGCTATTCTTTTTATCTAGTCTTGAAAAAAAAGTGTTATGGTTTCTACAAACAATATTTAGCAGGACAATTGTTTATAACATTGATACGAAAAGT
Organism: Enteromius thamalakanensis; assembly: GCA_032357475.1. Lineage (NCBI taxonomy): Eukaryota > Metazoa > Chordata > Actinopteri > Cypriniformes > Cyprinidae > Enteromius > Enteromius thamalakanensis. Next base: position 15,187,305 of record JAUCMT010000013.1, read on the forward strand.
TGAAGTGCGAGAAAACAGCATCTGCAATGGCTGAAATATAAGCTTTGCCATAACAGAAATAATAATAAACCCAAAAACATTTACAGTAATAATAACTCATGGTATGGTATGTTTTTACTGTATTATCAAATAAATGCAGCAATGATGATATGACAGACAAACTGCGACCCAACTTTTATTATAACTATATGTCTCCTTTAATACTTACTGTTAGAGTACAAAACTAACTAGAAATGATATCAGTGTTGGGGAAAGTTACAATATGCGTTACATTACTTTTGCGTTACTTTTTAAATATGGGCAGAGATTGAGCGTTTGACATTAATATAAGCAGTTCTATTTTTAGCAAATGTAAAAGCACAACAAAAAGTGTCACGAATAAACCTTAGGCTGAAGAAAAAAAATGATGCATGCCGACAGAAAGGCGCGGAACAGGAAACTCAAAAAATGCAAACATTTAATAAATAACTCCAAGTAAAACAACATACAAGCTGACGAGGCAGCAAAACGCGACAATTAAAAAAATTACATTAACATAGACTAACTCGAACTGAAAAACAAAGGGCTTAAGTACACAGAAACTAATGATCAAAGGTGAGGGCAGCTGGTGAATCACCGGTGAACGAAATCAATAAATGAGAACATAATTACAGGGAGAAACCAAATCAAGACAGGACTGGACTAAACCAAAAATACACAGAAGGGGGAGACTAATACAGACACGAAACAAGACACAAAGACATTGGTTAATAAAATGAGATTAGATACATTTGTGTAATTTATTTATTACAGGTTTAAGAGTTTATTTTAATTCATTTTGATGAATACTAAATCTGTTTTTTAAAAGTGATATGAATTAATGCACATTCACATTTAGTCTAGAACTGCGCACAATGTCTCTGTATTACCGATTTCTCCCAACATGTCACAAGACTTGCCAGTCAATAAATAAGAAAACAAAGTAACGGGCATTCCTTCTTTATAAATTATATTACTCTAAAATTAAAAAGTAATGTGTTACTTTACTAGTAAATTGGAAAAAGTAATATTACGTAACTCACGTTACTTGTAATGCGTTACACCCAACACTGAATGATATTTTCTACTTAATACATTCGTTGATCATCACTTATTCCGAGAGCCAAAATAAGTAGGTCTTCAATGTTTAAGCATTGGCGTGATTGGTACAGCTGCCAAAAAATTGTGTATATTACCAGGAAACAAATGAAAGGAACTGATAAAAGCCAATGTTAGCCATTCAGCCAAATAAACAAGGGATACCCTCCAAAACAAGACCAACAGACAAAAAAGTCGAATAAACGAAGTCCACAGAGCTATGGTGTGAAAACAACTTGTATTGATTTAGTGGGGAATTTGTGTAGAAACTGCAACTCTAAAGGCCGAGATAAGAGGTTAAAAACATATTTGCTTTCTATCTATGATTTATGGTTTTCTTAGGAGGCCACAGCATATATCGGCCATAAAAAGGGCACATAAATGGCTGCTGAACCTATAACTCTTGAATGAACTGCAATGGTATTGTGTTTAGTGGTCTGTGTTATGCTGTAATGCAAAAAGGAGAGGCTTGGATTTCAAAAACTATATTACAGCAGACCAGAGATGATTCATTTACCCTCATAAGCCAAGCAAGCAACAAGAGCTAGCAACGATTCCAGTGCCAAGCAAATACGCCTCTACTGTCATTTTGTTTGCCTCCTTTCTTTTAACAAATGCACGAAAGCAGTCAGACTTGCACACCCCAGACAAAACGTGCTTATGCTATGTGACAAGAACCATGTCAAAAGGGCTCCACTTCACCTTTAAAAGGAATGCTGCTTTGCTTTTTCCACCTACTCTTTCATTTAAAGGCGAAACAGAAAGCATAATTATGCCCCCTTCAATAAAATGAGTCATTTCTTGTGTGGGGAAGTCTGTACAGCTGTCCCTTCATTACTAAATGGAACAGAGCGATGATCTAAAATGTAATTAAGGACACGCTGTGGAGCAAATTTCAATGGTAGAATGATCCAGCAGAGCCCATATGCTGAAGTGGAGATGAGAAGCCTGCTGGTGCTTGCTAAGCGGGACAACAGCGAAGCCTAATCTCACCTTGTGCTGACGGAGGTGAAATAAGACAGCCTTGATGGTGTGGCAAACTGGTTTATGATAAAATATTATAATATCAAGGTCACTGGGTAGGAGGAATGTAAACTGGATTTCTTATTCAGTAAGCATAGGTGAATACCTTACAGAGGTCAGCATGATGGTCCAGCTTGTGCTGAGATAAGCCGTCACCTTCAGTGCCACGCAAATATCTTTAAATCAACAATTGTTCAAGGTTTGATGATAAACAAAATTTCAGAGCCACTGAGCAAAACAAGACTGCATCTCGGGAGTAGAATTATCTTGTCATCCAGTGTCACTTCAAGTGATATAATTACTCAAATCAAACTGTACAAATGTAATACTTAATGTGGCTGAATCTACTATTCCCCCGAATTAAAATTTGAGATCAGAAAAGGACACAGGCTAGATCTAGTGGTTAGCATACATAAAGCTGTAGGCTGGTGAGACCAACTTTATATCCAGCTTGCAACATTTTACAATCCCATCCCCTCCTTCTTGACTATGTGTGAATTAATGTGTCTGAAAGGCCTTAAAACTATTTTGTAGGGACTATAAAAAAAATATTAATAGAATATTATATGTTAAAGAATATTCCGAGAGGGCTGTGGACCACCGTGGATCAAATGACTCAAAATTATCCACAAAGTAAACAGAGCGATGGACTCAGAGAGAGCGCCGCTTTTCCTGTATATCCTGAAACCGTCACATCATAATGACGTAAGCGTGCTCTGGAACGAATGCTGAAACCCTATGTGACTGCGGGCCATAGGGGGAGTGGGGAGGTGGGACAATCGTACTCGGGCCCGGTTCACGGCATCCATGCCTAGTGTGAGTACACCCTCAGCTTCATGTTGGCAAAAAGGCTGTTCTCATAGTAAACATGGTACAGAACAAAAAAATATTTACACCTAGGATGGCTTGGAGGTTAGTAGATTATGGGGTAATTCTCATTTCTGGGTGAAATACTCCTTTAAGATACTAACAGCACCTATATTATGCTGTAAAGTAAATCAGTTAAGAAATGAAAAACAAATCCATAAATAAAAGTAAATAAATAAACAAATATAAACTTTGTAAGTGGCATAAATACAGCTTAACCTGCATTCAACCCAAAATATTCCAATAAAAAACGTATTTTTATATACTGAATTTGAAGGTCTATTGTAAAACCCAAGACATGAAGCACCTTCCAAAAATGTCTGGTCCAAAGTAACAAAATTGCTTAAATAATGAAAAGGGGGCACTGTTGGTTGAATTATCGAGCAGTAGAAACGTCAAATTACCAAAACACTGCCTAGAAAAACTTGTCCCACAAGACTGGCCTCTTGAAAAGCAGACTGGGTATGAAACCACAAAGCAGAGAGCTTAGTAGAACAGAAGAAAATAATTCAACTCATCCCAAAAGCTCTGCATAATGCTGGCACATATCGGAGGGTGGCACAAAAGCAGCTATTACTCTAAAGCAACTATGCAAAGCATGTCCGGAGTTTGCCGCAAATGCCCACATGACCAAGCTGTGATGTAAGAAAAGAGCTTGTGGTCAAATGACAAGATGATAGAGCTTTTCCAAAGCATGTGCAAAGCACAACACTTCCCACAATCATAACACCATGCCTACAGTGGAGTATGGTGGCGTGGAGTCATGCTGTTGGGATCCGTTCAGCCAAATATATGCTGAAATGGATTTAACAGATTTCAATTTAGTTTTCTGGTAAATAACCGGTTCTAGTACCCTGGATTTCACCACTTCCGGAGCTTAGTCTGGCAAAGCTACCTTACTACCTTGTTTCTCATTGGTTCCAACTTTTTTGGGAACGGAAATGCTCTAAAACGGCAGCTTTGTCAGATTAAATTTGCTCGCGAAATAAAATGTAGCGTCACAGGAAGTATTGGCGGGCCCAGGCTACGGTTCTAGCACACATAAAAACAATACATTAAAACTATCAAGACAACTGTAACATTGACCAGTTCAAATTCACATACAGTGAACTGCGTCTTACCCTCGATAGGTGAGGTCTTGAGCCTGCGGCAGATCCCTTGCACATCTCCGTAGCATTCTGCAATCTTGTTGACCGCCTCGCCACTGCGAAGCTCCATCAGATCGCGGAGATGCATCATCGTGCAGCCAAAGTCCCCTTCGTGGTCGACCTCAGCGACCGAGTTGCCCGGCGGGTGGTCTGCAGTGTTGTTAGCCATTTTGACTCCTTCAGTTTCAGTCTCGCCTCAGGACGTGAGACTTCCGGTGATCCGCTTGTAAACGTAAGACTGGGTGAAACAGGAATGCTTCAGGTAGGTGTTACAAAGTTCCCAATTTCAACAAGGATGTTGAGTGTCTTAAGAGCAAACGGGCATCAGAGTAAGCGTTTCTGAAGTGAATGATCCAGGTCAGACATTTTCCCGCAGCAACTCATTAAAGGGATGTTGAGTAGACTCGAGATGCACCACAGAAAACCTAAAAGGGAGAGAGAAACATACAAGTTTTAATATTTGTATTTTTTTCTCAAATCAACTGAAAAATAGCCCAATTTCTAAGCTTTACCATTTTGTGACAGGACAGACAAAAAATGTTGACGCCATCTAAATAACTAGAACCCCTTGCGCTTGTGAATGAAGCATTATGTTGTGATAAAACAAAACGTTACGAAACACTGCGCTGCTACTTCTTTCGTTCTTTTTTTCTTCCCACACAGAAGTTCTACAAACTTCCATATACGCTTGAACAATCACAATATACAGATACAACCCATAAAAGATACCTAGTTTGCACATCTAATGGGAATCTCTAACTCAAACCCAGATTCTGTCCATCGCAGCCATACATAAATAATTAACCCCAGAGGAATCCATAGTTTGGGAGCAAATTAAAGTGTTTACTGTTTTGCCGCCAGTCTCCAAGCCAAAAAGGGGGTAGGAGGAAAACACAGAGGTAGAAACAGAAAAGGCGAGGGTATTGGGTTCAAAATAAGCTGGGAAAGAAAATAAAAAAAACACAGAGATAAGGGGGTCTGTGTTAATGTGAGATAGGGGTGCTTCCAACTCAGTCGTTTTTTCTTATGCACATGGAATATGAAAAATAGAGGTCACTCTTTGATGTGTGCTTGCAGTGATCCGAGATGAAATTTGGACTCGGATCTACCAGCGCTACGGCCAATTTCCCCGCTATCACACTTGTACAGTCAGTGATGGTAGCCATAAAACGAGAAGCACTGGATACTGGAAAGCCCTGAGGTGGATTTTAACCCAGATTGGATTACAGTCCACTCCTCCTTCAGCGTCGGTCAAGCTTCAGCCTCACTGTTCACTGCACTGACCTCTTAACCTCTAACAGAGAAGTCACCAGCCCATGGTAGTTTTATTCTGATCAAACTGATCTAATACAGATGAACGGTTTCAACTGCTGAGGTCAATGATTCACACCTCTCTTTAGTATGCTTTCAACCCTGACACGTAAAGTCTCACCATCGTTTAAAGTACCTTAAAGTGAGATCCGCTTTAAAAAAAAAAATTATTCATTGTTCTATTTGAAAGTGTGTGGTTGAGCAAACCACATTAGTCAGGTCAGGATACATCTTATTGAGTTTAGTTTTAACATCAGTACTAATGTAACGGATGTCTGTAAATGTCGAAATGTGTAAATGCCACATGAACAAGCGCTACAGTGTTTTCAAACAAATGTCACCCATGGCCCAAGGCATTGAGAGAGGCCATTACCGAGCCTTCAGATTAGCAGAGCACATAAAATGTTTGAGTGCTTCTGTGGGACAAAAACAAACAAAAAAAAAACTAAATCTATAAAGCAATGTCACATGCCGTGCTGAAAAGGACCCACCCAATTTCATCTTTGATAGCAGGAATAAAAGTTTTGTTTTTTTAAATAAGACTTTTATGCAGTTGCTTGTGTTTTCTTCCACCCCAGATAAAATCACTAGTGAAAGTACCAGTGGCACAGATGATCAGAAAACAGATGCAATCTCTTAATCCAGTTATAAAATGTTAGGAAATTTGTCAAAGTTTAGATTAATTAATCAAAAGTAGGTCATTACACCAACTAAACAAATGCAGATATGGACTAATATTTGTGATTATTACGCCACAAAAGTCAAATGAGTCCTGTATGTTCTGCGTGTCTCTGTGTTAATAAATGAATGGCAGATACACACAGGTTTTGTTTACTACATACACTGAAGCACATGTGACCGTCGCAGTGATTTCAACATCTGCTGACTGCTGTCTCAATGAGGACATTCATAAACAACATCTGCAGAACTGCTCAGAGTCACACGAGCATTTTACTGATTAAGCAAAACCAATGTCAATTTAAAAGGTGTTCATATAGCAACTCGTCAAAATAAAAGTTTGGTTCAACTAAAGACATCATACCACTAGTAGAATGTATGTGATTAAAAAAAAACTAATAAAAAAAAAAATAAAAAAAAATAAATAAACTTATTCGTAACTTAATCGTAAATTATTTTTTTACGAATTATTTTTTTTAGTCTTCCCTATTTAAATCCCCTTTATTTCCCAAAAATGTAAATGTGTTTACATTTCATTCATTAAAAGACTAAATTAAATTTGATTGAAAGTTGTTTACAATTTTTCCATTCATTATTATTTGAAACAACTTAATTAGCATGTTTTTGTGTTTTGTTTTGGTACAGTTGAGCTCCTTAAAGTTATTTGTGGCTTTTTTTTATGTTTTAATGTGTTGTGCCACAAAGAAGAATCTGAAAAACAGCATACGTTTGAATTACAGAATTTTCATTTTTAGATGAGCCTTTCCCTTTGAGTTCTCAAAACTCTCATTATTTGATAATATCAAGACCGATAAATCCACTACAGGAGGAAAAGCGTCTTACAGGCAGGGTTTCTAAGACTGAAAAACTCCACCTAGCAAAGTCTGAGACTCAGACACATTCTCAGAAGACTCATCTGTTTAGTCAGACGTACAGTAAATTCCCGCAGTCTGTTTCTAATCCTGCTAAACCAGTTTTCTTCCTAATAATTTTCTCCATTCACACCTTGGAAAATCTATCCCAGTGTTTACCAGCCCCAGACCATCTACTCAACACCGATCAACCAATCACCTGCTTCAATAATGTCTGCAAACAGCACAAAATCTTGTTCTACTGAAAATATGAAGGAATTTATGTACACAATTTACACAAGTTTTAGTTTTGAAACTGGTCAAGCGAGAAGTATCGAGAAGTCTTACTGACCCGACTAGAAAATTGAGGCATTATTCATGTCTGCAGTACCTTGGTGGACTTACACAATAAAGCTTAAGAAATTGTTTTGGGAGTTTGGTCAATAGTAATAGTGACACTTGTCTTAGAAAACTCCACCAGTGTTTCCCACACATAGACGAATCTGTGGCGCACCGCCCACATTAAATTCCGACCGCCACAGATTCAACACTGAC
>JAUCMT010000013.1:15194953-15216068 GCA_032357475.1 Enteromius thamalakanensis
GACGTCACATACGTATGCTAATTAATGTGACGTCGCCTGCCGCCACAAGTCTCTGAAAATCCTGTGGGAAACACTGACTCCACTAATACAGATGCTTCTCGCAACACTGTGATTAATATGGCAGCACTACAATTAAGTGCTGTACTGTATGAGCCAGGGTGAAAAATGCTGCTAAATTATGTTTAGTGTATGCAAAGCTATTTTGAAAGAAACATCAACAATGCAAGTTGAAGACATGAAAGCCTATTTTCAAATGTTTCAAGAGCACCCTATGTGACCGTATTTAAAAAAAATCTTTAAATGCTTTTTACTCAAAAACGGCAAACATTTTCACAGCTTAGAATGCTTTTTCTCTTTTGTTTCTCTACACTAGATTTGGTGAATCAAGAATATTACAAGGTCTCCTTCACACTTATGTAGGCAAGCGTACTTCAATTCAAGCACTGAATAACACTACCCAGGGTGAAATATAAAGCTGTCAAATTGCAATTTTCAGTAGCTGCAAGTCAAGCAATCAGTGTAGTCCAGTGACACGGTGCCAAAACCACACTACAATTCATATCATTCCACCCTTCACCGCCTATGTAACAGGTGTTGACACCTTTTTAAGCTAAGACATCACCTATGAAACACCAGAATGAAAAATATGGCCGTTTCCAACAATATCCTACTGTAGAAGTGAGTGGTACAACATTCCTTGAACACAAGATAAGAACTACCAGTTCTCCAAGGTCATCCTGCTAAAACCAATCTGACAACAGACCTTTTATGTGGAGGCCTGACAGTTGCACTGACTTTCACCTAAGAGCAGTGCAATTCATCGTGCAGTCCCCGAGGTGCATTTAACAAATCATTTTAAATGCTCTCCTACAATGCATTTAGAGGATGAGCTCAGCCCAAAGAGCCATTTGCATGCATCAAAATCAAACAGCAGCAGGCTGGAGTAACTAGAACTGGCATACATAACCAGCATTCTTGTTCTGGGTGTAGATTTGGTGAATGTGCAACCAAACAGGTCCAAAGGTTGTCAGAGCACGGTTGACAGTTTGAAATATGTGAAAAGAAAAAGGCTACTATGGACCAGGTCCACGTAAGCTCAACTTAAATAATTATTCTCTTTATTTGAGTGATCACAATACTGTTTTCTGTGCAATACTGTTTATGACTAATGGGCTAGTAATTTAAATTATTATTATTTTAAATTTAACAAACACTGCTACTAGCACTAACAGTGAATTGCCTTCAAATAGAAACATAATAAAAAAAAATAATTTAATAAAAATAGAATTTAATCAAATTTGGAAATGTACATCGCCACTCAGTCCATATCTATTTATCCCTTTCTACCCGTTTTTTTTGTGCTGTCAAATGATTAATCATGATTTATTGTGATTAATCATATCCAAAATTAAAAAAAGTTTACATTATATATGCATGTGTGTTGTTTATATTTACTATGTATAAATATGTATAATGTATAATTTATATAATGTATAAATACCTACACGTTTTGTTAAAAATATTAAATAGATTTTTTTATATGAAATAAACATAATATATACTGTATGTATATACACATAATAAATTTGCACATACACAAATTTACACAAACTAAACTTATTTTGTATTTGATTAAATCCCAATTAATTATTTGACAGCACTATTTAAAACTTAAAAATATATTAGCATTCTTGATTACACAATAACCTAATATAGCATCTATCAATATGCCTTGGACATAATTGCACATAAAAAAATGCTGCAAATCCAGCAGAGCCTGACGTAAACATGAGCAACAACGTGTCAAAAGGAGGAGTTAATTGACTTCCTACAAAAAAGTATTTATGTTTGCCATCACTATGACAGCAGTCTCCATGACGAATGAAGCTACAAACATTTGACTGCAAAGCAGAACAATGTTCTGGCAGGATGACACAATGGCCTGGAGGACCTCTTGCTGTGATCCACATTTACTATAAAAAGTACAGTCTATAGAAAATTCATTAGTAAACTGTAGTAAGTCAAAATAGATTCCGAAGCTCATTTAAGCAGCGATGCTCCACATTAATGTGTTTTCACCCCGCAGCAGTCACCAGACACACGGTTAAATAAAAAGAGAGGTCAGCGTCTGCTTAAAATCTCAGCGGTGGCGGAAGTGTGCGACTGTGTAAATGGAGAAGAGGGTGCACTAAGTAGTTCACACTCTGCATCCCAGTGTGCGTGCGAGGAGGATGGTAAGACACTGAGAGGATTAAAGCATCTGAGCTCAGGCTGAACGTGTGGATCGAGCTGAAGAGGATGATGAAGGGTGGGGCGCGATTGCGTTGGTGATGGAGCGGGGGGCTGCCGAGACGCGGGGGAGTGCAAAAGTAGGTGGGGACATCCGGGTAAACGGAAGATGCTATAGAAAGAGAGAGAGAAAGGAAACAAGAACAAGGCATTGCTGTGAGATTAAAGCGTATGAGCAGTCGCTGGTAGGCAGCAGATGTAAATAACGGCCACATCTGTTTCCTCTGCTGTCCTGCAGCAGCAGTGCCAGCACAGGCCTTTAGGCCCCATATCCGCCTCCACTCCGCTGGGGCTCTGCAGCACCACAAACCCTACACTGCCTCGCCACCTCTTCGGTCTTTCTCTTTCTTCCCTCTCTCCACCCTCTCACTCTGTCTGTCGGGTTTTTATGAGAGTGAGTCATCAGTCTACATTGCATCTCAAAAGTTTGGAGTAAAACATGCGCATCTAAAAGAAAAGAAAACATCTCCGCTCCCTGAAGATGAAGCAGTTTTATACTGTCAGTGTCTAAATATTATAATAACGCTCCTCTTCGGTGCTGAAATGTCTGCCGAGCACAGTCTGTCAGCCATTACCAAAAACCCAATAATGCTTGCTTTATCGTTTTAGACTGAGTGTGGTTTTTATCTGCCTTTAATCAGGAAGTGAATTAAATTAGGCAGCTATGTAATTCACCAATCAAAAGTGTGTGGCAGAGAGCGGGACGGAAGTCTCAACTCTTTTTTTTTTTTTTTTGTATTTTAACTAAATATGGCTTCAGGGAGATGCATCGGAGCAAAGTAGGCCAGTCCAAGCCATCAATGCTGTATGGGCGAATCAAGCAGTCTGATGCACTCCCAATAATTAAAGGCGGAGCACCGGATGCAGACAGCTATTAAATTACCCCTGAAAGGATGAAGTTCAATTCAGGTAAGGCAGAGGGGAAGCCGTTTACAGGAAGCATGCTAAAAAGAGGACAATTTATTTTTGAGCATCGGCTTCGTTTGTAACACACGAAAACATCCATTTGGATCAGGGAAATGACTTGGAGGGCTCACAGACATCCAGCAGCTCCCTGGGGAGAGTGAGACAAATGGTGCGCAAATAAACAAACTACGCCAGCAACTTGTGAACTCTCATTTTGTAATGTTGGAAAAGCAAGAGATGCCCAGAAATGACTGTGTAGTCATTTTTAACCCTATAAAAAAAGTGTTGACCGGTCAATAGCACCTCAATGCTGGATGTCATCCACATTCCCTTTTCTAACCGGGGCTGTACATTGCTGGACAGACAGGTCATCAGTCTTTGCTTCCCTCAGCTCCTAAATTTCAGCTTTTCATTCATCAGACGCCTCTGGGTCCCTGACAGGGAGAGCGAGAACCAAATAAGCTGTGGCTGAAATAGATGACAAGGAAGCTGGATCGGAAAAAAAGGATGATAGTGGATGTGCATCAAAGCAGACAAGGATTGTCTTTTTTTTCTCTTTAGAAGGCATGGCTGCAAAGTGTCTGCAAGAGAAGGATGCAGAGACGTTTTGACTGAGAGGTGAAGACAGCAGGATGTGAGACAGAAAGGAAGGCATGCTGAACAGACAGATGGGGTGTATAGAAAGGGAAAGAAAAAAAAAACAAATACAGAAAATGATTGTGCTGGGTTGTGAGTGAGTGTGTGTGTGACAGGGGGCGTGTAATTGGATGCGGCCGGGAGCGAAACACTGTCTGTGTGTCGAGGCGTCGGCCTGTGCCCACCCTCCCTCTGACTGCAGCCACACCTGCCTTGCATACTAAAGCGGCAGAATGCGGAGCCCTGGACCCAGCTGCTCGCTCTGCACCAATCCAGTCGACTCACGCTCACTTGCTGCACACAAAAAAAACATTAACCGAAAGGAAGCAACTCATCACCGCCAAGTTGCGACATACCATTAAGAGAGTAGGCTATTGTATGGTCTTAACGGAGTCATGTAGCCCATAATACAAGAGTGTAATTCCACATTTTTTGTTTTTTTAAGGGGGAAAATAAACCCTTTTCTGTGAACGTGTGAGACTTCTGGTTCATTAGCCACTGTAGGAAAAAAAAAAACAAGAAAAACCTGTGGTAAACTGTAAATATGTTTGCACTACAAACCAGTGCACTCCAAAATAAAAGTTGTTGTTTACATGATGCGTTTATAAACTGTGTATATTTATGATGCATATGTAAACACATGCACACAGTAAATATTTTGAAAAAAAAAAATAATTATATATATATATATATAATTTTTTTTTAATTAATTTATTTTTTTAATAGAATAAAATGTATATATAAATATTTTAACACACACACAAAATACATGGTACATTTTCTAAAACGAAAACTTATTTTGCATTCAATTAAATCACGCTTAATCATTTGACAGCCCTAGTGTGTGCATAATAATTAAGATAATACATTAAAATAATTGTATGACCAGCATGCAATATGAAGAGACAAAACTGTTTAGACTGTTAACAGCTAAAAATTGCTGGATGCAGATGACACTGACAGACAGACACTGTCAGACACACATTAACATTTACAAATGGTCATGCCTGCTCTCACAGGAAAAATAAGGTGGATACACTGCAACTACATGGCGAGGAACAAGAAGGTAGTATGCAGGTACTGCTCCAAGTTTCTGTAAAACAACAAACAGTGTCTGACTTCAACGAGGAAAATATGTTTGCCAAAGCACTATTTGTAAATGAGTACAACCACATACCCTGTGAAACTGGAATGTATTTTTTTGCTAAATTCTGTAATTTAGGTATTAAGGTTGGTTTGAAAACAGCTCTCATATTAAGTTTCAAACCAATCGTATTGCTTAAATTACAGAATCTTTTAAATTAGAAGAAGTGAAAGGAAAATGAGATGATAAATCAACATATTAGAATCATTTCTGAAAAATCATGTGACAAGACTGGGTTAGCTTTTTACATAGTAATAATATTTCACACTCCTACATGTGGGTTACTGTTTTAACTGTATTTAGATCAAATAAATGCAGCATTGGTGGGCATTAAAGAGACTTTTTAAGAAAATCTTAGTGATCCCAAATTTTGAACTATATATAATAAATAAAACATAATGTGAGGTTTAGAGAATGCAGTCACCCATCAAACACTAAGAATCCCCTAGCAACAAGCTAGCAATGCCCTAGCAAGCACAGATGTTAAAATATATATATATATATATATATATATATATATGCACTGACTAGCAGCACTCACTTTCTTTTACGGTTCCTTAAATTGAAATAGACAACATCCTGTTTATGTAGACTGGATGGGGTGAGAGGAATAGCCACACCCATCTCTCTTCATGTGCATACTGTGAGTGTGACTGTGCTGGGGTGGTGGGGTTGGCATGAACACTGATTCATTGCCATAAACAGCTTGGCTCTGGGGAAATAGCCACTCCCTGTCTGCAGTCACGTGGCCCAAGGGAAGTAGGAAATCCCTTACACAATCTCAGAATCTCTCATAGCTCGCCTAAAAGACGGAAGCGAGGAAACATGAGAGAGAGTGGGGTAAGAATTAAGGGTGTTTGATTGAGAAGGAAAAACAAAAAGCAAGCACGGTTACATCAAAAGATTCAGAACGCAGAGTGCGTCTGAACAGAGAGTGAGCCATTTGTGCGTTCTTGTCATTTCATGAGCAACATGCAGAATTCACAGAGGCATCGAGAACAGATAGCGAGTGCCGTACCAAATCTTTGTGTAAACAAGCAGGTCGGCAGAAAGCAATTAAACCCACCATTAGCAGAGCGTGGGTAGCAGGAGATATCATGCCACAGGAGCATAAGTAAGAATAAAGACACAAATCAAACATGGAAGAGAAAAAAAATTAAACCAGCCAAAAGGCCTGGGGGTGGAGGTGTAGTAGGAGGGGAGAGATGGATTGCATACAGGTGCAAACAAGGCAAAAGCGCCAACTGTTTCTCCAATCTTGAACTCTGCTCTGCCTGAAAAACTGAGAAAAGAATTTGTTTCTCACTCTAACGCAATGTCTTAACCATAAGCAACATGTTCAAATTTCAGCGACAAGCAATCCATCTGTCCAAACTGCTATGTGATGAGAACCAATCAATGCTTACCATGACGCTTATCCAAGTGTAATACCTTGAACTGATTTCCTAGTGGAACTTCAGGGATTTGTCATATAATATCCAACGTTCTACGAGTCATACGGAGATTAGGGATGCACAAATATTAAAATTGTGTTTCCAATGCTTCCTTTATTTGGTGTAAAAAAATAAATAAATCAGAAACATTGTTTTAAAATAAAATAAAAAAAATACCTTTTCTGTTTTAATACATTTTAAATGCAATTTATTCCTGTGATAGTAAAGGACAGTCAGGAACCTGATGATATGGTGAATTCAAATAAGTCCAGACTTAATTACATATTAATTAGCATATATATGATGTCATTACATCCAGTTTGGGTTTAGATGTGTTTGGCATTTCAGATATGTTCTTTGAACTGTTGGGATACTGTAACAACTGAAACACTATTTACTATTTATACAACTTGCACTTATAAGCGAATTATTACACTATTTGTGCCATTTTGCGCTATATCAATGTTTTGTAGCATTCCGCGCTGCCTGCTTCAGAGTAACAAACTATGACGAGCAGGTTAACAGTCGAATTATGTTCATATTTAAAAGTCCAAACGGTGAAAGTAATTAGAAACACTTTTGTACTCATTATTGACCAATTTGCTGCGATATGGCCAACTGAAAGCACAATTTCTCTGCCGCTCATTGCACAGAGTAGACGCTGAGAAAGACGACACTGTGCCGGGAGAGTCAGACATCATGCTCGCGGGGCAGTACTGAGGACATCTTCCAACTGAGCAATAGCTAAGGTTTTTTCAAAAAAGCCACTAGGTTTGTCAGTATTGTCAGTAAATTGTCTGAAAGTTGTTAAGCATTGTGTCACACTCGTGTGTGCGATGCAGAAGCTGAGGGCAGCAGGCAGCAGGTATTTGTGATGGTCAATCTGGATATTGTGGCAGCCCACCACAAATAAATCAACGTATGGGAAACACTGTAGTCTGCACAGTAAAGTGTTGCTTTCATCTCACAATAAATTTTTTTTAGGTAGTGTGCGCAGGAGTTATATTTAATATTTTTATGCTTATATTCAGATGGGACAGTAGTAAGGAGACAGGAACGACAGGAATCTCAAAAATACTCCAGACAAGTTAGCCTGTCATTTGCGAGAGAAGAGGGGCACATGCTGTGAAAAGAGAAAAAAAAAAGGTAAATGTAGAATCATTAGAGGCATTAGTGGTAATGAACCTTATTAAAACTGCCATTACAGTCTGCAAAATGTTTCTGTTTCTGGAGCTACAAAAGCCCCTCTACCAGCCCTTGAGAAGAAGTCTACCCAGAATTCAAGGGTCTCTCATAAGAAAAAGTATTAATTTTCACAACAATAGCACAAGAGCTTGTCTAATAAGTTCTCAATAGAGAGCAAACACTGCGGTCCTTTCTTGTTTTCCTCCTATATCCACAGACATAAAACAACCTGAGCCACGGGTCCCTCTGGATTCTCCGGCTGATGGAAGAACAAACAAGGTTGAACGACAGAAGAACAGGCCTCGAGAAAATGAACACCATTCTGCTGAGAGGAGGAGAGGTGATAGTTTATGCCACTCACATGCCACTCACATGCATCAATTTTTTGGCCACCTCTTAAAATCACAGATGATGATGACCTAGGCATACCATCGCTGGTTGTTGGTGGGCTGCCCTCTTTTGTAAATTAACCACAAAAAACAAAAAGAGAAGCAAAGCAGATCAGTAATGTTTATTGACACCTCACCGGCACACAGAGCTGGTGCATCCTGCCAAATTCATGAGGCTTGTGACCAGCATCAGGTCTGAGCGTGGGAGTGTGGTTTGTTCAGAGGAAGCCAGTTATGAGGACAGAACAGGGCATTCCTCAGGGCAAGTACACTCATAAACATCTGACTATAATCTTATTGAATGAAATCAACTCTGCGATAACTTCAGTTCTCTTCACTCTGCTGCAGAGATAAGTTCAAGAGTAAAATTAAATAACTGCGTAGTATAGAGTCTCATATTTGACAATTTTGTGAAAGCATCTTCGTCTGGTCAGTCAACGACTAAACATTGTTTTCATCAATAAATACTGATAAAATATGTTATTGTTACAGGGAAAATTAAGATAATTAAGCAGCAAATACTGGTCAATTTTACGCAGAATGGACTCTGGTGTTAACATGGCCTCACCGGACCATCTGAAAATCCAAAATACACACAGGATTCAACAGATGGCCAGTCCATACACAGCAAGTGGTGCCGAAGGTCTATCCCATCATCGTCAGACTGATCAGATGTCAGTTTGAAAGTCAGAGGGCAATGGGAAGGAAGGGCAAAGGCAGACATATAACCTGTTCTGGAGTCATAGGAAGTGGGGCATATCCATGTGCTGGAGGTGAGCTATTAATAAAGTGATGAATGTAGAGGGAGGGGATCCCTGAATTACCAACTGCACTGAGTTACAGCATGACTCATGGTAAATACCAGCGATACCAAACATCAGCCTCTGGACAACTAGAACTACATGAGTGTGCCAACATTTCATTATGCACAAGTATGTGCATACTACTCAGAACATGCTCAGGATTAAACGGGGGGTGTGTGAACATCCAGACAGGTTTGGGCTTCTAGATTTCCACATGGCTTTGTGGTCTGCTCCATATTATTTCTAGCAAAACGGTGGGGGAGGGGGTGATTACAGCAGTCCGAAGAGAAAAAGAAGCATTTTACTGCTTTATTAGAAAACCATTCATTGCAATGTTGATTGTTTTTTTTTTTCATAATAATTACCAAAGGAAATACAAAGTGACAAATATGCATTTTCTTCAATAATGGAGAAAGCTAGATTTCATTGTGGAAACATGACATCAGTCAGTATAAACGCTCCATCAAGCTGTTGTACAGACAATCAGCACTCGATATCTGATGTTCAGTGTAACAGCCCTTAACCACCCTGCACGAGATATCACTATTGGTTATTGAAAAACGGACACTATTTTATTACAGAAGAGTATGTCATATAGAGAAGCATCAATGGCCTGTAATCACCACAACTGTGTCCAACAATCTGGTAACAGTAAAGATGCCTCAATACTTGGTAAAGAGGATTAGTACAAATATAGCACATTCCTCAAGATCTGAATCGTTCCCAACTTCGGTCACAGCAGATGTTACGACTGAAATAAAACAGCTGGGACTGTGCTGACAAGAGAATACTGGTGCTGTCTTTTTGAGCCTTGCATTTCTTCTGTGCATAATATTATAATTATTTAGTATTAGTATTAGCAAATTGGCAGCTACATTTATGCACTTCTTAAACAAGACAGGCATGTTTTGGCATCTAAGACACAGGATTCTCTCATAGTCGCCTGGAATGCCACTCAACAAGTCTGGAATTGTATAGGAATTTATACAAGTACAAGTGCGTGATGTGTGTTGTAAGAGTTCAGCTCCACAGACCCTAACCAAAGACTGAAATGTATCTTAATTCCAGGCATTCCAGTTCTGTCTTGCAGTTTAGACACCAACGAACGCAAAGACAAGCAGACATATGCTATTCCCAGCCATCCATTAAAACCAGCTCAAAGCACACAGTGTACATTCCTCCAGTTCCGTTATGAGAATTTTTTTTAATTGTTAGCTAACAATCTGATGGAGGAAAACTTTCGGCGCGCCAACACGTTCTCTCATCCTCCTTCCCTCTTTTCCATTTCTCGGCTCTGCAGTCTGGCTTTTGTACCGAAGCCACTTCTATAAGCCTGTGTGGGCCCAGCCTCTATTTAAAAATTATTCCATGCTGTCAGCCGGCAAGAGAGAAGGCGTGTACAGGATATAAGGAAGAAGGTGGGAAAAATACTACCTACAGACCAAAGAGGAAAAATTCCAAATGACTTTACGGAAACTTAAATACATTGGAAAAGACACAGTGTCGGTTGTGTGATATTTCTTGTCCAAAGACATATTTGTCCGCCACCTCCATGCTAATGACATGCTCCACAAGTTTAGGAGAAAAAAAAAAAAAAAAAAAAAGATGCAGCTGTGCAGATTGGCCATCCCGGTTGCTTTTATTGAATTTACATCTTGTCACTCTTGTGACCTTTGCGTCAAGAGTGTGCCGTCTTGATGTGCACTTGTTACAGAAAATTGACTGCCAGACGGAGTGGATGAACTTCAGATTCATTAAACAAAAAACAATCAACACGCATGCTGACATTCTCATTATGCAAGGGCTGAGAGGCAGTTCAGCTTTAAAATAAAATGCCACAATGAATGTTGCATAACCTTCTCAGCACCCCTGCTATCCCTTAACTGAAAACACACACACATATACAGTCACACACAAGCAACAAGCCTCGACAAGAAGCCGAGATAAAAGGCGTCTAGTGCAAACGCTTAGTATACGATGAAATGGGAACTGAAATTGTTTACTGAGCACAGTGAAGCCTTCAAGAGCTATAGGATCTCAAACACCAGCCAAAGGATTCATATTTGAACTTCAGGAAGTCTTTGGATACGAATTAAAGGCCAATCTCTGGTAATAGTAAAACCCCATGGTAATAGTACTAACAGATGACTTGCATGTTTTGCCAAAAATACTAACATGACCTAGTTCAAAGTGTGACACTTTTCTCACCTGAGTGACGACTACGAGAGCTTTGAAGTGGAGTGCTTTGAAATGCAACATCAGATGTGAGGTTTCAGGGGTTTTTTAATTGGTAAGTTGTGTTAATGAGCAGCAGTGTTTGCTGTGTGGTTCATGCTCTTTTTATCAGGTCATGGGGTTGGGTCAAATCACAAAGTCAGGTAATCAGTACAGTCAATGCAATGGAATGACTTCTGGATGGTTAAAGAGATGCTCCAAGTGATCATCTTTTCCCCTTGTTAGTGGAGACCTGAGTGAGCACAGCATATGCTTGGGAAGTTCCCGTGACGAACACAGCACGATGTGCATCAGCAGATGTCGCTGTTTTAATGTCATAAATGTCTATTTAGTGTTAGCATAAATGTTGTAAATAAACATACATTTTATATTTTGAAATGTTTTAAAACACATTTTTAATATAAAATGCAATCTAATTTTAATATAAAATTGATGAATCTGCTAAACCCCTATCATGCTAATTTTCATTTTTGGGTGAACTAACCCTTTAAAGGGTGTACTCACACTAGGCGTGGTTGCCATGAACCGGGCCAGAGAACAATTGTTCCCACTCTCGCTGAACGCGTTGCTGCGTCCGAAATCACATACAGCTGAAGTAGGTACTACATTTAAAATTGAACGTACTACCCGACCATTAAAACAGTACGTTCTATATAGTATAAATAGGGGGAAGTATGAATAGTATTCGGACGTACTACATCCGCCATATTTATGTTGTCACGTGTCATCACAACAGCGCGACATTTTAAACTTGCAATAAGTCATCCGTTCATTATATTGTGTTATTTTATCACAATAAACAAAATTTTTCCTGAGGTTTCCTGAGGTAGAATATGACGCCTCCTCTCCCGGAGCCTCATGGGATAGGAAAACGTCCATGGTATGCCTACTACAGAATTCGGCCAGAAGCAGTAGGTCATCCGGTTACTTCACCTACTGAATTTTCGAATGCTATAAAATTGTACATGCTACTCGCCTCGCATACTGTTTTTCGCGTACTATATAGTAGGGAAGTAAGCAATTTCAGACGTAGCACATCGCTCTGTTTACTTTGTGGATAGTAATTCTGAGTCATTTGGTCCGCGGTGGTCCACAGCCTATAGCTTATTGTTAAACAAACATTCCACCTCTGCCGCAGACCGAAGCTACCCTTTCTCTGCTATGTTTGTTTTGGAGCGTCACAAAAACGTGATGTTGCGCATCCTGTTCCGTGCTCCAGCACGGTAAGCACACTACATGCGAACCGCACCCGAGTCCAACTGAACCGTGCTCTTTCACACCTCTTCCAAATGGGCCAGGGATGGCTAAATGTACTGTGCCCGGCAACGTTTCGGAGCACTCACACTAGTCAAACGAACCACGTTTTGGGTGGTAAAACGCACTCGGGCACGGTTCAAACTGCCTAGTGAGAGTACACACTTAGGGTGTGAGTTTGCATGTGCTCATTTATGAGATTCTGAAAGGCACAATACAAAGAAGCGACCGAAACCAAAAAATATGATTTGAGAAACTGGGAGGTGAATAGCAAACTGACCTCCAAACATGAACAACAGAAATCAACAGAATCAACAGAAATTAAATAAAAAGGAAATGAAATACTGAGCTAAGCACGTACATGACCAAGCAAGCATGTCTACATCAGTGATTTTCCACCAGAAGACCACAGTCCTCTAGGGAAAAATAAATGACTGAATCATATTAATACAATCGTAATATTATTAATACAGGTAATTTGGGACCCCTGATATAAATGGTTTTCCAAAATTATCTACCCAACATAAGTGATTATTTAGCTAAATAAGTTATTCATTATAAAAATCAAACACACATCACTACATTTAGCACTGAAGTCAAACCGGTGAGTAATCAGACCAGGAATTACAGACATTTTCTGCTAATTGCAGCCCAATGTAACTTACTGGTTGCCACCGAAACACTGCTGAACAAATCCCAAAGTCATTATAATCACTTAATGTAGTACATTAATGTTTTTTAATGAAGGCACTGATGCGACGTTCATAAATGAGTCCCACTAATGGGCAGAATTGCTTCATAAGGGAGTCTGTGCTATGTTTTCAGTGGTTCTCTACCAGTGCAGCTGCATTATAGTAGTTGATGGATTATACTAAATGACCAGATCTGTCTTAAGGCAACAATAATGCAGCAAACATTCATAATCACAGAAAAATGCTATGAATCATGGAAAAAAGATTGCGCATGACGCTCCACTGGATTTTTCAAGAACTAAAATATTCCATTTGTGACATCTCAGCAGTTTCCTCTCCATTTAATGACGATGAAGAAACATTGCCTGCAAGGCTCTAACATGTGACATGCATGGCCGAAAGTTTTTCAATCTCTTCCTCCAACTCTTCCGCTAGCTTAACATGCCCTCTCTCAACACAGAGCAATTTCGAGACCACTTCAGCTTGTGAAAATTATACCACCAGCAAAAACATGTCTAAACATATTGCAACACGGCCTAGGATTTGTCCGTGGGATCAATGTGGCTCAGTTCACGTCAACAGATCTGCTAATAACTGGAATGTCATGTGTTCTTGTCTAAAACTACCTCCCCACCTCTGGTCGCACTCAACCCTCCCTTGCCTTCTCTGAATTCAGCGTGTCTGTTTGGGCCCCGAGATGGATGGATGGAGTCTTGACAATGTCTACAGATGTCACATTCAATGCTTGTAAGGCCCATTTTGCTCTGGAGGGAAAAACTATCTGAACATACAGCAATCTTTGTGGGGTTATCTTTACTGACTAGGCAGCTCCTGCTGAGGCTCCCTTTTATGCTACAAATTATTAGACAGCGACAGAGGCTTTTTAAACCAAATGTCAGTGGCTGAGAGATTTGCAGACTGACACACACCCTTGTGACTTCTGTCTTTTGTTCTATTCAGCAAGCCTATCTACACAGAAATGCTTGAGTCTTGCTCTCAATGGACAACACCCAAAATGCAAACCCAACACTACACACCTACTAAAAAGCCAGCCACTCTATGAGAAGTTTAACACCATGACAGCTTTGGATCAAAACACAATCATTTCCTCTGAGGATCATCTCTAGTGTGGATGGTCTTACAAACTGTCAAGAATGAAAATTGTGTGTTAGGGCTGACAATACACCCCCAGTGTATAAACTCAACACAAAAGCAGCAGCATATATGGCTACAGTAACTTATTAGATTCATGTATTTTTTGAAGAAAATACCAGTGGATTTTTTTAGGTTGCTTAGAAAAGTAGCACATATCACTAGGGCTGCAACAACTATTCGATAAAATCGAAAATAAACCGATAATTAAAGTCATTGTCAACGAATGCCATTATCGGTTAGTAGGGCTCCTCACGTTACTGAGGAGCGTGATCACAAGATGCACAAATACACACAGATACACAGCCGCTTACGCAATGGAGGTTACAGAAGCGTCTGCAGTAAAAAACACGGATGGCAAATCATCAGCAGGGTAAGTAAAAACTGTATCTCTTTATCGTGTAAATGTTGTATAGTTTAAGTGCTTTTGTTTAAACTGTTTGCTAACTTCGGGACAGTCGCGTAGATCTGTTCACTTGCTACTCGCTAGCATATTGCGCAATTACCTTACACTGAGTGAATAACAGTAGAATATTACATTTATTGATTGTTGTGGTTTTCAGCGAATGCAAATAATAGTACATTTGTGACTAATAGCTTTTTGTATTTCTACAGTTTTTTTTATAGTCCACTACAAAGTTAACTTGTTAACTAGCACATCTGTTTTCAAACGTGATTTACTTTGGTTTTACTTATGCATATATCATTTTATTATACAAAATTACATTATTTTAGCGGTTTATATTTTAACAACTGAATATGCCAGTCCAGTCCTCAAGCAGCCACTATAACGGATTTCTACCTCCGTTTCAATATTATTTTTTTTATTTATTATTTTGATATTTCATCAAAATCTGCTGCTTAATATTATTTTCAGCATGTTGTTGTCCTAATTGCATAATGTAAATATAATAAGAGTACAACAATTATTTTGCTTTTTATTTTATATATATATATTTATATTTACTGTTCAAAAAGAAACTTGGTCTTTTATTTAAGGTTTAAAATGTCAAAATTAAAGATTATTAAATCATTCTAAAGAAGCATTCAGTTTTTATCAGATGAATTGAAAAAATAATTTAGAACAAAAAATTAAAAAGAACTTTGAAGTATATCCGGGTCTTTACGGGTTTGAAACAACACGAGGGCAAGTAATTAATGTCAGAATTTAAATTTTTGTGTGAACTAACCCTTTAAGCATGAGATGGCAGTACTAACCGTGGGGAATTTTAATCTAGATTTATTATCAAACCGGTAATCCTGCCACCCCTATATGAATGCCTTTTCTTTATGTTTATAATAGCATACGCATTTTAAATACCACTGACGGATTTTAATCGAAAAGATGGCTTGATGTGATGGCTTAGCAACTGAAAAGTTTCACAATAGCTGTCAGAGAAAGTCTGGTCTGTTTTGATATAGTAAAAGCCCTCCGCTTTGTCACGAGGAGATACACTCTAGCGGTGCCTGAGAGGGAGGAGGTCAACAGTTGACACATCTGATCTCTGTTGTCGCTCTCGCTCCGTCATGACTTCGGATTGAGCCGCAGGGAGCTTCCAAAAGACCTTAAGCTTGTTCAGTTGAAGGCCAGCTGCAGCCCGTGAGCTCCCATCCATCTCAGAGTTTGTCTTTGACATCTGCAGGGAAATTGGCTGATAGGAGGCTTGACCACAGAGATGCAACCAATGTCAGCCAATGACCCTGTAGGAAATTCAATTCAAAGCAGTCCATCTTTCGGCAGACATTCTGTTCCACTGCATAAGATCAAACTCGAAGCTACATGAAACATGTATCATTTGCACTACAATGAATTGGAAAGGGTTTCACAAATTTGGTGGAGAGGTTAGAAATGCTCAGATGTCTGAAATAAACCATCTGGTTGAGAACAAGGCGCCTTTTTCCCTAGAGATGCTTCCCTTTCACAAATGCATGTCACAAGATGCTAGCACATGCACATGTCTGACCACTTAGCAAACTTCTGCGCAAACACAGAACATTTGGGAACCATAATGGAGCTTTTTTTTCTAAATGGGGGTAATGGAATTTCTTGTAAAGCCCCTTTTTTTCAGTGTTGATGAGGAATGAAAAAACACAGAAATTCTTGTCCAACGCTAGGCGTATCTTACCACACACTGCTTGTCACACACAAAACCACTTAACAGTAGGCCTTACGCAGCAGTGGAAAAAGTTGGGAAGGAGCACGCAATCTACAAAGGCTCCTTCTTCCACTCCTCTCAAGAGTCTTGGGACTCACATGGTCCTTACTACAACCTTTCTTGAATACTGAGAGTTCTTGTGTGGAGAGCCAGAGTGTGGGTTTTGGAAAATTGTGCATATTTGACCCTTTTTACCCTCCTTATTCTGTCCACAACCTCCACATTCACCATGAAAATATTGGGTGTGTCACACTGAACGGAACAATATCACAACAGTTTCCACCCATGACAGAGCTAAGATAGATGCAAAACTTCCCGAATACCACAAGAGGAAAGCGGCTAATCATGAGATGAAAGAAAAGAAATGTGGAAAATAAAAAAAACATTCCACTGATCACGCTGCTGAATTTTGGAAAAAACGGTTACTGTGGAGATTACCTGTCATCAGTCAGTCAAACAATGAGGTTTCATGGCAAATTGTCTTTAGTAAACACTGAAAAGAACAATGCGTGTACGCCACACCCTCATCCACTAATCAAACAAGCTATTCCATCTCTGTGAGAAACATGACGTGGCAATGTATGTCATGGCCAGACGGTGAGAAGGCATGACACAGTATTTTGCATCCATCATAAGGAACAGCATGGGATCAACAAAATAAAACAGTCTCACACAATTCAGGATTTGATGACCTAGACAGATTTAAATATTTTACACACCTAAAGGCTAAAGAACTAAACCCTTTTTAAGAAACAGAGAGAAAAAAAAAAGAAATTCTAAAACATTGACTTTTAATATGACATTTAATTAAAAAAAAACCCAAACTAACCAGGAAAAAAATGTCTCACTTTAAAACTAAATGCCTTCTGTGTGTAGCACCTGCAGCTCTACATGTCCTTCATAAGAAATCACACTCATTGAACTAAATGATCATTGTAACATTCCCATTTCCAGCTCAGATTGTTTTAGAATTCTGTCACGATGCATTGCAAAGGCACTGTTAGAGAAATCTTAAAGGAATAGTTTACCCAAAAAAGGAAAATCCAGCCATCATTTACTCATCCTCGAGTAGTTCCAAATGTTAATTTCTTTGTTCTGCCAAACACAAAGGATATTTTGAAAAAAGTTTGTAACCAGGCTGGTTACAAAATACTATGGAACTCAATGGTAACATCAAACAGACTAAATACAATCAAACCCTAAAAAAACTAAACTATATTTTCCTTAGCTATGTATCCCATATGAATTTAAAATTGTCTACTGCTCAATTTAATCTTTGTGGTTGAACTAGGTATTGCAGTCCAAATGCAAAATACTGGAGAGGGGTTTTTCACCCGCTCCCTTTTTTTCAGACTTGACGAACACTCAGGTTGCCATGAATGACACCAACAAGAACGAACGCACATGACAATGAATTAAATGAAATGCACTATATTTTCTGCCAAGCAGGCAACCTGGATGCCAAAACACTACCAACTTCATGATTGGGAGATAGATGGAGGGTGGAGCTTCAGACCAAAACAAAACATGAAAACAAGCATCAGTTGAGGCCTGCAACTGCACTTTTTAAACGAGAATATCCAGGCTGTACGACTGCTGTCAGTGATACGAGTACTTAAAATTAACATGTTTTCTTAATGCCTGTTGAACATAACAGAGACATTTTATGATTACAATAATACATTTCTTACATACGGTTCCTTTAAAAGGTACAATTAGAATAAAGCATTTTTTTTTTAAATGTATGCAATTAATTTTTTTGCTAAAAAACACTTTAAACCATTATTGACCGCTTTTGCTAACTTTCGATTTTGATATTCTTGATTCTACAAATACTGGTATGCTCTTTGTATGTTTAATAACACCACACTACTTATTGTCATAAACATCCTTTACTGTTATAAAAAAACATCATGGGCAGCATACAAATTACATACAAAAAAAATACAGTCATAATTAGATATATATTGTACGATATATTATGCGCATCTCATCGGTAAAGCCGGTTCTTTGATTAGTGCTAAATCTTCTTCAGTTGTTTTTAAATGCAGCGCCAGTTTATGAACAGAGCCGTAGATCACTGCGAAGCTGCCCCCTTGAATCACCCGCGAAACTAACACTCAGCTTGTCAGTGATCTACGACTCGGTTCATAAACGTATATATATCGCCCAGCCCTAGTGATAATAAACATCTTTTACTGTTATAAAAAAAAAAATCATAAGCAGCATAAAAATCACATTAAAAAAAAAGTACAGTCATAATCATGTCTATTTGCTTTCATAGCCTATTTCATAAGTAAAAAAATGTTTTACTAAAATGTTATATTGAAGATCTAAATGTTAGAGAGTAAACGCGCTCTGACTTAACATTGATGCGCAGAATGATCGCACCTGGTGTGAAAAGCTCCATAGAGATTTTTTGGTCTTCAATTCATCATTGCACCAAATGTTGATGTTAAGTGTGAAAAGCCCTTTAAAAGACACATATTTTTACTATTTTTGGCATAAAAAAACTATACTAACACTCTAAATAGACCTCAGGGAAAACAATTAATAAGTAATAAAAAACGAATCATGATATGACCTCTTTGCCATGTTTTGCAGCATAACTGCTTTGTTGATGACAGACTAGGTGAGGACAGGCTTCTAACAGTCATCTACAAGCAGGCGGCCTTTAGTTAACACAGATCCCAACAACTGTAACCCCGCAAACGAGATCAAGGAGGGCCTCGATAAGAGGCATCGAGCCCAAGAGTTTCCCACTTGGCACAACTCCCAGCAACTAAATTAGAACTGTGCCTCTGCCAGGCACCTCTAAGGCATAAACAACTAAAGCATGGCAAAGAACACCAACAACAAAAAAGAAGCGACAAACTTTGTAAACAACATTTTGTTGTCTTGTCACAGAGAGAACAAAAAACAACATCAAATTTTATTTTAAAAAAGCATATGGAGTAAGGATTAGCAAGTTTTTTGTTTTTTTTTTGTTAAATCCAGGACAGGTGGGATCCAGAATAAGTTAGCAATTTCTGCACCACATCTTTAACATGCGATCATCTAGGTTACAATGCAATTATCTTCTGCTTTATGGTTTGTATTATACACTATACACACCATTGTTTGGCTTTAGACAAATATCCATTTTAATAATGCACTATTATTTCCATTAGATGTGCACTGTTTGCCACTGTTGTTTTGCAATTCATTTCTTTGAAAAACAAGTCAAAACAAAAAATAATAATTTGGGAATTTATGCAACAGTGGAGAAAAAAATATACATACATGGCTTCAGCCAAGATTTTCCATTTTGGTGCATCCCTATGAAAAATGATCATATTCGCCAACATTGAATTAATCAACAAGCTTTCATATTTCCCTTATGTAAAGTCAAAGGCTATCTGTGAAGCATCAGTGGTTGTGTGCTTTAGTCAACCTGCAGAGCTGTTTATTCCAAAGACCCTCAATCAGTTTGGTAATTGAGCGTTCCCCCTTCCCTTGTCGTTTAAAACATTCAATTAAGAATTTGACAGTATCTGTTAAATGGGTCCATCACATTGTCAGAGACATTAATCCCTTTCACCCCATTTCTCTCTTCATCCACATCTCGTTCTCACCGTCTCGCACAAGGGTATCTGAAAGCTTTCATCTTTCAAATGAAGGAGAGGAGGAAGAGTTGGTCAGAAAAGGCCATAGATTCCACACCGAGATAAAACAGCTGAAGAGGTAGTTAAATCTTTGTGACAGTGGATAAGCCCATGCTTATCATTTCTGTTTGTTAGCAGCTTTGATTATAACACAGCTGGCACATAAAGTGAATCTCTCTCAATACAAGTGGAATTAAATATGGGCCAACAATAATGATGAACAAGTCATGACAGTTCTCACATCAGTTTTGGGCCTGCAATTATAGACAGTATAAGTACACAATGCGCCTTAGGCTGTATCAGTTGCCCTTGATGAGTGCTACCTCTGAGACTCTTGCTCATCTGTGGCTGTGAGTACAGATGGCCATATCACTAACTAGCCCAACACCCCATTCAATTAGGACATTTTCATAAATAGTGGGAACATAATGCATTTCTAAAACGACACGCTGAATGCAATCTCTGTAAGCTGTCTTGTTGGGAATTTTCTCTATAAGTCACTGTTGTCATGTTTTTTTATTTTTCCATTCGATCTTCCACCCAGGCTCAAGTTATTGACTATGCCGCCCACCATGGTCCACAGTACAAGGCCAGCAGTGGAGGTTGAATGTGGGACCTGTCGATTGACTCTAACAGTTGCGCAGGGAGACATCAGTGATCGTTATGTAACTGCCACTGCTGCGTGGGCTGCCGGAGCAGCGCTATCATTCTGATAAAGCCAAGAAGGCTGCTGTCTCATTGAGCTTAGGCCAGTTTCTCTTAGTGAATTATAAGAAACGGCAACCGTATAAGAGAACACTATAAAAAGGTAAATTTGATATTAAACTATATACTATC
The DNA here is from genome assembly GCA_032357475.1 of Enteromius thamalakanensis. Taxonomy (NCBI): domain Eukaryota; kingdom Metazoa; phylum Chordata; class Actinopteri; order Cypriniformes; family Cyprinidae; genus Enteromius; species Enteromius thamalakanensis. The sequence continues at coordinate 15,215,709 of JAUCMT010000013.1, forward strand.
TTATTTCACTTGGAGCGTAAACTAGGTCCTGAAAACTAGCTTTGCTGCTTTTTGTGTATGCAATTTTGTTTTTACAATAAAAGTCTGAGAACCCCATACAGTACAACAGCAAGCATTTTACACTACAGTGAGAAAGACAATATTTGCATGCCAATAAATCAGCCTGTAGCATACAGACCAATATACAACCAATCAAATTCAAGAACTGGATTGACATACTTTAAATGCATCCAGCTTCATGATAAATATATCCATGATAATACAATATTTTATGTATACAGCATAGGGCTGAACGATATATCGTTATCGTATCTATATCTCGATATGAACTTTCAAGATATTAATATCGAAAAAGCAACG
>JAUCMT010000013.1:15216168-15233758 GCA_032357475.1 Enteromius thamalakanensis
TCATATCGTATCGATATCGAGATATCTGGCATGAAAATCGAGATATGAAATTTAGTCCATATCGTTCAGCCCTAATACAGCATACAAACTTGTACTTGTATATTAATTACAGCTTTCAGAATTAACATGAATGCATGCATTTACAAATACACATGCTTTTTTTTAAATATACTACTCTAACCTATGAAGGCAATACGTATTATGCAATTTATAACAGATTTTATATTAAACTAAATTTATTTTTCTTTTTAAAAATGCATAGTATGTCCAATTTTCTGAAAGAATTGTTGAGCACAAAATCAACATATCCTATCATCACCAATAGGTCTGGGCGATAAAATCATCATCATCACAATAAAATTATTTAAGTGATATTTTTCCTCAATAGAACAATAGCAAATGTTTTATAATCTTTTTATATAATGTTAATGCACTAACAGCAGAACGAAACATTAAATGGCACAACACGGACCAATTACCAGCTTTTAAAAAATACATTCAGTTCGTTAAAGTGACAGAATAAGGTAATTTCCATTACTGCCTTGTCTGATGAACTGAAATTTATTTTTGCTGAAAAAAAATTTAAAAATGAAAAAAAGCAACCCCTAACTTTAATATGCAATTTTTCCATCTTCACTTTCTTTTTGGGGAGAATGCACAGCTTGTAAAGTGAAGCTGCTTGGTCAGATTTGATCATGCATACTACATTTGTATGGAAACCACTTTGCTATCTAGTGCAGTACCTACCTAAGCAGCCAACATCTTGCACTATGATTGCACGCAGAGCTGAAGCGAAGCCTGGAAACATATTCTATGGAAACCCACATAGGTACCCGGTAATGGTATCGGTCATGTACACAAACACACACTTAAGGACACACACTCTCTTCTCTTACTAGCTAATGTTGATGCAACTGCAAACACAGTTAAAGACTGTTGAATCACCAGCAATCATGCACGCTCAAACATCATCGTACACACAAACACACCCCTAGTATTGCATTAAACATCACACAGAAGTGGGAGGGTGAAAGATAAATAGAAACAGTAAAGACAACAGAGAGAAAGCGAGTAATGCAGTAAGTGAATGAAGGCAAGAGGAAAAAATTTGATGAAAAGCAAGAGAACACATCTTTAGACTACAACTAGTTTAAGATTGAGGGACTGAAACCATCCTTCACTAGCTCCCAGTGATAACAACACAAATGCTAAAGCTCACTGTGATTGGAACGTACAAATAAAAAAATAAGCATGTTTGTTTTTCCTGACAAACGAGTATGAGCATCTGTTAAAGGGAGGCCCCTCTCTTCATCTCAGTCAGCGGTGATCTTTCTCCTGCCACTGCAAGCCGGGCAACCTCACATCCACATGCAACCATGCTCCACTAAACCCAAACGCTAATGCAAAATTAGCTACTTATTTATGCATTTATTTGCGCATTCACTATTTCACCCAAGCTAAGCCTATGTGAATCGCGGCATCCCTGCAAGGCTCATTGGTTGCACTGTTTAGCCATCAAACCAGAGCATGCATGCCACGCTGTCTGACAGGGGAGAAAAAAACAACACGCAGATGCTAAGAATCACCTGACCTCTGTAATCATTACACTGCCACACTTAACCCTGGTACAAATGTTCTCCTATTTAGTAGTGCTAATGTCCCAAATACAAGCAAACTACAGGGAAAGTGATGCAAAAGAAATCTTTGTAACATACTGCTGGCAGGAAATGAAAAGCAACATGCATGAAACAATTTCTTGACGCTAGATGATGTTAATGAGTAATAGAAGGGCAATCGAGTGTCTGCCCTAATTGTACAGAAATAGCTAAAGAAAAAACACTGGTTCTTTAATTTCTCTGTCAAAGATATATTGCTGCATATATTTTCATTTAAAGTCTCATTGGCGGACTGTTTTACATAATAGTTAATAGAGTCAATTTCACAAAATCTTTTGTGAACATGTCCGGATCATATTTCAACCGATAATCAAAAGGAAATTTTCTGGTCAAATCTTTTTCTTTAGAATTTTATCATTCATCAAAGCTCAAGTCAAATATCACAAGAAAATCCCCAAGAGAAGTGCACTCATGCTAGAAGTGTCATTGAATTTTGGTTATTACACATAAGACCTAGTGTTTGGAAATAGGCTAATTGTTAATACATTTTTTTAATAAAAAGCTCTAGAAACTAGAGCACTGTAACATAAAAGTTGCTCTGAAGCCAAACAGAACTGACATTTTTTTTTTTATATCATTGCACTCTTTATTATGAATTATTGATCCATGCACTTCATTATTTATTCATGACCTCATAAACTTTAATAAGATAACTAAGCGTCCTTCTCTCACAACCAATTCTTGTCCACTTTGATGTTGTTTGCACTAATGCAAAGATGGGACAATAATTTCTCCCCTCCAGCAATCTCGCATGATATCATAATAATTAGCAAACAACAATGAACCAACAATCCAATCTACTCCCAATAGACTAAACCAAGCCCTGCCATATATCATTCAAAAACATTACAATATAGAGGACGATCACAACATCCAACTTTAAAGTTCCCCCTGCTATTCCCAATTGCCAAAAGTATGTTGATTCATAAAAAAACAACAATCAAGTACTGATAATTAGATATTTGGGAATGATATGGGATTTACAAAACGTTTAAACCTACAGCGCTAATTAGAATTTGAGGGTCTGCAGTAATCACTAATGTCAAAATACTAAACGTTTTACGGGTGCCTAAAAATTGGCTTGATTTCGAAAAATACCACTTATTCTTTCAGCTTCTTTCATTAAATGTTACCAGAGACATTTCACCATACTGCGACAGATTCTACTCCTACTAACGAAGGCCTAATTTTCCATTTTAGCCCAATTCAACAGGTACATCCTCCTCACTGTTTCCCGCTAAACAATCCCCCACAGCTCATTAAGTGCCTCTAGCAGTGTTTTCGGCACAACAGTACGATCTGGTAGATATAGCTTTCCCATTTATAGCCAGTAGTTACACCAGAGAGACCAGAGTCACTGTATAGGCTGATGTTACCACCAGCGCCCATGATCATGTCTGAGGAGGGAGGCTGAACAGTACAATTCTCCCCTAATTAGAGGGAACAGATGCTCTGCAGGGTAAACACAGCTTGATATGCACAACAATAAATTGCATCAGTCGGCTGGAGTAATCACTAGAGAAGAAAACTTCTCGATAGCTCCAAACACCCCCACCCTACAGGTTATGTAAAGTTTAAAGCATGCAAAAGCACACCCACACACATGAACGTGTACACAAGTGGTATTATTCAGCGGTGATTTCTGCTCATGATGTCCTCAAGAAGGTTCTTTACAATTACTGATAAACTCCCATGCATCATGAGCGGTATTTGACATTCAACGCTTTACATTTAAACACGCAAAGAGTGTAGGCTACAGTTTGGAAATCTATCGCATGATCTCTGACTTTCAATCACTCTCATTTGGTTAACAACAGTCCTTCAGCCTTGGGGTGGATTCTCCTGGATTACTGTGGATCTGTAGGGATAAGCTTAAATGTGATCACACTCGCAGCATATTTCATAATGACTGACCTTTCTCTTCTGATTATTTGGCATACTTAGAATCTCATAATTTTCCACAAAATAAATCATGCTCACACCAACAGCAGGTTAGCTTGTGAACATCCCCTGTGGGCCGTGAAACAAAAAGGTGGCTTTCCACACAATGAGACTTTGTGAATGTGACTTTGTAAACAAACGAACTGCTATGATTTGTGTCACAGGACTAGCAGCACTCCAAAACATTTAGATAGCATTTTTTGCCAAGGGGGAAAACAAAGAATCCTAAACAAATAAACACTACCTAACCTTTCGAGGGTCAAAAGTCCTCAAGAGGCCCTAAGATTACCATTTACACAAAAAATACAAGATCAGCTTCAATCTTCAGTACTTCATACAAAAAAAATTTAATATTTGGTCGATTTTTTTAAGCGAAACACAAAGGATGTTTGTCTGACAATCACTGTCATTGTGTGGGAAAACATGGAAGTCAGTACTAACTGAGGCGTCCGTCAGGCTGCTGAGCCAAACGATCACAAGGCGACGGGTAGCTTTAAAACGTTGATATCGCAGCTGAATCTTCATTTAACGTTGATATGTTTACATAACACAAACCAGAAAGCTTATGTCTTCGTGTACCTCTCTTTCCAAAGCAACTGGGCAGGTTTTGCTCTCTTCACAGGACAGAGGATCGAAGCTCCTCACGGGGAACAAATTGCAGGGTTTCCCCTTCGACGCAATAGCGCGAGGACACACCCAGAGAGGCGCGGTGGACTTTACCCAAGGGGGTGACGTCAGAGGGATCGACTGATTACCTCTTTATCAATCAACAAGAGTCTCTTCACATGAAATGTAACCGTTTATTTCTGACCATCAAAAGCCCGTGTTGGCCAGGAGTGCGAAACGTCCACACATCAATGATATAAGCCTGCGCTGACAGAAAATGGCACTAAAATACGCCAATGTATGCATAAATAACGATATAAAACGATAAGTGTAGCGTTTACGTGAAACAGGCAGTTACAAAGCGGTACTGCAATACCGGAAAAAAAAAATTCAGTGAACTATATCTCCCTGAAACGCTGTGCAGAAATGATTACTTGCAACAGGCAAAACAGGTCTCGTGAGCAAACACGGCGCGGGTCTGATGAACGTTTACAAGACGGAACATGCACGCGCACACCTGTGGATAGGAAAATCAAAAGGAAGGAAATGAATACGATAAAACAGGAAAAATAACAAACCTACCTTGGGGCTGAAGGGTTGTCAGAAAGATTGAAAGCCGCACATGGGACGTTCCTCTTCATTCAGTGCATCGAGAATCAAGCCCCGCTCCTCAAAAACAAGCCTTCTCCTCAAAACTCCCAATGAAGAAAAACGCTAAGCGTCTCTAAGTAAACGCGTGCACGGATCTGCAGTGTCTTTCTTCGCTTGCAAACCGTGTTTGTTTACTCTGCATCTGGAAACTAACTTTAGAATTGGTGCCAGTCAACCAGCAGGATGGAATTGGTCACTTTTCCTACATGTAAAATGTGACCTCCGCGTTTAGGCTAAAAACATGTAACTTATAAACTTGTGTCACGCAGCTGAGAAGTATGAAGCCCGTCTGCTCGAACCCAATCCAACAGCCTTTTCTTGTCCAGAGAAAGAGGAAATAATCACAAGAGGGATTGAGGTATTTTCCGCTTTGGTTACGGAACGCAAACGCAACAGATCCAAGTTTAGTTTGGTTTAAAATCTTGTTTTCTACGTGTTTACTGCTCTTTTTCTTTAATCCCAGTTTAACCGCCGGGAAAAGTGCGGATGAACGCAACCTTTCACCGCGCGACGAAAAAGACAGTTTAAATCACTGGTTGCCGTGGCTGGAAATCGAAAGAGGGAAGATAGAGATTCAGTCTGAGGGTTGGGAGAGCTGCGGCGGAGAGGGAGGGACTTGTGTGTGGGATCAGTCATTTAAGGTGGATCATAAGGAAAATTGAAGCAAATGAATGGTCAGATCCTGGAATTCCCAACCCTTCGAGTTGCTAGACAGGGTAAATTGTAAAGAGAGATATGGAACTATAGACGCAGTGGTGCGACACGGTGTGGTGCAGGAATATTTTTATACGATTTTAATATTTACAGATGGTTGGACAACACTCAGATTTTAGTCATAAAGCGGGTATAGCTAAACAAGCGGTATAGCTAAACAGAACTGTTTAATTTGTATTCCTAAAAAAAAAAAGAATTTCTAGTCATACTATTTATATATATATTTTTATTTTTACAGCAGTTTCGAGTTTATCAATAAAACATAGTTTTGTGGCTGTCCCTACTGTTCTAAAACATAAATTAGCGGCATACTTTGAATTTAAAAGCTGTAATTATTTAAAAATGACCACAAATATGTGTTCACCAGTTGCAATGCAGCTTCAAAATCCACATCACTCCAGTCCAGTAGATGGCGGAAATGCTTCTTAAGTTGGTTTGCCAATTTCTATTAAATATAAATGCAAAAGAAGAGGCAGAAATGAAATTCAGGATTTTATTATGCTTCTTCTTTTAAAGCAGTTCCAGGCATTGAAAAGACCTATATATGACAGATGCTTAAATTACATATTTCAAAATAAAAATGGGAAGTAGGCTGTTATACATTTCACACCTCTTTTTTGTGACTCTAACGTAAGGGCATGATAACTGCGAATTGTAACACAATACGAGAGAACTGTAGTCAAATTGGCCTACATAATAGTGAACGAACAGCATTTTAATTCTATCAAACATGCGATCTCATCAATGTTTTGAAACTGCTGGCGTCCTCACTGAAACAGTAGCCCACAGGTGGCCCATTACTGTTTGGTAGCCATGGTTACCTATTTCTATCATTATTACATACTCTTAAAAGGGTGACTGCACATTCATAGATGTTTTTATTCCTTGGACAGTTCTGTGACTGTGGCTTATAATGAGGCTGAGGCCTTATGAGTTTCACAGTTATTGCCATTGTTTGGTTTACATAAAAAAGCATGTAATCCTGTTTAAAAAGCAAAACCTTTGGCTTTCTGAGATGAAAGTGCTAAGAATTTGATATTAATGCTTCAGAGAAAATAGGAATTAAAGCAGCTTGACTTGAATGTCAAATATATTGAATATGAAATTCAAATCTACGTCACATGTAGGGTAGGGCTCACGGTGCAGGGCACAATGCAGATTAAAAAGAGTAAATCTTCACACTGATATCATTAATCCAAAAAAATATATTCAACAGTGCAGCACAGAAATTTACTTTCGATCATTTTATAAGATTAGATGCCTACAGTTGATGATATTGCAACATCAGTCATGCAACACTGTTCCTAGTCATCATTTATTCAAATGCTAAGAAGATCTATGTGTCGTAATCCTCTTCTCCTTGCATCTTAAGACGATGCTTAAAAGTAAGAAAGATGCAAAACTAATATCAGTGTCCCTTCAATGGCATATTGTAAATCATCATCTGGCTCTATTTGATTGTCTGTTATTTGTTTGTCTACACTTCATGTCCTTGCTTGAAGCTATTTTAAATACCAGTATTTACACAGACACGGTGACAACAGATCTGAAGGACTACATTAGGGAAGTGTACACTTGCAAAACACAAATATTCCCCCTGGAAAGCAGAAATTTGACATGTATGGTGTGAAGCGCAGGGAGACATCCCAAAGGACAGCTTGTGTCTTATTTTTGCTCCTATAACTGACTTCACAATGGTATATTTACATTTGATACAAGTGGTGTTGTGGCAGCAGTAGATAGCAGAAGGTTGGAGAATGCTGCTGGCAGCCAAGAATAAACCGTTGATTGTTCTTCTACCAAACACACACACATGGGATGGATGATGATGTATGAATGCCACAGTACAGCCACATTGCGCAGATGGTCAAAGATGTTCTTTAACGTGACGAGCGCAATACTTTCTTATGATGTATGGACCGTCACTGCTAATGGGCTAAAAGATGATTAATCCAAACCTTATGGTTCGTCTCAGCTGTGCCACAAAAATAGTCTTGCCTCTTTTGGGTCTCACGAACCAGCTCTGCAAGGTCAATTAAATAAACAATTAAGACAAACAGTCTTCGCTCTGTTGTAGTAATGATATTCATCTCTAATGGAGTCTTTTAAACAGAGCTCTCAAATAAACAGCCTGCTTTTGCTTGCGCAATTAAAGCACCCAAATGACTTGAAGATGCACCAAAGGACAAATGTGTTGATGAAAGCATTTCAAAAAACATCTTTGTAGATTTCTAAGTAATCCAAATATGAAAATAAAAGTATTGAGCGTGTGTTTATGATCTGCGGAAGCTACGGGAGTCCCAGAACGGCAAAAAAGTCAAAGGGCAGCATAAGCAGGCAGCCCATCCAGAGACAAGGGGAAATGTTTAGGAAAGTGAGAAGAAATAGTCTGAGAGTGAAGGAGTAACCGTAAATGAGATGTCTCCTTGCAGACTGAGAGACAATTCATGCCTGAAGCCTTAACGCCTTTTCTAAATTTTAATTTGCCTTTGTGTTTTAAAATATTGGCTTTATATCCTCATTTGCCAATTTTAGAGAGAAAATGGGCTAACAGTGCAGGGTTATAAGTACCGAACAGCTGAACATAACATCCAGAGCAGTTGAAATGAACACTGTATTTTCAACCACAATGTTCTCTTGGTGCATTTTTTATTGATAGTTTTATTGCAATATTACCTAGAATTTTAATAATATGTACAAAAATGTATTTTTCAAACTGAAATTCTTCATAGATGCACTGAAAATGTTACATGCAAAGCCCAATTAAAAAAATGTGTAAAAATATTAAATTAGGAGTAATTTACATTTTGTATTCATGTTGATTTCAGTTTAATCACTCATGTAGTCTAACCATTAGTAAAAATTGAAAGAAATAAATAGCAGATTAAAGTTTACATTTGGAACTATTCCTTCCTACAAGGTCAAATTATCTATATGGCATCTAAGGAGGGTTACTGACTGCTGGGTAAAGATGATATATATGATAATAATAATACACGACTAATGTATGACTGTGCAAAATCCAATAATTTATCAATTATCATTAACGGTATATTTTACTTTTTACATCACCCAAAACATGTTAAAATAATATTCAATTCATTAAAATGAAACGCATGTGCATTATAATAAAGGGGTAATGAAGTCACTCTAAATAAGAACTGTATTTAATAATCATGTTGTACAGTGTCAGATATAAGGGTGATTATGTGTGAATGCAGGCACACTGTATATCTGTCAGTGCCAAAAGCACTGTAGTTTGTTTTATTATTTATGATTTTCTCTAGAGGGAGTCTTCAGAAAACAGGGCTCTTGGGTGTAAGGGTTTTTGCCTCTGCTATTTACACACAGGCTGTGGCATGATTTGTCTCTCTTTAACTGGCACCCTACTGAAGAAAGCTGACGAGAAAAAGTTTAGCTTAGAAAATGTTTTCTGAAACGTTTTCCTTAGATTTAGAAATACTTATAATAATTTTTCTATTTCTGTCTACAATTGATGGCATTTAGCTGCTCTTTGCTAATGTATCTGTGATAGTTTTAGATCAGCTGTTGATGAAGCTGACCTGTCATCCTTTAGAACTAAAGTTTCTATCAAATCACTTTTAACAGCGCTTAGCACATACTGAATGGGTTTACATAATGTAAACATAATGCAGTCACATAAATAGATTATCTCTGCACATTTTATTCACCATATAATGCCATATTCATTCCAACTTTTTATTTGCCTAACAAATTCATGCCCCAAACACTAAAGCACCACAGCATGAAGCAGATACTAACCAGATTAACACCCCAAAGAGTGTCATACATGTGGTGTGAAAGCTTCCAGGTTAAAAATTTCCTCCATTAACACCCTTTCTCATATCCAGTTTTTACAAAAATGTGTAGTGTAGTAGGCTGTCCACGGTCTACAGAAGTCATTTTACAGTTTTGTGGCATACGGTACCATGGGACTTTTGTAAAAATGTTTTATTAAACATGCAGGGATAGTTGTTGTCAAGCATATAAAGATTGCTAACATGAATTCTGAAGATTTCAGTACAGATTACTCATGAGGAAACGAGAAAATATCAATGTATAAACCTTTGTAAACTATATCCTTGTGTTAAACGCTTTACCCTAGGTTTCTTCAGCCGGAGAGTGGCTGGAATCGATTATCTACATGCATAATATATGTCACTCGGAATCTAATTATCTGCTAATAGGTAGCAATGGACATAGGGAACTTCACACAAACTGGGATTTCTTGATTTTAAACATTTAGGCTCATTTTATGTGTACTGGTGATTCTGCTGGGTTCGGTAAGGGTGGGTCAGTAATATATGTTCTCATCAGTCTGTAGGATTGTGGACTTGTGGATCATGAGCAGAAAACTAGGGCAAAACCAGAAGGAGAAACCAAAATGCAAGGCAATGGTTGGTTATCAAGAAAACACAGTATAACAGGATACAATGAAATGCTTAATACAAAAGAAAAACACCCAATACTCGGCGTTTAAACCGACAAACACAAATAACTTTAAAAGGCGGAGACAAGGGGGCGGGGCTAATGAATTACAATGCAAACTAACATGGGAGCAGGGGCAGAACAGGGGAAACACTGAAACTGTGGAGAATACTCTTCACAATAAGAGTCCTTAGAGTACAATGCAGAAACAAGACGGGGGTAACACACAGTAGGAAGTGGCCATGATGGAATCAGCAGAAGAAGCTAACCTGCAGGACCTCCTGGTCAACCACACCAACCGTATGGATCGCCAGGATGGAAAAATTAGGGGTATGGGACATGCGATACAGAATGTGGTAGCGCAGGTGTCCGAGCTCTCCTCATTAATTCAACACCTGAGACTTCCCACTGCGCCACCAACACCACCGATCATCCCGAAATCACCTGATCAACATCACTCTGAGCCTCATTTACCCATGCCGGAAAAGTATGGTGGTGAACCCAAAATGTGCAGAGCCTTTTTGTCGTTCTAAGTGTTCTATGTTTTTCTCACTGCAGCCACTGACATTCGCTATGGAGGAAGTGAAAGTGGCGTTTGTTTTGACTTTATTGACAGGCAAGGCGGCGTTGTGGGGAACCGCGGTGTGGGAGAATCAACACCTGTGCTGCTCTTCATTCGTTCTGACTCCATTGAATTCCGCACCCTGACGGTTGAGGGCCGAAGCAATGAGGAGGCGCAGTGGGACATCTTCCTGAATGGGTTAGCCACCTGCATTCAAAAGGAGATTGGAAAGGTTTGAGGGTATCGTTGAACTAGCACTACGCATGGATGTGCGTCTACAACAAGGCTCTCAATGCGACAATGGCCAGCAAGGTGTGAGTGTGCACACCTCCATGTGTATGAAGCATCCGGTTAACCACATCACGGACGTCGAACCCATGCAGGTAGGGAGAGCTCGGATTTCCTGAGAGTAGAGAGAACGACGGAGAAAGATGGGGCTGTGTCTGTACTTGTCGTTAAGAAGGGTGGCTTGTTGTGGCCGTGCATTGATTATCGGGGCATTTTGCCTGCAACAAGGCAGGGGGAAGAGTGGAAGACTGCTTTTAATACCCCAGGGCACTTTGAATACCCTGTCACCATTCGGGTTATCAATCTGTCCGGCAGTCTTTCAAGTGCTAGTCAATGATGTGTTTAGAGATATGGTCGTTCAAATGTGACCCTGGACAACAAAACCAGTCTTAAGTCGCTGGGGTAAGACGTTTCAATTTTTACTATTTCTTACTGTCCGGGTTCCAAAAACATTAAACCCGACACGTTATTACGCATTTTTGATGGTGATGGATTTTTTATTTTGAAATCGTATGCACCATTTTTCTGGTTAAATAGCGATTCTGGTGGCAAGGCCATGGCTCGCGATATCTGAGAGTTTGTTTTGGCCTGTTCAGTTCAGACTTCCAATCATCCTCCAGAGGGGTTACTTTTACCGCTGTCGGTTTCTTCGAGACCGCCTGGTCCCACATTGCGCTAGATTTTGTGACCGTACCAGGACAAGAGCTTATGAGACTCTTCTCTGGGTGCGGGAGCACACCAAGGCTAAAGCCGATCACCACCAGTCTAAGCCTACTGTATATTTTGTCGGTCAAAAGGTGTTTCTTTCTACCTGTAATATTCCTCTCTGGACCATCTGTAATAAACTAGCTCCTAAATGTATTGGCCCTTTGCCTGTCACCAAAATCTTTAGTCCGGTGGCAGTCCACCTCAAACTTCCTCCTGTGTACAGGAGAATTCATCTGGTGTTCCATGTTTTTCCATTACTGTGTTAACCCGCTGCCCCCGGTTTTTCTCCAATACATGTTGGCCACAATTATTGGCACCCAATTATTGCTACGTCATTTTCCCAAGATAATCCCTCTAGAGTCCTCTGAATTTTCTCCTGTAATGCCTGAAGAGTTCGGAGAACACCTGATAGTAGAAAAGACTCCTTCATGCAGAATCTCTGCAAATCCTTCACAATACCAGCTCTACGATGGTGCTTCTCTGCTTAACGTGTCGGGTTTAATTTCCCTGATGGTGAAAATGGTAATTTTCTTATGATAAATGATCTTCAAATGATGAACTTTTCTTAAAGCTACTTCACTAATTGGTGAAGCTCAATTATCTTTTGCTGCACATCATAAATATATTATTAGTTTTTTCTCATTGTGATGATGATTAAGGGAATTTGGGTTTTATTTTCCCTCCTATATATTTCTGTGAAACAACCATGTCTGGATAATTTCATCTCCATAATCATCCTCGAGTGCTCAAAATTATGAATATGAATGGGAATATACTCATAATAATATAAATATTGTAGGGGTGCCAATAATTTTGGTCAACAAGTATTGGAGAAAAACATTTATTTCATGACAAGAATTTCTACCTATTTTTAATTGTTGTACTTCAATGATAGGTTAGAATTGTGTGATTTTTTTGAATGAAAGATCAAAAGGATAAACAATGCAGATTTATCTTCACAGCCACCTCAGATTTACCAAGGGTGCCAATATTAGTGGAGGGCACTGTATACAGGGCCATTGCTAGGTTGAAAGTTGATGACAATTATAGGGCTCTACTTTGCGTCCTCCTTGTAAGAGATTTGAAGGGTGAAGGGTTAAGGGGACCAAAGAACTGTTTCTTGAAGTGCCCTTCTGCGTCATCATCTCATGCCTACACAGACATATCATCATGATGAAAATAATCAGCGCAAAGGATCATGGGGCCCAAAGTGTCCATCAATTATACCCTTCGAAATGCTTAATTCTGAAGGGCCCTTTGAGTTTTGAGCACTTCATCTGGGAACGACCCTTTAATATGGTGGCCATGATTGTTTTCATTTCAAAGTACCCTTTAGGGGGCGATATATCCTATTTGGAATTCATCAACAAACACTAAGAAAGCCACAACTCACACCCGTCATTCACCATACTGTAGATTCACACAGTTAAAAGAAGTATGTGAAAAAGATAAATGAAACTTTACATTGGAAAATATATTTAATATATACACAGTTAATTACAATTCTGAAAGAGACCGGTTTGTTCGAACGAATATAAATGTTACAAATTAAATAGGGTTTTTTTTTCTGCCAAACATTTGCTCCATTCTCCCGTCCAGTAGGTGGCACTAAAGCACCTTTCAGTTGGTTTGCCAACCGTCAAACAAACCTTAAGAATAAGAAGAATGTTCCTACAGAGCCATTGAGTGATTATTCAATGATAATATGGAGAATGACGTCATAACTGCTACAATGTGGCAGACGGCTTACGTATTGCAGCCCATAGAAAATCGTTAATGAGGCAACTACATATATATATCTATGTATATCTATTTCTGTAACAAAAATCATCTTACTTCAGGGTTTGAACAAGTTTTTCAAGAAGCTTCAATCGGCTGCGCAGCATGCCACAGGACTTGTTTGAGAAGGATGTCTCTAAAGAAGTTTGTTTTTGGTTTTAAGGAAAAGATAACTTTGTTCAGCTTTGTTTCACAATTGTGTTTGTTGACAAACATTCTATACGGCCCAGTTCAACACTGCATATGCACATCTTTTGATACTGAAAGATGGAGAGGTCTCAGCTATAAAAGATCCCGGTCATGATTCAGAACTGCAGACGATAAGTGAAACGGCATGAAATGTCTGTGTTTTGTTACAATTGGTAAGTGCCTCTTTGGTTCCGTCCACATGGGAGGAGCTCAGCTTTTTTTGGAGAGAAGCTGTATCATTTTTATATTAATTTGAATAAACAAATAACATGGTGGGAGTGAATTCCCAACACTCTCTCCACCTTCAATACTACGACTGAGGTGAGACCCTTGAGCAAGGGACTGTTCCCCCAACTGCTCCCTGGGCACCGCAGCTATGGCTGCCCACATGCTCCGGGTGTGTGTTCACGATGTGATTTTGTGGTTGTTCACTTTTCATTCATCACAAATTCCAAGTATGGGTCACCATACCTGGCCACAAGTCACTTCACTTCACTACTTCTATAGGTACTCAAGATGGTCCCTTTAAACCCAACAAATACATGTAACATCTTATATAAAAGTTAAATATCAGATTTCCCTAACATCCATTATATCATTCCTTATCAATAAAATAAATAATAAAGGCGTTTTGAGCCAATGGTTAAGATTATACAATCTATAATTGTCAATGTACAAGTGAATGTGAGTGTGCGCACTCAGAAATACGTGTGGCAAGTAGTCTCCATGGCTACTCTGACAGGCAATCTATATTTCTCTCCTGCAACATGCTATGTATTCTTTGACCTATAAATGATTGCATGTCAAGATGTTTGCTGAGCTTTATCTCAAGAAGGGAAATCTAGTAAAGCGATGACAACTGATTGATATAAAATGTAAATCATGCCCAATAAAAGTTGTGGACACAAAAATACAATCAATGATATTAGTAATAGAATTACAATTTATTATTTGCTAAACATTTTCTGAATATTTACTTGATTTTAGGCCAGTCAAGATGTAGAGCAGTTGGTTTCTTCACTGCAGCAGATTTGTTAGAGTGTAGCTTTACATCATTGCTCACCAGTCAATTTTCTGCATTGAATGGGTGAATATCGGAATGTTTTTCTCAGTGAGTTTTCTCTCTAAATTTATCTGCTCTGTTGTGAAGAATATTCCCAATATTTGTCAATTGAAGCCCGAATAAGAAGAGAAGAGTGTTTGGTTCATATGTTGAATGGAGGTGTGTTGTGGCCCTACTTCTGACAGGTTTTGGGAAAAGTTTAATTTATCAACTGTTACCGATCAGTAACAGACAGGTCAGTGTCTCTTTTCTTTTCCAGACTTTGAATATTTCCTTGACATGCTGTAATCTTGCAATCATGGAGCATAATTTCACTTAATGGTTTAGTTTTTCACCAATACCTGTGTTTACAGTAGAAGTTTGAGCTGGCACATAACATACGTTATAACATTATGTATTTGGTTTACGGGTACACCAATGATTTTAAACTTCAGACAGGCGCAACTAAACTAGCTCATAATATATCTAGCCTTTTTCCATAAAACAGTTTTTTTTTAAATAATCTTGTCTTGTCCCAACTTCAATGTATGACATCCGAAGTATGAGGAATATTTTTTTCTGGCCTGCAGTCAGAATTGTTGCTCTAACCTTTGGCTGCCGACAATACAATTATATGTGGTGCCAGGCTGATTTTGAGGCTCAGAAATTCATGAGCTCTGTGGTGCAGCTGTGACAAAGCTTTTTCCAAGCAGGCTGCGCAAGGACACTTGGATATAAGCTTCAGCACAGAACACCACCTTTAACCACGGTTATATCCCACAGTCCCCGAGTCTTTCCTTGTGAGGATGCCGAACACTAATTTGAAGTTAGTGCACGCTCATTCCTCAGTTCATTGACTATCGAATAAATTGCGGAGGAACAGCAACAGTGTGGCTAAAAAAAACGAGCGAGTGATTACAGTCAGGACAGTGTGCCGGAGATTAGTTTGCTAATTTGTATGCTCCACTCTTATCAGTTTCAGTGGGCGTCAAGAGCACCTCATCACACACTACCAGCAGGACTCCACTATTATGCACCCTGTGTTTGTCTACCCATCCATGTCATGAGCGTAAGCGTGACTTCATAGGTTCATGTACTGTTGTCATACACTTGAGAAATTGTAGTAAATTTCACAAACAATTAGAAGAAAATTGCAAGAAACATTGAATAAAAATGTAACATTAAAGAACAACTCCAGTAATCTTTGTTTTATTTGCTAATTTGAAAAATATATTTTCCATATACATATATATACTGTATATATTTAATATCTGCTATATTTTTACAGTAATACTTCAATTTAATGTTGGCCATAAACATACTTTTTTATTGCGTTATTGATTTTGTGAAGTAAAGATATACTGAGTACATTTTGGCATTTGAATTTTTTCATATATGAAATACCTTGCATTTTTAAAGCTAAAATACGAAATTATGGGGCATTTTGATAATGACTGACATTTTCAGAGGAATGTGTTTTGGAACACAGAGAACAAAAGCTTTTGGATACTTTAGCGTTACTATAGCTACAGAAGAGTGCAGTACTATTTCCGTCATCATGTTCCAGTCAGGAAAAGGCACAGACATTTGATGTGATTTATGACAAGCGTATCTCTTGTTTTATGAGCTTGCTGAAAACAAAAGTGACCAGTAGTGCTGGTAAACCAGTAAAACACCAACCTTCTCCATTTGTGACCCAATAGCTCTTCCATATGGATGATCTTATAGTCATATTATGCATTTAAGAAGTGGATGAGACTATGAAATGTAAGGAGACTATATATATTTCTACTCTTAGATGGGACCCGAATGAATCCATATATTTCTTTGTCATGATGGGTCTGTTGTTCTCTGGCTAAACGACTGAATAACCATCATTTCTTTTGTCAATTCTGAATCAAATGTTCTGGTTTATACAATCGAAGTAAAGCGTGTTTGCAATACGGCATATTTGGTTTGAATTATGATATGTTTTCTGAAATCAGTAATCCTAAAAGGAAAGTGTGAAATTGTGTTTCTGCTGCTGCAAAGCCTCTCTTGAGTAACGTCACCAACGTGGGCTGTGTTAGACCTTTTTCCCTCTCTCCCACGCTTGGTACCACTGCCTCATCATTAGCATGCAAGCCACAAACACTCACACACACACACATACAATCCTGTACCCAGGCTTTCACTTCAAACACCGGCGTAGAGTTAGTCCGCATACACCCGGCAGCATCAGAGCCCAGGATGCTGCAGTTAGGAAACCACACTGCGTTCAAAACGTGTAAAAATCCATGCTTGCAAATGAGGAACTTATACATAAATATAAACAAGTTCAATTAGCCAAATCCGCGCGAAACAGATAAACATGCTCGTTTGACCATATGGGTGTAAGAAACCCACAACGGCCTGTGGCTTTGACTGGAAAATTTGAGTATACAAACATGTAGGTTCCAATCATTTTCATGAATCGTGCTTTTCTTTCACAAATGTAATGTACCTCCCAAACCATTTACATGCTTGAGTTTGCCAGTGGCCTATTTCACACGGAGCTGCTCAGAGAGAATTCTATTGCAGAATTACTTTTAAACCTAATAAGTTCACAGTGCAGAGGGAGTAAGCCAAAAAACACTCACTTAATACCAGCCAGAGGAACACAAGCTCCTTTATATGCTAATAAGACTCTGCTGCTGTGCAGTGCTTACATTCTGCCATACCATTATGCACTTACTATATTTTCACATATTTACATAACTTCAGCAGCACATTCAAAATGTGGAGTTTTGGCTCTTTTTTGTACATTTCAACCAATAGTAATGAACAAACAAAATCTGGCAAATAAAATAAAATGATAAATAAAAAACTTGTATATTTAGGTTACAAGCATATTAGCCGGTTCTGTCAACACTGCACTGGCTCCCTATCGAACATCGTATAGATTTTAAAATCTTGTTAATTACTTATAAAGCCCTGAATGGCTTAGCTCCTCAGTACTTGAGCGAG
>JAUCMT010000013.1:15269823-15288560 GCA_032357475.1 Enteromius thamalakanensis
ATGCGTGTGACGTCATTAACAATGGCCCTATGTTGTTGAACTAACGTGGTTCAAATGACGGAGATGCGACCGTGTTCAGGAAACAGTCGTGTGTAGCTAGTCCGTTTCCAAAACAATGCATCGTACTATGGTGGTTTATCAGCGAGTTACATCGTTGTTTGGAAAACGCACCCCAGGCTGGGAGATTTTAAAAGTCTCAGGAATCTTTTGCAGGTGTTTAGAGTTAATTAGTTGATTCAGATGATTATCTGATGATTAGATGATTTTCATGAGCTGTATGCCAAAATCATCAATATTAAAACAATAAAAAGCTTGAACTACTTCAGTTGTGTGTAATAAATCTAAAATATATGAAAGTCTAATGTTTATCAGTACATTACGGAAAATAATGAATGCACATTTTTTGAGAAGGACCTATATATATATATATTTTTTAAATACATTATCCTTTGAAAGTATGGGGTCAGTAAGTTTTTATTATAAGTATTATTATTAATTATATATTTATTTATTATTAATTGTATTTAACTTTTATTCAAGCAAGGGTGCATTAAATTGCATGTTCTATGCCTTAAATTATCCTAAAAATGTTTAACAGTTTCATAAAAAAAAAAAAAAAGTAAACTGAAAATAAAAACAAATGTTTCTTGAGCACAAAATCAGCATATTAATATGATTTCTACAAAGAATTCTTACCAACTAACTAACTTTTGAATGGTTGTGTACATACCATAAAGGCCTCTGTATGCATGCCTGAACTCCTCAGCTTGTTATTGCGAATGTCAATGTGTTTGAGGGTATCTGGGAGTTCTGGAAGGGCCTGAATGTTGTTATCAGCCAGTATGAGATCCTGAAGCTGAAGTACTGAACGAAAAGCATCCTTGTTCACTGTACTTATCTGGTTTCCACTCAGGTCGATCCTTTTTAGTAGACCTGAGAACAGCAGTTAGTATAGTTTTCTTAAACATATTAACTCAGTTTAATTTATAATACAATTCATTAAGTATTTATATTTGCAAGAAAATAGAAGCGTCTTTGAGACTTACTGAGATTACTGAAGTCTGTCGCCCTGACCTCCGTGATCTTGTTAAAGCGAGCGTAGAAGTGTGTGGTTTCTTTGGGCAGAGGGGGAATCTGCGTCAGATCTGAGTCATCACAGTACACACTGCCACTGATACACACACACAGCAGGCAGGAGGGCATGCCTTTAATAGAGAAAGAGAGAAGAACATATTTACACTTTACACCACTAGAGGGCGAAGATTTACAATAGAAATCACAATGTTTTTGTCAACAATTATCCATCTACCTAAGCCTGTGTCGGGCCCAAACAGGCCCGGATCATGGAAATCAAGTGTGGAAGGGACAGGTGACTTTGTCGGAGGGGGCGGCAGTGTCACTTCCTCCACGTAGTCCTCTGGAGGAACTAAAGCAGGTGGCTGAGTGACTGCTGGAGGAGGAGCCAGCGTCCCAACCTCAGCAGTGAGAAAAAAAAGAGGTCAGACAAAATTAATTGACAGAACATAACTTACATAAACCTGTTCATAGTTCATATTTCTTATAGTTATTGTTTAGTCACCCGAATGTCTCTCCAAACCTGTATGACTTTCTTCTATGTGGAGCAAACAAGGTTATATTTCTTAAGCAAAGTGTCTCTACTTTTTTGTCCATACAACCAAAGTTATTGGGTTTAAAAGCTGACAGCTTTCATTTGCTGTGCAACATATACAGTATGCTGTAAAAACTTATTATAAGTTATACCTATAAATTATTGAGTCAAATGAATACCAATATCAATGCCTACTTGGAATATATAAGTTACTTTTTGCTTACATTTCTCCTGCATATTTACTTAAGGGTGTTTTGTGTGTGTGGGGGAGAAATTTTGGAAAGAAATAGCACTTATACTCCTTCACACTGATTATGAGGTAAAATACTGTTTAACATTCCACCTAACATCCAAACTCTACCCTTTTGAGCTCAGTGGAAGAAAGTAAGTCATACAGGTTTGGAAGAGCATGATGAAGAGTAAATGATTATAGACTTGACAGACTGAAGAAACTTTTCAAACCTCCCCTCACCTCCTCATCCAGTTCATCATAGTCATAGGTCAGTGCATACGTGTTTATATCCCATGTGTTTGGGTCATCATAATTATCCAGGTCAAATGGTGCAGGGACCAAAGTAACCGGAGGGGCACTTAGACTGAAGCCCATCAGGGTCCAAACAAGGTACAGTGCCATCTATACCAGACAAAGTGAATGATGTGTGTAAATATACTTCATGAAGTACTTTGTCATAGTGGATTTGCAACTCCATTTGAGACGTCTTATGGATTCAACCTCACAGAGTGTCAAGTTAATACACATTTTGACATTTTATACTCTTAGCTTTCTTTATATCTGAAAAGTTAGCATTCATTTTGTGGTTTTGGCGATGTCCTCTTTTTTTTCTCCCAATGATTTTATGGCCATCCGCAGGAGCTCTTTGGTACTTACAGCCATGTATGCCTGTCAAACCAGTGTTTGTTTAACCTTTAAGGTCATTCTTTCTGGCTGCCTAGACACGTAAATTTATAATAGCCAGAAACCTCACACATAACAGTGTGCAAGTTCACACACTTTAGACCCTCCATGTGTTTGAAAACATAAAGTGGTTGTGTGGTTTGCAACATTAATCTATCAGATGGTTGTATTTGTATATGGAACATGGCCAAACCAGAAGACTTTTGTAATGAAGTCTGTTTGCTTTAGCCACTGACAAGGGTTTGGAATTTAAATTATGGGTTTTCTGTACATATGTCTTTATCAATAAATCATCTGGAAGGATCTTTATCACCTACCAAACATCATAAATCCAAATAATGCATCTTCCTACATACTGAATCAACACAGATGGAGTCTATGATGATCTACATGGTCATCAATGCTTTGAAATCGGGGGAAGACACTAAGCTCACCCAAAAACTCCTCTAACAGCCTGACACATCAGTATTCAGAGCTCTCCCGGGCCTATTCAATTACTTGCCTAACTCTGTTCTAAAATGTTAAGAATAAAGCCAATTATCAACAAGTCTTCACACAGCAGGAAGGGGAAAAAGAAGCCTACCTTCAATGTTTGTCTGTTAACAGACATGGTCCAAGAGCAGCTCTTATGGGAACAGGGGTATGGAAGCTGGACCTGTGTTCTTCTGAGGTTTAAGCAATGAATAACCGACCCAGGACTGAGAACACAATTAGGTTAGGTGAGGGGGAGAAGTTGGAGCTCAGCAGGGAAATGGCCAGGTCAGTTTGCTCAGCTGTCACTAATTCTACACCCCTGTTAATGGTGTAGACTCAAGACTCGGTCTGGTTTGGTCATTTAGCACTTCCTACCAGCAGGTTGTTATTATTATGCGGTTTTCAAACGTGTCCTAGGGAGATGCAAGGATTCTTGTTTTTGGCATTATGTTTTATATTGTTTTGGTGTTCCAGAAGTCAATTTCTGATTCCTGGAAGCATCTTGAACTGTTTTGGAAACCGAACTGAACAGTCAGTTCACTCTTGTGGTTCCCAGTATGTTTAATCTGACACTTTTTAGACCTCTTAACGAAATAGTGAAAGAACTGAGGAACTGAGAAGAAAATCTGTGTCGTAATTGTTTGACTCGATTTGACTGAATATCCTTTAAAGTCTGATTTAAACTAATGAACTTAATGTTATTTCATGCTGTATTAAGCAGGTCAGTGAGGTCAGCTGTTTGTGATTTGATTCAGACTGATGTCCAAAACCAAACCTAGTGGACGACCTTTGACCTTGTCTGATTTTTTTACTGGCGTCTGTCTGACGAGACGCAAATAGACTTTTTCTTTTTTGTTTGAGATCTTGTGTCACTTTGCAATTAGCAAATGTTTCAGACATCATACATTCCTTTGCTAAATGCTTTTTAAATGCAGATGACGGGGGAAGGAGCTCGGGAAAAAGCACTGAGGTACAGAGGATGTTTCTGTTAATTTAACAAAAGCTAGTTTTAAGAAAGTTCTAAGAAGTTGATTTGTTGCTAAAAATGTATTTATTATTATTATTCACCTTGAAAACATTTGTGCTGATAAATATTTTTGTGGAAACTTGATACAGGAGAGCTGTAAAACATTTTATCAATTAGCATATATTCAGAAAACGTTCTAATAGTTATTTATTAATACGTTTTTCAATTAAAAATAAATTATAGTTTTTACTAAGCAATTCAAGAACCACTTCAGTAATATCTGTTGCCATGACACAGTGCAACATCAGTGTACAATTAATAATATCTTATATTATACTGGGGAGTGTTCTTCCCAAGAGTGCTAAGGTGTTTGTCATATATTGTCATAAGAAGGATGACGGTATATGGCCCCTGTTGAAAAACTGAGCTTGACTGAACTTGAAAGAATATAAAGAAGCATTCAGCTGCAGTAAGAGCTATTTTAATACGAAAAGTCCATGTGTTGTTTTGGACAGATTAGCAATTGAGATTCTTTATGTGGAATGACACAAGTGTGAATCAGTGACATTTTTTTTCATTTTCAGTTGAGCAATCCATTTAATAACTGGCAAGACGTGACAAAGAGCAAAGCAAACAAAAGCCGTTTTTACTAGGACTAATGGGAACACAAGATTATTTGACAAGAAACACGGGAACATGACATTAAACTGAAGAAAAAAAATGAACCAAAAAGACCTTAAATTAAATACTCCACACCTCATTACAACTGGTACAATAATTAGTCTTTAAATTGTTTGTTAACTAACTAACTACAAAAAAAACATTACTAAAATATACCATATACTTCTAGTGGTGATGTTTATGATTCAGAGCTCTTTTGATTTAATTCAGATGTTCTATGATTCAACTAACCCCGCTCTGTTCCTAGCTCCATCGGTTTTCTGACAACAGGTCGTGAGTAAACTATTCACATCCAACAGCCTTACCACCAGCACTGGTGCCCCTTTCAGGGTCTTGTTCTCTCCCCACTACTCTTCTCCCTGTACCATAAACTGACCCCTCTGACACACATCGATTCTTATCATTAAAAGCAAAGGTTGCCAGCTTAGGAAATTTAACCGTCCATAGGAGCTGCTGAAACAGTTCTGCTCTGCCGTCATTAAGTGTGTTCTGTGCACTTCAATATCTGTCAAATTTGGTTCAGCTACAGAACCAGACATCAAAAGACTACAGAGAACTGCTGAAAGGATTATTGGTGTTCCCCTGCAACACAAATCCCTCACATCCAACCCATCTACTTTTGCCATCTGGTAAGCGTTACTGAATACCAGAACAGCCAGGCACACGAACAGTCTCTTTCCCCAAACAATCTACCAACAGTTAAATGTTCTCCCAATGTGCAATAAAGTATGTACAATAACCTTATACTTATTTATTACCCTACATCATTTTATTCTATTCCGTATTTTATCTATAGCACACCTGTACATACAGTTTATTCTTTTTTGTGGTTTATGTGCATTTTATTCACATCTCATTTCTATTATCAGTTTGTTGTTATTGTTTGCTGGAAGCTTTTGACACAAAAATACTTGGCAATGAAGCTCTTTCTTAATTGTGACCTCTGATTGTGGTTTCTTTGGGTCACATCCGTAGGAGAGTGCTTGTTATTTATTTGCATTGATTTATTCACTTAAAAGATTCAAAAACATGTTTTTGTTCACAAGGTCCAAGGTAAAAGTACTTTCGTTCCTTTCAAAAATACCATTATCCAATCCAAGCAAGTGGACGTGTGGTTACAACGACCTCTGGGAAACAATGGTAGGTATGCTTACTAAATAACCTGAGTTTTTGATTACATTAATGTTCCTTTTCAGCAGACCAATCACAAACTCTAAATCAAACTGCTCTTGAACCCGATGGGCTGAATGTCTGTGCATCCATAACACAATTTAGAGAAAATGAGTGAGAGCGCTCTTCTACAACCGCGTTGAAGAGAACCAAGTATACAGTTACCACGTTAAGGACTTTTGAAACTAAAATCTACTCACTTACATATTTTTCTTCTCTGACCTTCACTGAATTGTCTGACAGGATATTTCATCTGTTTTGCAGTCACTAAACTTGTTTATTTCTTAAAAGAATTTGATTGGTTGCAGGTGGATGACATCTTTTTGAACCCTCAGAGATTTCCACATTTATTCACATTTGTTCTCACAATCATATGGAAACAACTTGTGAAGACATTTCAGGCATGTCTATTTTATACTTTTATATTATACTTAGATTTAGTCATTCGGCAGGCATGTTTATCCAAAGTGACTCACTGTGTAAATCAGAACAATGGAAGCAATCAAAACCAACAAAAGAGTGATGATATGCAAGTGCTATAACAAGTCTTAGTTAGCTAAATACAATACACGTTAAAAGTAAAAAATAAATACATAAAAAGAAAACCCATAGAACAGAAAATTAAAGCAAGCTAGCTTTAGAGGCCTTTTTTCTTTTGTTAATTGTATAATAAATAAAAAGTAGAAATAGATATAACACAAAATTATTAGAAAAGCTAGTACTATTTCTTTTTTCAAAATTTTGAATTAGCTTTTATTTTTTACATGTCATTTTTGTCATGTTGATGTGCAGCCGCACCTCTCAGCGAGACAGAGAGCAGAGGTGATGAGGAACTTCAATGTGCAAAACTTTTAATGACCAGAACATGATACAAAGAAAAGCTAACGAGGCAGCGATTAAACAAAACCAACATACAGAACACACATAGGACTTCAACCAAGGATCACTAGAATTAAAAGACATTGGATTTAAACACACAAAACTAATGAGCAAAAGTGAGGGCAGCTGGAAAAACACAGGTGACATGAATGAACTAATGAAAACACAAAGACCGGACTAAACCAAAATTACAATGATGGGGGAAAACAGGACCGGACAGACATAGAACATTACAATTTTCATTTTAGATACAGTAATTTTATTTTTTGGCTATTTAATGTATTTTTATTTCAGTTTTAGTTTTTGTCATTTTAGTACTTATATTTCATTTAGCTGTAAAGGTGAAATTTCTTTTTCTTTCTTTTTTTGTATTTCACCTCAAATTTATATTTATTTAAGTTTTTTTAAATGAGCAAAAACAACATTTAATATAGGTTAATTTTTTACAACTTCAAGTGATTCTTACTACTTGGAATTATACAAATATCCCAAATCATCGCCATTTGGCCCTTTTAAATGTTTAAATCTGTACTTGTTTTTGTTGTTATGGAAACCAAACCAACAATGTCCACAACATTTTGGGATCTGCTGTCGCTACGAGGAAAATAAATGATTAAAATTAGTCAATTTTGTTTATCAGAAGGTCTAATAATGCAAATAGATTTTCTGTAAGGGGCAGGTAGGCTTAGGGTTGGGTTAGGGATAGAAAATATAAAAAGTAATAAAAGTCTATAGAAAGTCCCCACAATTCACAGATACAAATGTGTGTGTGAGGTTTTCTCATGAAACACTGCTGAGAGTCACAGCAAACCTGCTGACTACTGTGCTATTGTTGAGCTGCTTCCAAAACACACTGCTCCTGACACATGGAGGATACATTTACCTCAGCTTATCAAACACTTCTTGAGAAGTGTTTCTTAACTCCTTTAAAATGGATATTGTTGCTTTTTCTTCATCTATGTACACATTTCTTGTTACAAAAAAATATTTCTTTATTATTTCTCTTCCCATAAAAGACGCAATTTGTTTGTGGTGGAGTACTGGAAGTGCATTACTCTGAACATGTTTTCAATTCATTTTTACAAAATGAGGAATGAGTTGAAATAATTTTTTGTGGTCCTGTGGTACAGTGATCTGATATACCACAAATGTTGTCTGTAGATGTTAAGTTATAAATAATCCAGCATATTTAAGAATTCATATACAGAAATAAACATTTTACTGTTAAAAACAGTTTTATGTTTTTCGTAAATTACACAAATACTGGATACATATCCTGTTGTTAAAAGGTACACCTATTCATTTTCTCCTGTAAAGACTTTTTAATGTTTAATGTTAATTTATCTTTGAACAAACTTGCATTTTTTTTGCAAATTGTTTTTGCAGTTTAATAAACACTGATAGCATAATATAAAAGCATACAAGCACTGTGCTAAGTATGTGAACTAGGCTGCTGCCCCACTGTCCGGTTATGTAAGCCTTATTTCCATAATCATAGATGAATCAATAGGAGCAGATGTAGGCTATGCCGTCGCATCTTTCAGTGTGTGCGCGGTGCTAACGGCCGCAGCGGTTCAGCTCCCTGCAGAGTTAATGGTTCTTTTAGCTCAATGTTTGATATCACTGCTGACAGTCGGTGGAATAGTCCAGCCGTTATTATGCTCGGAACTGATCCCAACATTTTCCCCGGCGGACGAACAACCACATATCGTGAACACAGATTGTTACGCATTGGTGGTCTATAAGCACTTAAATAACATTCACACATGTCCATGGTGAAACTATTTTGTGAACTAAATCCTAAATTAGGATTTTCCCAGTTTTTGTGTTTGTATTTATCTAGTTTTAATGTGAAAACATAACTGACGGTGTGTACATCAGTTTTGTATACAAAGTGTTTGAAAATGGAAGTGCACTTAACTCCAGCCGCGATCATCCGCTTCAGGGCAAACAAACACAAAGAGCATGTGACTGTCAGTGCCCGAGTTCCGTGCATCTAAGAGCACTGCATTCCAAATGGTATAAATAAAAACATATCTACATAATAATAAAAAAAACGTGCCCATTCGTGCACGTGTCTCAGTGCAAATTCTGTGAAATGAAGCCCAGTACGTTTCTAGTGTGCACACGTGGCATATGCGGGAGAAGAAAAAAAACCTTTGCTCACAATTGATTCTGAAATATTCAGAATAGATTCAGTATTGTTGAAGAGAGAATCGCGATGCATCTGAGAATTTTTTTTCTCACCCCTAATTATACACTTAATTGCAAAGCCAAAAAAGTCGGATGGTTTTTAAGCAAAGCACAGCGATGCATGTAAGCAGTTTTAAAAAACATTTTATTTATTTAAAAAAAAATGTTATGTCTTGTTGAAATACAAATGTAGCCTAAATGTTACATATGCAGGATAACTGGCTCTGGGGCACTTTTCAACTCAAAATCAATAAGTGCACACCTGCATTATGGTCACATTATATTAAACATCTGCCATCAATTATTCCTCACATAGTCAACAAAACTAGATTGGTACTGTATAATCTTGAAGGATCTACAAAGGAATACAGTTCTCACTAAGCCTATGTCTTTTCCGTCTCATCCATAAATCTCAGTTCTTAGGAGAAAGTATTGAACTGCATGAAAATTACTACCCTGTTTGTCTCGCTGTGTTCAGGTAAATCAATTTTAAATTCCATTCTTTTTGTCTCACACAGAGGGACATTATAAAAACGATCATTCTCAGACTATTTTGTTTCAGCGTTTCATCCTTGCACAGTGGGAAAGAGACTGGGATCATCTGAAACCTAAAACTTCAATGATATTCTATTCACCCCTACAGATGCACTGCAGTCTGTGCATAATCAGTTTTGCAAGGACAGTCTTGGTTATTTAATCATTTCCAAATGACTTTGTTAAAAGTGTAAGGATGGATGTTAAAATCCAATCACTGCTGGGAATGATAATATGCAGAATATACTAGAAAACTAAAAAATGTGCAGGATCTAATAAAAAGTTTTCTTGAAGGGTCATTGATCATCCAAGTAAACAACACAGATTGAAGAAACTTTTGAATTTAGTTATTGTTTTGTGAACTGCATGTAAGCATCTATTATGTGAAAGAGCTTGTTCAGGACAGCTCATAAAATAAAATTATTAAATCAAATTAAATTAAATTAAAATACCTTTTTATTAAATAAAAATATTTTCTGATCCTCCTGTTTTGTTACAGTTATTAACATCTTACGTACTGCAAGGGGTATGTAAAGTTACCCTTGTTAGGGGTATGTAAACAGAACTGTACCTCAGGAAAAGTCATTCAGTGTCCATAGCGTATAAAACAGATTATGGACACTGATTCTTTTTTCAAGTTTTCAGATGATTATTTGAGCAGGTTCAGTTCTGCTTATAAGAACATCTGTTTATTTTTGCTGCAGTAGATGAAAAATATATTTTTTTAGACAAGCGTATTGCTAAAATCAGAAATGTATCATTAAATATTTGCACCATATTAAAAATACATTCTATTTTTATTTAACCTTTTGCTGATGCTTTAATTATTTAGTTCATTTCCCAATTTTGATATAAATAAATAACGTTTAAAATCACATAAAGGCCATTTTGCCAAAAAATAGTTTTTTTTTTTTAATGACAGCCATTTAAATCATTATGTCTTCACTGCGGTTTAGAGTAGAAACATAATTATATCATTTGAAATTATGAATTTCCTGAAATCCTTTATTGTTAAGAATGTGTTTTCTAGGTTAGGACCAAAGACCAAAAGCGACCAAAGCATATTTGTCATGAAAGGCCACACACACATTCTTGAGGGGGGAAAAAAGAGGGTTTCTAAAAGAATCTTGAAAAGAGACTTCTTATGCCTGTAGAGATATGTGGTAACTCTGTGGTTGTGTTTCTGCTTTCAATTAAATTCAGGTGTGAAGGCTGAGAAATCTTTAGACTAGAGGTGGACCTTTAACGGGGGACGATAGATGACCAGATGTAGCAGAAGTACTGTAGCTGCTGCCAGGTTGCAGTGTAGCTTGCTTGAAATCAGGGGGCCCAGGACAAAATATTTATGAGTGATGCTGAATTCACAGAGCCCCAGAGAAGAGGCTGGATTCAGACCCCCTACTCTAAACTGGGTCTTTTTTCACTTGGTCCACCTCTTCGTCCACTTAAAGGGAATGGGTTTGCTTCTTTTAAAGAGGACTCAAGTGTGAAAACATCCAAAAGTAATAAATGCATGTTTTATGGGATCCCTGCATCCCAGGGACAACGTCCAAAGACCTGGTTGTTCCCAACAGTGATGGCCCTCAATTACAAATATGGAAATGCAACATTAAGTTTGAAAACCCAGAGATGTGAACCAAAAAATGAATTGTTTGTGATTAAGGAAACCACAGAGTTGGCTAAATGCATTTGAACAATGCCTGGGCACAATCACATGGTGACAGATTCAATCAAAATAACTCCCTATTCCCTACAGTAGAAAATAGTGCACCATATCGGATGATGGACATGTCATCTGAATGCACCTTTTTTTTTGCACTCAGAATGCAGTCTGATTTATAGTATAAAGCTTTCATGTAGCTGGACCTGATGAACATCACTTATCCCACTATCCAATCACTTATTCATGTGATTGTTATATTATTATTGTATTATACTAAATTAACTATCTATTAAATGTGACATTAAAAATTTTTGAGAATGTGTTTTTTCATTTATTTTTAATAAAAAAATATAAATTTAAAGGTAGGAGGGGTACAATGCTATTTTATGCATTTAAAGTTGTTTGCATCCGCATGCTAATTATGGACAAAGTTTAAAAAATAATTTGGGGGTATGTTAGTGTATTTCAGAGTTCATATTATTTTCTGAGAACTTTTTTATTTTTTTATTTTTTTATTTGGTTGGTCTTTATGACGTTGACATAGACGGAAATCCTTATATGGGCATTTCTCACGGAAGCACATGCCCGGGTAGACCAGGATATCATGACAATCAATGCTTCATTTAGCTGAACTGCATGGGACTCGCTCAGGAAGAATGAATAGTAAATGCAGTTAGTTTTTTCATGGCAGAAACTAGTGAGGTTGTTGACGAATATTGAAAAAAAAAAAAAAAAACAAGGCCCAGTCAGTGTTTTGTTGCAATGGACCAAGTGGTTAGT
Source organism: Enteromius thamalakanensis (assembly GCA_032357475.1). Lineage (NCBI taxonomy): Eukaryota > Metazoa > Chordata > Actinopteri > Cypriniformes > Cyprinidae > Enteromius > Enteromius thamalakanensis. The sequence goes on from JAUCMT010000013.1 coordinate 15,281,690, forward strand.
TCCGGCCACACATCCTGCCACCATGAGCTCGTTTATTTTTTTCTTTTTCGGAGAGAATATCGTTGTATGTTTTAATATATTTTATATATATATATATCTGATAAAAGACTTTTTGTTGATATGAAGGTTGCAGTATTACTTTATAGGAACTCAAGCTTAACATGAGATTGGGTGAAACTGTGTGTGTTATGTACCTTTTAACAACAAACAAAAATCTTTTAAAAAAGTGTAGTTTTTAAATAAAGTTGTTACTAGAATTTAGCATCATTATTATCGCTTTTATGTAATAAGGTGACCAATTTAGATGCAGCTCAGATGTTAAAAAATTTTATTATGACCCAATTAATTATGACAAAACTTCATAATAAAAGCCAGACAAAAAAAATAGCTTAAAAGCAAAAGGGCAGTACTAGACTGGACCCAAGTGGCAGATCCAATAAAATATAATATACAATATTTTTATGGCCTGGCACCACTCTCATGAGACCAATAATGCTGCTATGCAAGAGAAGGCAGTGGGCAACACGTGGTTCCTGCTACTACATACAATGTGGGGGGAAAGGGTTTGGGGTTAGAGTAAATATTTTTGTACATTCAGTCCCAAAAGCCCAGGGCTGCTGAGAGGGGAAATCCCTAAAAACAGATTACTTCGTTTGACACATTTCCAAGATCAATAGAACTTGTTGAAACAATTACAAAGCCAAGACCATGCCGAAGGACACTGGTGTGCTACGGTATACTTTTTGAAAAATCCAATGTTGGGAAGCTAAGTGGCACAGTGTGCCTCTGTTTCAAAAATTTAATAAGCAAAAAGAATATCAGATAGTATAGAGTTAGAGGAGCAATGACTGAAAGCTTTAGTTAGACCATGTGAAACATCTGTAGTTTAATGTAGTAAAATACTCAATATGTTTAACCCTTCAAATGGAAAACAACATACAGTTAGTGGATAAAAAGGTTTGCTGCCAAATGCATTCCACAGCCCTGTTCATCTTGGTGAGCGAGATTTCACCAAATACAAGATGTTCCTGGATCAACATTCCAATCAACCAATCAGATTTGAGATATATTTTTTCAGGATACATCTGTTTTAGGCTTATGATCAGGGTTAGGTGCTTCTACACCCTTGTTAATTAGCCATAATTTCCCACTGATTTTGGTAATAAATTATGGGTAGGGTTAGGTGTAGGGTTAGTGATCGGGTTGAGTTTATATTTTTTAACAGTAATGTTGATCCAGGATCAACCAAAAATGTTTATCCAGGATCATGTCTTGGCATAATAACGGCGTTCATCTCAAAGGACTGATCCAGTAGCTACACGTTTGTTGCAATGAACCTGGACGAATTCAGTAATGATTGCTGTTCCTTAAATGAGTTTGTGTAAACTTAACTAAGAATGTTGGACAGTTACAAACAAGGCAGAATAAAAGCATTTAAACCCACATGTCAATGAAAAGCATAAGACATTAGCTCCTCTGCAACGTTATGGCAACTTTAACTTTCTAATAACTTTTATTAGAATATAATCACGCAAAGAGTAGGCTAAATAACTCAAAACAAATGTGTCAAAATCTGTGAAGTTAATGCACAAGCACTAAGCTTGAGCACAAAAAAATGCAATTAGGCTTTGTCAGAATTATGTAATTATGGCTCAAAGCATGTGCTTTACATTGTCTAATTAGAGCGGCTACTTGTATATGTAAAAAACCTGGGTCATCCAAAAGCAAAGGGGGGTCGCTGATCCAGGCTGAATTCTCAGTGTCCCAAAGGAAGAGCGGAACAGTGATCTATTGACAGCTTGAGGCCTGTAATAGATTTTGCTTTCTCCATCTTGAGAGGCGGCACATATGTGAACCATGTGCATATAGTTACTGTGGCGTGAAGATATTCATGTGGGAGTTGGCTTATTTCTGCATATTTAACTCTCTCGTAGAATGTGACTGATAATTTTGCACTGACTTGTCTTCTAATTTTGAGAAGACAAGCTCAAAATAGTTGCTACAGATGTTATGTCTGTGGTAATAAGCTTTGGGTTGGCTTTTGAACAAAATATCATTTAGTCCTTCTTGTCTTAACCTCCTTCAGACATTTTTATTATTACTGTTATTATTTTCAATCTAATTAATGTATTTCTTTCAACACTGGAGTAAGTAGTGGGGCAATGGATAAACAAAAAATACCTTCTTATAGTTTACTAGAAGTTTGTGATCATAGTTTACATAAAAATGCCATAGAAATGACAAATTCTGTTTTGATTTGCTACAACAAGAACTGTTAGCTTGTGTAAGTCATAGCTGGCATAAACAAACAAGTTAATATGAGGATGAAAGTTAAGACTTCACAAGCAGTGAAATATTAAATCAAAATCATGAAAATATGAACTGTTCCAATTTTAATTTGTACCAGCGTCTCAGGCTGTTTATGTAATCACACATTTAATCATTTCTCCATGGATTTGTATGTTTTAGACTGGATGTCTGAATAGAACAATGTGTCATTGATCACCTAATTGATATGCAATTGGAATAAATCAATTTATTTTAAGAGACTAATAACAGTCATTTCTAGCAGAGACGAGTGAAGTTTAGAAGCAATTTAATTATAGTAAGGTCTTGGTTTATATGAGGTAAAGTCATAGGTCATCCTCTTTGTACCGTTCAGGTCATGACTAATATACTGTATTAACTGCACATGATCAGCAAATTTCTATGAATTTCTGTGTTTGGATGATAATTCAGTGTATTATGTAATGTTTAAATACCAGACTTTTTTCAAATATCTGGATCAAATATGTGAATGACTTGCACAAATGGGGAGAATGTTATTTCAGCATTGTAAAATAAGATAAGTGAAGACAGTATATTGAAGAGTTTCTTTAGATTCTATCACCATTTACTCATCTTCAGCACATTAAAGGGCTTTAAAGCATTCAGCTGTCACGAGACACATGAGAAGCACTGCTATTTGGAGTCATTGATGAAAAAAACCCCATACAAACAAAAGGCAAGTTGTATATGGTTTGAAGAGGCTTGAGTATGATGAAAACTCTTTCTACCTTCATACCTTCAAATACATCTTTCACAAGAAAACTACTACATGTTTCTCTCAACGGAAACCTATAGCATTTAAAAAATATTTGTGGAATGATAACTTGGTAGCTCCATTGGATTTTAAACTTGTGCTCAAATGTAACTTTTGAGAGGTCTTATATTGGTCTGGATAGAGCTAAACCTTCCTTTATCGATAAAATGAAAGAATCTTGGAATGATCTGAGTGAAGAAAAAGCGAGAGAGCTCTTTTCATAAGCTCAAGCGTGGGAGAAGAAGAGGAGGAGGAGGTCTTTACCACAGCTCACTTTATTGGTCCACCATAGACCTCAAGCAGAAACAGTCACCCTCTCAAGGTGGCACGCCTCAACTATTTCACACGCAGATCTGTTTCAAAAGCCATCAATATCTGGATGCTTGAAGCTCGCAGAGATCTTCGAAAGAGCAGACACTATCTTCATTCGGATCAAACGCAAAACAAAAAGACTAATCCAATGAATCTACATGTGGACTTCATTGCTTTCTATTTGCTCAGGTCAGCCAGATGAACACATACATAACAGCCCACAAAGCCAAGGTAAGTCAGCTGCTTTCCTATGAAAATGTTTCAAGTTCTGCTTCTGTGTGATAATGCTAAATGGATGTGTAGAATGAGGTTTGTTTAATTTCAGATACGATCTCTGAGGAGTCTAAATTTGATCTCCCTCTTGAAACTCGAGAACACTGTTTTCCTTTCTTGCTGATTTTTTCCCCCCACTTTTATTTCTTATTTTATGGCCATCAAACTATTTTAGTGTAATAAAGCCAAACTATTAAACAACCTTGGGGAAATTTTGTGAGACATGGAACTTGCAGAAGAGAACAGTGAAATTTCATTGCTTTAAAGTAAAAAAAATAAAAATAAAATGAATTAGCTAAATGCAAGCAAGTTATCTTGGCTGTTTTGTGTTTTTTTATCGTTAAACAGCTTTTATTCTTTGGGGCTTTTAATTTTGTCTCGCACACACATGCAGCCATTTAAGATCAGGTAATGGAAACATTTATTTATTGGGTCTTTATACTTCTTACCTGTTATCACTACATGTTTTATTGGCTGGATACCCCAGGACACAAAAAAACAGGGTTCCCCACCCCTGATCTAAATTCAGGTGTAGTTGCAAATAGTGATTAATCCTGATTAATCCACGGAAAATCCTGAGTAATTTGATTAAAAATGTTAATCATTTTACAGCCCTAGTTTAAAGTCATATGTAAGACGGGCAAAAATAATCAGAACAAGCTGTTAATATTTTCTTAATTTTGCTGTTTGCCAAGTATCACATTGAATTAAATGTGAAATATTTAAGTAGAAGGTCTGACGTAGTATTGAAGTAATATTGGGTTTTCTGGATCCAGAAAGATTCAAAGCTCTCTCAAACTCCTCTTTGAGCTCCACCTGCCCTGACTGGAGCCTCTTCCATGCCTTGGCAGCAGTGGGACCCGAGCTGCGAGATGCCAAAAAATTGGCAACTTGCTACACAGATGCCCTTTTATACTTCTGGGTGCTCCTTAATGATACTGGCTGCCGTCATTCTGCCTTCTGACTGACATCAAGGCTGTGTGATTGTGTGATTGGCTATCAAGGCACATGGGATCCAAGTTAGCGTTAGGCTTTCTCCAGTAGTTAGGAATAAAGACTCTCTCATATCTCTATTGGTGGCCAAAGTGTGTGCGGCCAAGTGTCGCCATCTTGGCAGCACGTAATTCCCGAGGCAGGACGCGGATGGAGCTGAGATGCCCGGTTGCTTCAACCCATCCCCTAGCTCTATAAACAGTCAATCGGTAGTTAATCAAATGTACACAGCTTTAATTATGCATAACTTTAAAGCTTTAAATGGATAATTGCTGAGTTCAAGAAAGGCTCCAATTCAAAGGGGAAACTTAGATATACGTAATAGTCTTGATGTGGCCTTAAAAAGAGACAATAAAATTAAATAAATAAAAATCTACTTTATCTACTTTATCTGTGCATTTTTTTGTAATTAGAGTTCACAATCATTGTGTGCTTGTAGGTAAGGCATCTGTGCTTCTTCCTTATCCTGGGCTTTCATTTGGTGTATGCTGGTGTGCCAGGTCCATGTAAGCACTCTGTTACCCAGGACCATCTCTTCAATTTAAGACGTCTGGTAAGATATGCTGTTTTTCTAGCATTAAATCACTTTGTAGACTAAATCAAAAAGTAGGCCTACTTAAAATTACACAGAAAAGTATTTATAATGCTATGTTTGTTTTAAATTCCCACAGCTGTCTGTAATGTTCACTCATGTGTAAATGCTACTTGTTAAATTTAAGTATTTTGGCATTTAATCTTTCTCAGTGAATGAAAGCACACTATTGTAAATATAACACAGGCATTCTAGGCACGTGCCTATGCTTGCTCAAACAATGAAAAGATATGTAATATGTTTAAGTAATGTAAACGCATGTACACGGAGACAAGGATAGAAATGTATCGTCAGTGCTTCACTGCCCTCAAATTTATCCGTAAAATAGTTTTGCAGCTGAAAAGTTACATGACATTTCACTGTAGCGAGGTTCTTGATGCAGTTTAACTTGCTGATTGCCGAGGACAGAAACATGTCAAATGTACAGTGGCCAAGAGAGCTCAGCCCACTGCAATTTGAGAAAACAAATACAAAAAGAGAAAACACCAGCACATTAGGAAAACATTTTCATCAAGTTGCCAGCACAAGTACGGCCAATCCTCACAATAGGTGCAAATGATCAAATGCACTACAAATTCTCACAACACATGCAAAATAAAGAAACACGCTGCATATTGTGCGGACCAAAACGGAAATGTATAAAATTTTTATCAGGATCAACAGCAGGACCCCTACCTTTGCCTTTATGCAAGGAGGAACAGGAGGAGCGCTGCCAGAGCCCTGCAAAATGACCTCTAGCAGGCCACAAATGTACATGTGTCTGCTCAAACGATCAAAAACAGACTCCATGAGGGTGAGGGCCTGACGTCCACAGGTGGGGGTTGTGCTTGCAGCATGTTTGGCATTTGCCAGAGAACACCAAGATTGGCAAATTCGCCACTGGCACTGTGTGCACTTCACAGATGAAAGTAAGTTCACACTAAGCACATGTGGCTCTTAATATGCTGTGGAGAACATTCTGCTGCCTGCAACATCCTCCAGCATAACTGGTTTGGCAGTGGGTCAGTAATAGTGTAGGTTGGCATGTCTTTGGAAAGCCGCACAGCCCTCCATGTGCTCACCAGAGGTAGCCTGACCCTAAGGCTAGCCTAGCCTGAACATAAGCCAGCGCGGTTGGCCTTGGGTTCCTCCTAATGCAAGACAATGCTAGACCTCATGTGGCTGGAGTGTGTCAGCAGATCCTGCAAGATGAAGGCATTGAAGCTATGGTCTGGCCCCCCTGTTTCCCAGACCTGAATCCAATCGAGCACATCTGGGACATATGTCTCACTCCATCCACAGACTGTCCAGGAGTTGGCAGATGCTTTAGTCTAGGTCTAGGAGATCCATCAGGAGCATCAGGAGGCAACATGCACTACTGAGCCTCATTTTGACTTGTTTTAAGGATATTACATCAAAGGTGGATCAACCTGTAGTGTGTTTTTCTACTTCAATTTTGAGTGTGACTCCAAATCCATACCTCCACGGCTTTAAAAATTTTATTTCCATTGATTATTTCTTTGTGATTTTTGTTGTCAGCACATTCAACTATGTAAAGAAGTAATTTAAGATTTCATTCATTCAGATCTAGGATGTGTTATTTTAGTGTTCCCTTTATTTTTTGAGCAGTGTATATATAA
>JAUCMT010000013.1:15288660-15303461 GCA_032357475.1 Enteromius thamalakanensis
GGTTCCCGCTGCTGATGGTCGGAGAGCGCCACAGAAGCGCTGTTTGTGACAGAGCCCCTCCCCTGCGAGCGGCTCCCGAAGCGAGCCCTTCCTCGACATCAAGGTCTTCCTTGGGGACGGGGGGCCGGCAAAATTCCCGGTGGAAAGCAGAGGTGAGAGCAGGATCGAGGACGTCCCGAGCTAGGACCCAAGACCTCTCCTCGGAGACCTTCAGGAACATACACCCGTTCGGGTGGGCAATCGGGGGGAGAGGGGTCCCCACTAAGAGCATTATTAATCTCAGACATGATGTCCCTGAGTACGGGGGCCACAATGCGGGTGGGGCTGATGATGGTGGTGGGCTGGGTGTCTTGCAGGGGAAGGTCAAACTGGCGAGACAGGGCGTCCGCCTTGTTGTTCTTGGATCCGGGTCTATAAGTGATCTTAAATTCAAATCGGGTAAAGAACAGAGATCATCTTGCCTGGCGAGAGTTGAGGCGTTTAGCTGATCTCAGGTACTCTAGGTTCCTGTGGTCTGTGAGAACAAGAAAGGGGGTGCTTGCTCCCTCCAGCCAGTGTTGCCGCTCCTCCAGGGCTGCCTTCATAGCTAGTAGCTCCTTGTCTCCCACCTCGTAGCTCCTCTCGGCTGAATTTAGCTTGCGTAAGAAGTACGCACAGGGAAAGAGCTTGGGCGGGTCACCGTCATGCCGTGTTAGAGAATAGCTCCAAACCACGAAATTTATAGCGTCCACCTCCACAATTAACGGGCGTCCCGGATCGGGATGGTGGAGGATGGGGGCTGACGTGAACTGGGACTTGAGGTCCTGGAAGTCCCTCTCACTCTCTGTAGTCCATTTTAGGCGTTGGGTGCCACCATGGGTCAGTGATGTGAGAGGAGCAGCAATGAGACTGAACCCCCGAATGAACCTTCTATAGAAGTTTGTGAAGCCCAAGAATCGTTGGAGTTCTTTGATGGACTGTGGTCGCGGCCAGTTCACAACAGCACAATCCTTGTTGTCGTCCATAGCGACCCCCTCTGCGCTAATGACGTAACCCAGGAAGGAGATGGTGTGGAGATGAAACTCACATTTCGGGAGCTTGCCGTAGAGCTGGTGTCAGATGAGTCTCTGAAGTACAGCCCGCATGTGTTGGAGGTGTTCTTGGAGGTTCTTAGAATAAATCAGAATATCATCAATGTAGATGATCACGAACTGGTTAAGCATGTCCCAGAAAATGTTGTTAACAAGTGCTTAAAAGACGGAGGGACTGTTCGATAATCCGAAGGGCATTACGAGATATTCATAGTGCCCCGTTGTGGTGGAGAAGGCCGTCTTCCATTCATCCCCGGCCCGGATGCGTATTAAGTTGTACGCACAGCGCAGATCCAACTTGGTGAAGAGGCGGGCCGTGCGGAGTTGTTCTAGGGCCCCCTCCCTCCAGGAGATCGTGGGGTCGTGAAGTGCAAGCCAGGGGAATCCGAGAATGACAGGGTGACTGGGTGGGTGTATTATGTGGAACTGCAAGGTCTCGGTGTGTTTCACAGGAGCATCAGAACTGTGCGTGGTGATCGTGAGGGTCAGTGCTTCGGTAAGGTGTGAGACCTTGCCACAGCCTAGTGGGCGTCCGTCGAGGGCTGCCACGGCCACATGCGGGGAACATGGAACAAGAGGGAGTTGATGTACATTAGCAAAGTCTGAGTCAATAAAGTTCCTTGCAGCCCCTGAATCAACAAAGGCCTTCGTTTCAATGATACAGTCTCTATCCATGAGGCGGGCCTCTACCACCAAGTAATTAGAAAGATAGTGTGGGCTTACCCGGGCTGGAGCTGGACTAGGAGGTGTAGTGGGGCAGGTGGCTCGGTAATGTCCTGCCTGGATGCAGTAGAGACACAGGCGGTTCCGGATGCGCCGTTCACGTTCCCCCTCCGTGAGCTGAGTGAAGCCGATCTGCATGGGCTCCTCGCTACCGAGGCTGGTGAAACTAGGGAGCGCAGGAATGTAGCGGTGCCCTCTAAGGGAGTGGAGTAGATGATCGGTCATAATCGCTAGTTCCATGTACTGTTCTAGCGATTTTCCCTCGTCACGGAAAGCGAGTTCAGCTTGGAGGTCCTCGCGTAGGGCCCGGCAAAACAGAGTTTTCAAAGGCTTGTTTTCCCACCCAGTTTGTGCTGCCAGAGTGCGGGAGGTAACCGCGAAGTCTGCTGCTGTAGAGGAGCCCTGGCGAAGATTCATCAGTTCATCCTCCGCCTCCTTGCCGTAAACAGGGTAGTTGAACACTTCCCAGATCTGCCGTAGAAAGTGCTGGTAGGAGGGGAATGCCATCAGCTGGCCCTCCCAGAGTGCGGTGACCCAGTGCAGTGCGTGGGGTACCCCTGAGGCTGTTGGTTGAGAAAGATGGCGCATTGCAGAAGAAAGCCCTTGCAATTTCCCGGGGAGCCGTCGTATTTTTCGGGTAGCGCCATCTGTGAAGAGCCTGCGGCGTGGTAATGGCGGCTGCAGCGGGCGGTTCCGGCTGCGGTCTGGGCTGGTTAATGGCCGCCGTGAGGGCATTCACAGAGCGAACCAACTCCTCCGTCATAGAGGTAAGCGTGTTCAGCTGTTGGTGTGGCCAACAGCAAACCCTGACACGACACTTCCGATACAACATCAAACAAAGTCGCTGGATCCTGTGCTGCCGAAGTTATCTGTGATATACTCTCAGAGTCGTTCGGATCCATAATGTCCATGGGGGAACGATATAACTTTGCACCGAGGAAGCGGAAACCCGCCCCTTAAATAGGCAGAGAAACCGCGCATTTGGCATGAAAGGGGTCGAGGTACGTGGGGTGAAACGGTCAGGGTACGAACTAAAACTCAGGAGATGGTACCCACTGATGGTCGGAGAGCGCCACAGAAGCGCTGTTTGTGACAGAAGTGTTCCTGGACTTTTTTTAAAGCCCCTATTAAAATTGATTCTGATGTTGAAACATTTTAGCTAAATATATAGCATACTATGTTTTTTAACACTGAATTCTTTCCTTTGCAGATAAAGAACCAGATGCAAAATGGTTGTTTGATAACCTACACCTTCACTGAGCGCCAGAACCTGGTATGCACATTTTCCCTTTTTTCATGTTAAGGCAGATATGGATTACCAGCTTTCCTATGGGAATTTCAACAGTTATTAATAGTAGCCTATATGAAAGACCCTGATATGATCGCTGACATTCTGATATAATAGATTTTCCTACCATGGCACAAAATTGAATATATGATATGAAACAGATGTTTCATAAAATCATGTTTTAAAACAAAACCATTTAATGCCAATGTAAACTATTTAAGCAGTTCAGCAGTCATAACATACAGTGTATATAGTTACCTTGTGACCGTGTTTTTCATGACAGCCTAAGCAGTTGCACTAGAACAGAATTTTTGGAAACTGACGCACAAGCAGAAGCTTGGTTCTTAAGGGAAATAATCTTGGAGGTTGTGAGGCCATGTCTCTCAGCAGCTAAATATGAGGGATTGAGATTACTACAAAATCCTCCAGTGCAAAATAAATAAACCATTTTGAGGGCCTTTAAAAAAGAGACTTGTCTGAATATACAATCCTAAAGAGTCAGAACTCATGGATGTGTTTTCTTCTTTTCGAGAACGGCTGCTATTTTTAGTCAGATTACATCTAGCAGATACTTCATCTTGTATGATAATATATCAGTTGCCAGCGTTGATTTTGAAGATTTGATTTCTATTGCTGCACTCTTTCAAGTGTGTATTGCAAGTGTATGTTTAAATGAATGTGGCTGGCATTTCCAAAAGTATTTAGTTTTTCACTGGTCACTTAAATGGTGTTGGAATCTATACTTCCACCTTAAAGTTAATTACTTTTGCCATTTTTTGTTAATAATTAACTGTGGTTGTCTGTTTGTGTTTCATTTTGTTCCTATGTTCTTTCTTGCTGTTTTCCTTTGGAATTGTTCTCATCAATATATACATTTTTATAAAAAGGTTAGTTCCATTTCTGGATTCTGATTGGTCAGCGGCTGCGTTTTATTCACGAGACAGCATGGCTATGACCACTTCCTCCATTGGTTCTGTGTAACACTGCGCAATACCCTTAGCAACCACCGTTAGAAACATAAACAATCACTGATGAAGCATAAAACTGTTCTGTGTATTAAATATTTCTGCATAATGAAATGTCTGTTATTTATTTATTTAATGAAGGTTAATTAAGTGACCCCTGCTTATGTCACATCCTTCATGTTTATTTTTAAGGCCAACCCCTATCCCCGAATCAAAGCTTCTCATGGATGTGCGCATCTATTTGAAAACATGCACTTTTCGATCTGAGGATGTTTTTCTGTATGAGTTCTCTGTTTCAGGTTTTGTATGTCTATACGTCCACTAGTTTACACTTTAATGACACTTGCAATCTCCAAAGTAGTTTTGAATGCATCGTTCAGGGCCCTAGATTCTTAAAATGGTCAAGAAAAATTTTTGGTGGAGGCATGAGATTTCTGGAATTTTTTTTTACAGTAAGTCCTGGAGAAAAGAGTTCTGCTCAATGTTATTTTTAAGGCAAATGGTTCAGTTAAAAAAAAAAAATGTAAAAGCCTGTCAATAAAGGAGCTAGCAATTATTTAAATCCTTGTTTCTTGAGGATTCATCTTTTGGGAACCTTGAAATATTATTATTTTATTTGTATTATATATTATTTACACTGCCAGTGTTTTCATGACGAAATTTGAAGTTCATCACATTCTTAAGCACTAGGAATTAAGCGTTTTCAATATGAGTTATTTTTTACTGATTGTTGAGCTCAAAGAATGTCTGTTTTAAATTATTTTAAACTCTCAACATGGTGTGTGTGAAGTGTGAAGAGGAAAAGTTTACTGAAGGAGACCACTGACAGAACAAAAATAGTGCAACAGTCGAAACGTGCTTTTGCAAATTTACAAGGCCATCAGTCATGTTAAGAGTTTTAACGATCACAGCTTGAAGACCACTCTGGACACAGATGTGTTTTGAGATCCCTGCAATTCAATGGGAAATATGCCAGATGTTGTCCCTATGTTGAAGAATGCATCTTGTGGTACTGGTGGTAACAGACAAAGTGACAATTCGAAGAATTCAGGCTCCCAAACTAGGCAAGTCAGCAATAATTTTGCTGTAATTGTGTGCTAGACCAAGTCACTTATCCTCAAGGGGACTTTCCCTGCTATTTGTGCGAAACTACTAAACATTTGTATGGATATAAATTTGCACTTCTCTAGATGGGAAAGTCTTTGCACAAAATGTCAGTAAAAAAAAACTGTTAAATTAAGTTCATTAAAAGAATAGTTTACCCACAAATTACAATTTACTGAAATTGAATTCTCCCTCAGGCCTTTCTAGATATAAATTAGTTTTTCTTGTTGGGAACAGATTTGGAGAAATTCATCATTACATTACTTGCTCACAAATGGGAAAAAGGGTGCCGGCATAATGAGAGTCCAAACAGCTGATAAACAATAAATCACAACAAATCAAAAAAACAAAGTCTTTAACTTGGCTGAAATACAAGTCCATCTTTATCTTGAGGACGTTATGGATTACTGGTACATTTTTTTATCTATAAAGCAATGTTTAGTAAACTTCCTGCTTACCTCTGTTCTGGCGATTACCAGCTACGCTCTTCCAAGTGTTTGCTTTTTAACATGCCTTTAACATGCCTCTGGGGAAAACTGCAATTTCAAACTGTGCACCTTGGACATGGAACAATTAGCAAAAAGATCTAAAACCACATCAATTTGTGTCTATTGGTGAATTTAAAGGCATCATAAAGAGAGTGGTATTGGAAGAGAGGAGGATACGTTTAAATGTTGTTGTAATGTGGTCTTGTATTTTAAAATTGTTTTATGGCTGCTATATGGCCAGGTCTCTCTTGTAAAAAAATTTAAATCTCAATGAGACTTCCTGGTTAAATAAAGGTAAAATAAAAAAAAAAGAAAAAGTTACTTTTTTAGGTTTTAAAATGCCTTCATAGTGGATTTGCATTTACAAACAAGCAACTTTTTACTGCTCAAGACATTCATTGGTGGACTAGATCAGTGTGATGTTTTAACCAGCTGTTTGGACTCTCATGCACCCATTCACTGCAGGGGATTCATTAAGTAAGTGCTATTAGGTAAGACAATCAAGACCATTTATTTTAGGGAATGCGTTGTACATTTCCTTCATTTGTAAGTAAGAAAAGTCCTGCGGGCCAGATGTGCTGTACATATACCCTTTTGTAGAGTTTTGAAACACCCCATCAGCATTCAAATGGAGTGCAAGCTCTACTGTATGAAAGAGCAGGTTTGATATGAAGCATGGCATTTGCAAGCACTGTCAATTGCATAGCTTGTATTACAATTGGAATAAAAACTCACAAAATGTAGTCTGAAAGAAATATGTGTTATATTGTGTGACCCAGGTCTGAATAACATCAGTGTGTGTGATATAAAATGTTCATTGTGTTTGTGTGTTCCAGAGTACTGTGTGTTATGTTAAAGCAGCATTCCCTCACATACTGGAGCTACTCAACAACCAATTCAGATATGCTAAGGACTCGGACAATTACCGTTATACTAATTCACTGAAGAACTTGATCTACAACATTTACTCCCAGAGATGCATCCCTCCAATCAATGAGGAGATTGAGGTAAGTCCATCTACCTTCTCTTTGAAAGCAGTGGGGCTTAAAATTGTCTATTACTTTTGTTTTTTACATCTCTACTTTTATTATGTTAATTAGTTTAACATCATAAATAGTCTTACATCTTGTAAATAGCTTGTAAATTATTTAAGAAATCAGCTATAGGAAACATTTGGCGCGGTGTTGTTTGTGCATAAATTCAAGATGTATAAAGTTCCAAGAGGAAAAGTCAAGAAACCAAAAATCTTGGATAGTAGCTGGTTTTGGCAATAGTGGTCAATGGTTTTTGTTAAAATAGATTTTCTGGCGTTAGTGTTGGACTGTACTGTTACATGTTTTATTATTTATAGTTGAATACTGGACAGTTTTTGGAAAAAGCTATTCTGAGTTATGATTATCCAACCAATGTCAACATTAATTGGACCACATGCTTATAATGTGATCTGTATCAACCACATAAATGTTTTAAACTACAGTATGTCTTTAAAAAAAAGTCCAGAGGAAGCCTTTTCAGTTGCAGTCCTAATTCAATCACAGATAAATGCCATGCTGCATCATATGTCTTTGTCTGCTCTATTTTTAAAACCAAGTCAGACAGTTTGTTGTCTTTGCCAGGATGCATTCAGGGAAAACCAGTTTATATCAAATAGCTACTTTTATATATCCTGGAATGTTTCACAAAATTAATTTAACCTCAAAAGTTAATGGATATGTTATTAAATGGTCTGCTTGAATGACAATATTTGCACTAAAATAACTTTACAATGACCCATGTAGCCTACCACCTGCTTCCTCAACTAGGTTAAGGTCCAGCCTACAGTAATTCTGCTGAAAACAACAACAAAACAAACATGTTTTACACCTTGCAGGATAGCCCAATGAAGTTCATAAGAACCCACATGACTTTGCCCAGGGCAGCTTTAGAGAAAGCTGAGGAAGTGATTCGCATGTATATGGGTCTGATGATTCAGAACGACAAGCCTGTGGACTGGAACTGTGAGGAGGAGTACACAGAAGATTACCCAGAATCCACCACTGAACCTCTCAGTCAAACAGCAGGTAACACAACTGCTAAGTCAGCAGTCATCTGAAATAACACACTTGCTAGATTGTGATTGTTAGAGCTTTTACAACAGTTTAACAAGAAGCATAAAAACATGCTTGGCCATTTTTAACTAGCTTTGCATTGTAACAATGTCTAGGAAAATGGAATCTGTACATGCCCTTTTCTCTAAATTGCCTTGTGTAGCACCAATTTAACAAGAATAAATTGCATTTGCTTCTTAGGCCTGATTAACTGACATTTTAAGTACAATATTGACAGTTACTTGCTCTATTTTCTGCACCACTGAAGTGGAATCATTGAGCTACACACCAGAGTGGTGTTTCATTCTGTGTTTAGTGGTCAGTGGATTCATAAACGATCACTTATTTCATTTTTGAACAAATTTGAATTTAACCAGAAGTGCCTTTCTCATAAAAACACCTTTTTTGTCACCTCCTGGTTTAATAAAAAAACAAAAGAAAGAGTCACAAATAAGTCTATCTGGAACACAAATGCACAACCAAGTGTAATTTATTAAAAAAGGGGCCAAGAAACTGAAATATAGCAAAACAGGCTCTCAAAATGAACCTCAATAGCAAAAGTTTACCAGCTTATCTAACTTTGGTTGTGTTTTAATAATATTTCCATTACATTTCCACTAGGTGCCTCCAATTGCCCCTGTATTTGTCCAATGGTGAGCAATGAATCATCAAAGTCATCTGCTTTCACAAGCCATTGGAATATTTACCAGAAATCCACTCCATCCTCACAAAGATCATCCTTTTCAACCTTGCAGGGTGGTAATGAGAAAACTAAACAATTCAAGTCTGCTGTCCCAGTAACCAAACATCAAACACTAGATCTAAAAACATCTGCCACTTGGAGATCACAAGGAGACTTATCCAACTTCCTTTTTGGTAGCACTCCAGCTTTTCACAAAGAAACTTCAAATTCAGAAAGGGACCGTGTGTCAGATCTTTTCTCTTCGTTTAAAAATTTTCAGGATGTATTTTCCACCAGAACTGACTCAAGCGTTGAGACAACCACCCCTGACCCCACAAGTACAAGCGATAACACGCAGGACGATGTGGAGAAGAGCACGCTACTTTTACTTGCAAAGAGATCATTAGATTCCAAAAGCCAAGAAGGACCATCCAGTTCCTATGTACTATCATCACAGAACTCAGTTACTACAACATCTGAGCCTGCATACAAAGATATAAAGAGCACAGAGATAAAAAACAAGCCTCCTCAAATGCTTCAACTGAATAAACACATTGTACCAGTCACAACCACAGTTCTGACTTTGAAAACAGCTGCGCTTTCGTCAGAAGGTCTGAGCACCCTTGTTGAACAGCCAGGTCATTTAGATAGCCCTCCTAAAAATTTCCAAACACACACACTAAGTCCAGTGAGGGTGCCAAGGAATTTCGTGAGAACCATCCATGAGGCAAAGCTCAGCAAAGGTGAGGAAGTTGGATAGTAGCAGTGTTTTAAGGCATTCTATTTTTTATTAATATTTTGATATTTAATTTTTCCAATCTTAGCAATATTGTTGGGTGTTTTTATTATGACTACTAATGTTAATATTTTATTTAAGTGACTTTATTATTATTTTTTTGAGTAGAAGAATGCGTTAAAGGTCACTTCAGTCATTATTAATTCCGTGCCTTTGGTTTTCAAAGAAAGCAGATCCCAGGAGGAAAGGCAGGAGATGAAGGACCATATCCACCCAGACAGAGAAAATCAGAGGAACAGTGCCACAGAACAATCCAGCAGTACAATCATCTATTTTGGCACCGTCCTCATTGTTACATTAGGGTGTGGTGGAGTTCTGCTCATAACTGTCCTGCTTTGCAGGCAACAAAAAGTAAGTGACTCACAAGTCATTTTTGCTCTGTTGAGAAGACCTGCTTAGAATGGCATCCAGGTCAGTGCCGGTCTGGAGAGAAGCATGCTGTGACCAGTAGCCAAAACATATGCTGGTGACTATCTCTGGTGGTCTTTTCAGCAGGGTGTCCCAAGTGATCTTCTTCAAACAGAAAAATCAACATTCTTTGATGTTTCCAATATGAATTGAAGTTTATTATTTATTCCAAACAATTTGGGAAACAAACATCAGCAGGTAGATTTTTCTTGTAAAAAATGTATTACATTCTTTAATTGCTCAAAAGTGGTCTACAATTAGAATATGGTACTACTGTAGAACCAGAAATCCCTGATCTGGCAGATGGTTCATTGGAAAATATTCTAATATTTTAAGCAGATTTTATACATTCATCTTCTCTTTGCACATTTTAACCTGGCAAACTGACCATGAAATGTTACATGGAAAATGACAATCATTCTTTAAAAAAAATGAAAGAAGAGAGTTTGTTTTTCTTTCATGTCAGTTTAAGTTTGTACTCATCTTTAAACACAAATATATATGGAGTGTAAATAAATAAATGAATATATACTGTATATACATGGCAGGTAGAATGAAGCCACATTCTTCTTTACAGTATGTCTAAGGCAAATAATTCATCTAATAATTGTTATTAGGAATCTAATAACAATATATTTTGTTTAGTACCAATAAACAGATATGTAAAAAAGATGGCGTGCTGTGTGGAATGCTTGAGAACAGTAAACCTAAAAAATGCGTCTGTCAATAAAACTATCCATTTACAATAAGTCTCATGTTAGTTGGTCAGTTTGTTTCAGTCTTATTTTATTGTTTTTAAGTCCCATGCTGCTTCTCTCCTCTAACATATGACTTTAATAAAATAATAAATGTCAGGTCAGAAGTATGTGCAAAGAATTAGTAAAAAAAGGATTTTTGTGACTCGTTTTCCTTTGTGATTCACAGAAGACACTAAAAACTAAGTCATATGGGTTTTGAAAAACATGAGGGTGAGACAAACTTTAATGTCTGAGTGAACACTCTTTTTAAAAACACTTTTAGGCGTTAAGACATTAACGCTTTTAATTATGTGTCATGCTGGGACTGAAAACACGTGACCATTTGTGTGCCTGTCAGCGGGACATCAGTTTGAAATCAGTTCCTTTTTACTGTACTATACAAATGGGTAAGTGAAATCCATTCCATCCACCAAAGGTAAACGCCACCATTTTTCCATATTCCAGGTTCTTCCCTCAATTTAGACAAGTTGATATATATATCTCCCACCTCAGTGTG
Source organism: Enteromius thamalakanensis (assembly GCA_032357475.1). Taxonomy (NCBI): domain Eukaryota; kingdom Metazoa; phylum Chordata; class Actinopteri; order Cypriniformes; family Cyprinidae; genus Enteromius; species Enteromius thamalakanensis. The sequence goes on from JAUCMT010000013.1 coordinate 15,299,526, forward strand.
TGCACTTAATCACACTTAAACCAGTATATTAACATTTAGCTTAGCTCCATTCATTCTTTAGGATCCAAACAGAGATGAATTTAGAAACCACCAAACACTAAGGAATGAATGAAGCTAAGCTAAACTCTAACATATTGGCACCGAGCACTAGAGCAATTGCACAGAGACGGGAGATATATGTATCAGCTTGTTGAGGGAAGAACATAGGTGAAAAACTGTGTAATTTTCCTTTAAACAGTGTGGTGGTAAACCAAGAGAAGGTAATTGGTGGAAGATTGTAGTGGTTAAACTTTACTGCACACAAGTAATTAAACGCATTCCCGTTTAATTAAACATTGTGATTGTGATACTGTTTATATACTAAAGCCTTCAACATCACACAAAGACATTTTAATGACAGCTGAGAACATTAAGTATATACAGTACTACTCCTTTGGTTTTTACCTTTCTATCATTGTTTATGTAAATCTTACAGAGAATTGATAACCACTAAGTAAACTTCATGCGTTTAAATGTCAGAATCTTGAATAAACATTTGTATGGTACGGTTTATATTAGGAGAATCGTTTTTTAGCAGGGATTCCTGAAAAACAGAGTGTTTAGCCAAACCACTAAATTTCCCAGGCCAAACCTCTGTGGATGTGTCAAAAAATGATTGGAATTCTCCCTGTATCATTGCCTTATATTGTGCAACAGTCAAATCCTTTTTTTACTGCCTACGACAAAAAAAAAAAAACGCTTTTGTAATTAAATGCTTATGTGACAAAGACGCATTTTTATATAAAGTTAGCAGTTTGCTTTCATTCTGAATTTATTAAGAACAATCGATCTTCCACTAACAACATGATGCACTCACAGCCGAGTATTTCACGAAACAGACAGATCAAAGGTCATTATTAGTCGGATATGAGCAATGCAGCGACATTTCTTTCTTGCCGTGACACCAAAGATGAAACACTCTTCCATTTCAGCATCTGTTATTTAATTAACTGCATTTCAATCTTAACCAGAACCACATGCAGGCAGTGTGTTTGTTGCAAAAACGTGCACTTTAAGTTCACTGAACTACAATTATTCCATTCTGGAATGTTATCTGTAAAGCAGTTCTTTTTGCAGTACCTGAAAGAAGCGCCGCTAAAAACAACTAATTTTGTAATGAATTCAATTCAAATGCTGACTCAAAATAGTAGTGTTTCTTAGAACTTGGACGTCACTTATAAATATTTAAACATCTGTGTCTTATCGGAATAAAGAGGGTGACTTTTATAGTCCTTTTGGGATATATTCAGAGTCTGTGGTGATCAGATATTGCTCAGGGGTTATTGCCATGCGGTTAGCATTGGCTTTAAAACTAGACGGATGATATAACATTGAATTTGTTTCAGTGTGCTTTTGGCATTGGCTCACGTAAGAATGTGCTACAAATAGGATCATAGCATAACACAAAGTTCCCATCCTAACAGCTTTTTATAGTGTTTACTACTACACCATATACTAGCAACACATGCAGAGCTGTTGATACCACCAAGTGGTGAGACACTGTCAGTGCAAGTTAGTGGGACTCACTGTAAAACTGCCATTTTGATGCGACATAAATAGCAAATGTAAATATCACATATTAGATGTGGTGGGATATATCTGGGCTAACTGATATTTTATAACAATCCTTTTATAATGATGTTCCAGATGGTGCGGTACAGAGTGAGTTTTTAATGCTTTCCCTCGGGGTCCTAAATGAAAAATTATGCTTTGCGGTGAAAAAGCATAAAGTGTCAGTGTTGAAAAGAGTCATGTTTGTTATCACAGTACAGTATTTGATGACTGCACAATTAGAGTAGTTATTTATTACTGTTACACTTTCAAAGATGCATGTCTGGTTCCTTCCTGTCAGGATGTGGTGTTTTATGATCTGAAAAATGCACTAAAATGCACGCCTAAAAATGCATTGGGAAGAAAAATGCACCTAATCCCTTGTGTTCATGGGAACCATGTTTAAAATTGTATATTTTTATTGGGAAAATATTGATATTTTTAACTTTATACATGCACATGTTCTTAAAACATATTAAATTCACCCTGTTATTTACTTACCCTTATATTTTTAAAAACTTATACATACTTAAAAGACTATACATACATTTTTTGTCTATATAACAAAATGTTATTTTGGACCCCATTTACTTTTTTAACTGTGTGGGCGGAAATATATTTTTTGTACCACACAAGAAGGAAACAATGTGAGTTTGGAACAACGTGAGGTTTAGCAAATGATAAAAAAAATTTCAATTCTCAAGGTTTGATCCTTTTAAGCAGATTTCAAAGAAGCTACCGATCACATTATTTGGACTTATCTGCCTTAGTAAAGACAACCTTGGAGTAATTCAAAGCAGAATCATCGCTGCTAACACTTGTCGTACCGTCATCACATCTCACTTGGCCTTTACTTTTCACCTTTTTCTGTTGGGTCTCTTTAACATTGACATAGTCCATTTTTTTTAAGTCCACTAATCCAAAGGAAGCGGTTTCTGAAACGTTTATGTAGTCAGAAGTCTTTCGACGGTCTTCGAGGCTTACGTACCGTTGAGATCTAGTGGAAATATCTGACAACTGACATTCAAAAACACACAAAAACAAAACCCATTAAGAAGAAAAAAATGGCAATAAAGAATTGTAACATTCTTTGAATAGTGAGTAACTCATCTGGGAGACATAATGATGGCTTTCAGATGCGTGACGAAGAAGTTAATGGTTCCCAAATGACTTACCGAGCCTGCAGGGGTCCCAGAACTAGTAGAAGATGAATTATGTGCACCTAATTGTAGACAAGGCAAAGGTTTAGTATGAAAACCTCAGTGGATGAACGGTAGGACTTATTGTAAAGTGTGTTTTTACCATCACCTGAAGTAGGGGAAAGACTTAAAGCATTATTCTGACACAAAGCGGTTGATTCTCTGGTGTCGCTGTTAGTGTGGATAGTATCTCTTTTAATGGCTGAGTTTAAACAAAAACAAAAATAATTAAACACAAAAGCTATGAATAATACATTTATTGTGAATAATAAAAGAAAAACGTCTTCATATTGATATTAAGGAATAAAAAAGCTATTACTAGTGCTCTCACCACTTTGCATGGAGGTGAAGATTTTATACAGAAGAACCAGGAGAATGAGAACTACGGCAGCGAGGAAACAGATAATGCCGAACAGAAACAGATGAAGATTGTCACTAAAATAATGCAGAAATAAATGTTGATATCTGGAAACATCACAGGATTAAATAAAGTAGTAAGGGAACAATTCCAAGACATTACAACCAAATGGATCACTTCTCACGGAAGGAAACTGAAATTCTTTACAACTCAAAGTAAAACGATTTCAAATTTGTTATATTGTGAATCTCCCACATACTTATTGCATAGTTCACTCACAGAATCAGATATGATCAATTCAAGAGATATTTCAGTTAGAAAAATAATACATTGAGAATTGTAGAATTACCAAGCTGTGTTTCCTGCGTTTGCACTGTCGTTGTCTGCAAAAAACATGTCATTTGCATTAAAACAAACTGATGCAGGCGATCATTATGACATTTCTCTATTCAGTTTTAATATTCTATATTAATTTCCAAAACAATATGTTATAAAGTTATACATTTAATGTCAAATTCATGTCAAAATCATCATTTATATGTATACATTGTGTATAGTATTTGTTCATGATAAATCATTTGGTCTGTTTGCTATTTTGTACATATGTGTTTGCTTCAACAAATACTTTTTTTAACTTTTTTTTACAGTTATTTTTAAAACCTTAATCTTATGTTTTATTATTATTATTATTATATTTATATATTAATGTATTTCATATATCATAATGTATTTCAAAGGAAAAAATCAATAAAATCTGTGCCACGTGTCTTACCTGCCAACACACTGAAG
>JAUCMT010000013.1:15306703-15322598 GCA_032357475.1 Enteromius thamalakanensis
TCCCGGTCCTGGTAAAATGACTCCCACTCCACTCCCGCTCCTGTTTAAAATGACTTCCGCTCCTGTACCGCTCCCATATATATACAAAAAGATGGCTTCTGGGATGGCTGGGTCGTCTAGTTGTTTTTTAATTGTGTTACATTGTAGGCGTATTAAAAGGAAACTAAAAAATGGTCTTTCCTATTGGTTGATTCCCGCTCCCGTTAACTATTTTATCCTGTAACGTCCCAATCCCGAGATTAAAAGCAAAGATGACTCCCATCCCACAGGAATCCTGTGACCCGTGGGATTCCCGAAAAAAATGTCAGCCTCTAGTTCGGAGTCCGCCGTTCTCCCACCTCACTCCCCAGACAGCTTGCCAAATTTGCGCTTTACATATATTCCTCAAATTATTAGGAAATGAGAACTCTTAAAACTAAAATGGCATGAATCTCCTGTATCTTTCACCCTCCTCCTTTCTGAATTTGACCATCTTGTTTCCTCTCTTAGACTTACGAATAACAAAAAAAGTGGTGTTTTTTTGTGCACTTTGACAACATTTCTGAAGGGATGCAACTTTACGTAATTTTTTTTTCTGCACTTACCTTATGGATATTATTCTGTTGAATGCAAACCAAAGTTCCCTTTAGATGGCCATGAATAGGAATCTCGCTTTGAGATTACCAATCTATTCTGTGTATGAAAACATGCCAATGAAATCCTAAAAGAGCGGGTGGTTCATCTTTGTAAAGACGCATCCTTTTAAGGATGTCGTACCCGTGCGTTCTTGTATGCAGCCGTTACCTGGCACCGGGCGACGGTCACAATCGCTGCCTCACGTGTCTGGGTGTTGAGCACGCTGAGGCAGCTTTGTGGAAGAGTCATGTTCCTCCTGTGGGAAGATGACCATTGCAGAGTTGCGGATCAGGCTTCGATACCTGTAAAGGGGCAGAGTCCCCAATCCCGCTACTGCAATCTGGTGCTAGTTCCGGCGAGAGCAGTCAGGAACTCTCCTCAGGGGAATGTCGCCCGCACTCCATTACCGGTGCAGTTGCCATTGCTAACGGTACCGGATGTCACCTTTATTGCTCCCCTTGACGACCAGATGTCAATCACTGCTTTGGAGGGAGAGTCAGGCTCAGGTACCTTAGGGGGGCCAGAAGGTTGAATCCTCCACGTCCCCCTATAATACCCTCTTGGGACTTGACTCTTGTGCTAAGAGCACTACAACAGGTCCCATTTTAGCCTTTGTAGTAGAGCTGAAGTTTCATTCAATGAAAACCATGCTTCTGCTTGCATTGGCCTCCATCAAGAGGGTAGGGGACCTGCAGGCATTTTCGGTCGACGAATCATGCCTGAAGTTCGGGCCTGAGGATTCCCTGGTAACTGAGGCCTCTGCCCGGCTACGTGCCCAAGGTTCCCACGACTCCATTTAGAGACAAAGTGATGAACCTCCAAGCGCTGCTCTCGGAGGAGGCAGACCAAGCCCTGCTGTTGCTATGACCCGTTCGAGCACAAGATGTTATGTAGAGCGGACACAAAGCTTCAGGACCTCAGACCAGCTCTTTGTCACAGGGTGTGCCCTGCCCCCTCAGTGTAAGAGCTCACTCAACAAGAAGTGTAGCGTCGCCCTGGGCGTTGGCACGCAGCGCCTTACTAGCAGATATTTGCAGAGCTGTCTATTTATACTCGCGCTGTGATCAGATGCAGCTGGATATTAATCAGCACATGCCAATTTCATTGCCGTGTTTTCATACACGCAGAGTAGATTGGTCATCTCGAAGTGAGATTCCTAGTCATTGGTCACTGACGTGACATCTCTGTTCTCTTCTTCAGGGAACGAGGGTTACATATGTAACTGAGACGATCTTTATTTGTTATTTGTATCTATGATTGCAAATTGTATATCAATGTTTTTTTCCCCTGTTCTTGTATCTTTTAGTATGTAAAGGCGTTTCAGTGCCAAAAAAAAGAGTTTAAAGATTAAAGTCGTAATTTTACAAGATAAAAAGCCACAACTACGAGCATAGAGTCAAAATATTACAAGAATAAAAGTCTAAATGTTATGAGAATAAAGTCGGCCCAGATTTGGAGCACCCGGAGATATTCTCAGCTTTCAAAATCTGCCAGTTTTTTGCGAAATACAAACAATATGGATATTATAACATGACATATATCTGAAATCGCTTTAGTTTAAGCAGCAATGTAAGTCAATAATTTTCCCGATTACAATGAGACTTCATTATAAAATAGTCTATAACTTGTTTTCCCATGCCTTGTGATGTTCCTTCACTTTCATATATTAGTTTAGACTTTATTGTAATATTAGGACCGTCGTAGTTTTAGTTCTTAATAATAAAATCATGTCACCCATTAGCAGAGCACAATTAAGAAAAGAAAAAAAATCAATAGTTAACAAATCCAAAAGTAATTTAAAGACGTGTTCGCTGATGCAGCCAAGCTATTTAAACTTCCTAACACTGATTTGACCTGTTTTGTCAAAACGTTTTACAAATGATTTGAACCTATGCTTTTTACCCCCTAACTACAACGCCATATAACGTGAGCTACAGAGTAAACTATAAAACTCTGTGTGAAACTGTATGTGACTACAACGTTCAACAGTATCAGATTTCAAATCATGCAGGGTGTTAAAAATGTTTTGAAGTGGTAACATAACATTCTGCAAATAATTGTGTGAAAAATAACAGTTGTTGGAAGTTTTACTGTTCATTTCAACTGGAAACTGCAGCGATTTGTATGTATAGGTACGTTTTTTTTAGTTATGCAGAAATGAACGAAGAGGCACCTATTTCCAAGGTTGCAAATGAGCATATAGCTCACAGTCAGCCTGCTGACTTGCCAACAGGCCTGTAAATACCAACTTGTTTTTTTACATCAACCACAACCCATTCCTCTCCTGCTATCTATTAAAACAATCTCTTTTTTTTCCATTACACAGATATATTTTCACTCTAGCCACTCATATAATCTATTCAGTGTCTAACAAATGCAACGTGAACTGTGTCTATATCAGGGCTGTCCAAACTTTGTCCTGGAGGGCCAGTGTCCGGAAGAGTTTAGTTTTAACTTGCCTCAACACACATGGAAGTTTTTAACATGCATAGTAAGAGCTTGATTAGCTGCTTCAGGTATGTTTAATTAGGGCTGGAGCTATAAATTCTGCAGGTCACCAGCCCTTGTCTGTATAAACGACTTATCTAATTTATTATCACTTTCCACTCAAGTCTCATCCCCAAATTAAACACAAATGCAAAATAAACCTGCTAAAAAAAAACAAATGCTATATGCTTTGAAGCTGAGAGCTTCAAAACATACCTTACATTTTTTCAACAGGGAAATAAAACAAATATTCAACACAAAACTTGATTTTTAAAGAAATTGTTAGAAATGGCCGGGTTACAATTGTGGTCATAAATATGTTGTTGGGATTTTGTGTGAAAACGTGTTGGAATGTTGAACTTCTGGTCCAACACTATGGTTTTGATTGTGGTTGAGTGCATTTCCACCAGCCAAAACAAGATTAAGGCATCAAGCTTTTGTAATAAATAGGTTTAATTTTGCTGCAGTTAATTTAGTTTACCTCACAAGCTGCTGAAAAGAACTGCTTATTGGACCCTGCAAGTAACACATGAATAACATAGATATTTTTCTTGTTTATCATTCACAGCAGATTCACACAGTCTCGGAATACAATTACGAATATAAACTTTACTGAAGAAAAGTGATACGAACAAATGAAGAGTTTTAATTACAAAAGAAGGTTTTAAATACATTCACTTTATTGCATGAGGGTACTTCTAAAGCAAGCACATTAAGTATTATTTTGTTTGATTTGCATAGCTCAAGCAGTCTCATTTTTTCCTTTAAAATAGCATTAGTTGCGGTAAATATGAAGACATACAGTGTTTCGATTTAAAAATATTTACACAGACCAATGTGCTTATTTTGAATTACTAGTTAATCCCATTTTATATGCTACGTGTTTTTTTTTTTAATCAAATATTAGACATCTCTGCTCTGACTCTCCAACTGCCTCTTTGACCATTTTGTCAAATTACGTACAAAATAACACTTAAAAATGACTTTTAAACAAGGCCTTCAAAAAGATGATGCAAAGTTTCGGTCAATAAATTAAAAATATATCAGCCTCGATCAGTATCTCCATAATATTTCAGATCAAAACTCTCTTTAAACATTTTAACAAATGTAACCAATCAAACCTCATTTTATACATAGAAAAATATGCGATGCATTGATCTTGTTTTTCTCTTTCTGAAAAATGATAAAAATAGATCTCTGTCTTCCCCTTCAGGGCTGTTTTTGCTGTGAAAGGTTATTTATTTTTTCAGATTTCATACTGTGTTTTAGCTTGATTCAGGGGTACAACTTGATTTCTGTGACTTTCCTCGACTGGAGAAATAAACGACAGTTTCGTCAAGCAAATTCTCCCAAAACAGATACACAAGCTGAGGCCAGTGTTTAGTCAAGAGTTTGACCAAAAACAGACTTGTTTCACTAAAAAAAAAAAGAAAAGCACAGTATGGGCTAACAACTTGCATGGCATTTTAGAGGTTTTGATATCAGGGAAAGATCACCTCAAAGTACAAAACAGGAGATTTATATGATTTGGCAAATTGTTCTTTACTTTACGATACATTATAATCAATCTGCTTGATTACAGAGGTAATTACCAGTGATAGAAAAATAATTCAAAATATTGTTCCATTTAATTCAATGTCAATCTATATTTACACAAAAACTGTGCCACAGCAGAAAAGAAACAGCCAAATGAATCTCCAAATGGCACAACGATCCACAAATAAGGGCTTTGAAATTCTGTTGGGGCAACAGGTTACATAATTTAACGTCAGTATATACAGGCTGTAATGCAAGTTGCTGGCCTCGCATGAACACGCATTGTTTCAACAAGCAGACTTACAACTCTAAGGACACTTCCAATGGTTCGACTTTCTCTTCTTATTAATCTACCACACACGCTCACAAGCATTTAGGTACCATTATTTGGTAACTACTGTCCTAGCAGTAAAAGCACTATGATGAGTCCACATGGCTTTGATGCAAAGATTAGAGTAATAGTCATATCAATATATAGTATGCTTTCTTTATAGATACACACGGTACTTAAAGGCCTGACAATGGTTTGAGAGACTGCAACATTGACGGGAAGAGGGCTCTTAAGCCCTATCGTGAAACTGGAGAGGATTGTGGGAAAACAGGAGGCCAGGAGGAGTCACAGTGAGTCTGGCCATAAAGATGATGGAGGGGAAGGGCCCAACGCCAAGTCTTCTTGCATCAACAGCATCCTTTGGATCAAGACAACAACGGATTCATCAAAAGTCTACGATTGTTCCAAGTTCCTACTGAGCTCCGTTCGTAAATCCTCAGGGGTCGAGTGTTCTGAACGCAGATCAATACCATACCAGCGGTTCTGAATCCTCCTTTCTGATGACTTACAGATAAACTGAGCTTTAACAACTTTGCTGTAGTCCTTGGTCTGGTTTTTTCAACTTCCTCAAGCATGGCTATTTTCCTCTGGTCGCATCTCGGTCTCCGTCACGCTCTTTCCAATCACCAACGTGCTTGTGTCTGCAGAATCCGCCCTGAGCAGCTGTACCCAGCATTTGCAGTATGAATCTGCTGTGTGTACTCCAAGTCAGTAATATGACCGAGAGTAGATATGAATCTGTAAACATCGTCCACTTCCTGGCTAGTTTGTAGCTTTTGTAATATGACTGCCATCCTCCGAAACCAAATGATAAATTGAATTAAGTAGTTCTGCCGTGGGTTACACTCTCCGAATGAGGATTGCGAGGAGATGTGGAGGCAGATAACCTCGTTCATGAACAGCCCTCTGCAAACATCCAAACATTTGGAAATATTTGTCAGCATGGTGTTGTGTAAGTAACCGAAAGAAATACGATGTTTGGCGGAGACGAAACATATGTTCTTGGTGTTCAGTGGGTTTTTTTGCCATCTTTTCTTTGTCTGCTGGACACTCAGAAGGGTTCATCGTCGAATTTGACAGCTGCAAGAGCTTGAGCTGGGAAAATGGGAAAAGAAGATAGAGAACAAAAAGAAAAGGATTTAAAGAATGTTTTTAAAACACAAAAACATTTTATAAGGTCCACCCTTTGTAACAACATGAGAGTTATTAATGACAGAATGTTAAAAAATCTCACTATTATGTTGTCGCAAGAAGCAACAGTCTGAAAAGCCCCTTTGTAGATTTTCTTGAGGCCCCCTAGTGGGACCCAGACCCTTAGTTTAGAATTAAAGAGATACATTAAACACACCATTTGTGACAGGGCCTATATAAATGAACAAGTTTAAAAAGTAGCAACGTGTAAAATACTTAATGTATAAGTTACGTTTGTAATATTTTACCAGTTAAAATAGATGCAGCTGGTTTCTGTGCGAATACAGCAGGTGGAAATTGTAGTTAATGAACTGTTTATGAACCACAAGAGAAACATAGTGTTTGTGAAGGTTCAGAGTGAAACGATCAACATGATCCAAATGTGCAGTTTGTAACACTTTTTAGCACTGTTTTTTTATTCTTGTCACATGGTTTTGATCATGGCTGGTTAGTTTATGCATAGCAGATGTTTATGTCTGTTCTGTTTATTCTCTTGATTATTGGAGATGACGCTAATTGTACAGAATGAAAGTCAGTCAACACATTTGTAGGAGCTGTTTGTCAAATAGCCACAAATATGCAGCTGTTTAAGATCAAAAGTGTGAATTTACGCAGCAATGGTTTTTTCCCCATCTATATTTTTCTTCCAAAACAGGGTGGTGTAAATGCCTCGGTAATCTGTCATTATATTTCTTGCTCTATTGAAAATAAAAGCAAGCAAGGGCAATAATGAGCAGGACCAGAGAGAGAGTTTGAGTGAGGAACAGGAAGTGACAGGAAGGGGTGGGTATTGTTGTGCAGTGGGCGGGACTCACCTTCACACCTTCATGATGTGGGAGGAGTCAGAGTAGTCAGCAGAAGGGGGAGGGACCAGGCTGGTTGGGGAGGCAGGGGGACTGGGAATGCACTGGGCTGCAATGCAGTGAAATTATGGAGGGGAAAAATGTCAAAAGAAAACATATGACATGAGGCAAATTAAATAGGATTTGTGAGACAGAGAGGTAGCTATATATACTGTCCTCTCACAGAGCCACAAGGCAAAATGAATCCTTGCTAACTCTAATTGTGAATCAAAAATATGGAATGAAATAAAAGAAAACTAAGAAGGAAAGTCCAATGCATGATTTTAAAATAAGCATGATTATTTTAATCATTTTTGCATTTTGGTTGTCTATAAATCTTAATCTAGAAATTGAGATCAAAGGCATGATGAATAAAAAATATATATAATCTATTTTTTTTAAATAAATATCTCCATTTATACTGGTTTGTCCTCTCTGCCTTTGTCAATTTATATGTGTTCTTCATGTGATGAAAAGAAACCTGAATATACAGTAGTTATTAAACGGAGTAAAATCTGACTCTAGAGCAGTTCCCCAGTGAATCTAGATGGAACTAGACAGTGTGCTTCAGTACCGAGGTCACACATCTATATGTTATCTAAAACAGTGTTATTCTGAAACAGACTGTGATAATAAAAATAATTCATATACTCGTTTATATTAAACTTTTCTTCTGTAAAATAAAAAAACAGTTCAACTAAGTCAAAAAATAACTAATTAAAGTGCAACCTCAGCACTGAAATGTGGTGAAGTGTGCATTGAGGACATTAAGGAGCATGTGACATTGAAAGGGCATGAGGGTCAGACAGTGGTCAGACAGTTGGGGTCACAGCTCGCCCAGGCTCCTCAGGGCGGCAGGCTTCCTCACCGGAGAGCAGCCGGCTACGGCGGGAGGCCTCGGCAGCCAGAGCACAGGAAATCTCGATGCGTTTCTCCTGCTCCTGAAGCTGCTGCTCTGGGTTACTGGATCCCTCCACCGGCCCATCCAACACCGGCACCACATTTTGCAGGCTGAAGAAAGACAGATAGGATATTAATATTAAAAAAAAATAAATAAATAAAAAAAAAAAAAATATATATATATATATATATACCCAAATGTAATTATAATCATTTACAGGAAATTCTGTCAAGGTTTACTCAATGTTGTTATAAACCATTCAATCTGTTTTTTTGGTGTTTTCGTAAATGGACAGAACACAAACAAGTGGGCAGTGTATGAGTGCATCATACTTTGATTTGGCAATCAGTGTCTTGATTCTTTCAACTTTCTTCTGTTTCTCCCGCATCTCTTCTGGGCTGAGTGGTGTACTGGGCTCAATGTCTAAGTATCGCTCAGGGATCAGAACTTTATCCGGCATGGACAACTAGAGAAACAATGACACAAATGTCACTGCATATCTTTCACATCAGCTATCATTAAACAACTGGACAATGCACAACAAAAACGGTTGTTCATTGTGCAATGTGCAGTACTGCTATGTGACTTCTAACCTCTTTGCTGAGATCCAGGTCATAGTGTTCTGGTTCCACCTGTCGTCGCAGACGAGCAATTTCCTGCCTGGGTGACTCCACACCTTGTCCCCTCACGGCTGCCTCAAGATCCTTAATATCCACCTCATCAGCTGTTACTCTCCTCCGCACCTGGATATCAGGAAGAAAAACTTTTATTACTCTCAATATTTTTTCATAGAACATTTTTTATTTGTCTTATACCATTGACAAATATTTTTTCTAATTTTCTTGTTAAAATATACTTAACAAGCAATATATTAATGAATCATTATCATATTTACAATATATACATAATGTATTCTGCAGTAATGATAGTTTTTCAAGGACTGATTTGTTTCCCTGTGAAAAGTGCCTTAATGATATGACCCTTATAAGTAGTATAAGAATAAGAATTAAGGGTAACACTTCAGTTGAGCAAAAACACACTACTAATTAAAGATTAAAATGTTAGGTTAATCATTAATTACCAGTGTGTTTTTGCTCAACTAATGCTTAATTGCGAACAAATTAACCATTAATTAATGCTTAACTAATGCCTTATTCTGACCCCCTATTCTGAAGTGTTTCCGAATTAAGGCAAAACACAACAGATAAATTGATAAAAGTTTTAACAGATTCATCAGATTTTAACTAGCTGATTAATTACAGCACGTTAAGACTACTGTACCTGGATAAAGTGAGGCCAGGGTCAAAATCCTGTTTCATTTTGTTGATGTATTTGAATGAATTTTATATATTTTATTCGTGTTTTACATCACTATATTATATATGTTATGTAGGGTAATATAAAATATCTAAATGAAATCTACAGAAGAAAATAAAAGTGTGTATTCTGGATGTTTTCTTTCCACTACTCTAAACAAAAATAGCACAAAAAAAAAACAAAATCTAAGTGTTTTTTTGACTAAAAACCATAAGCTACTGCTAATAATAAGGTGCAGTGATAAACAGCCAGCCTTATAATAACAAGTCACTCTTTCAGTACAAAATATAAAAATTATGTTTAACAATATAACACTAACTACTCTGTAGCTGGCAGAAGTCTTGTAGCCATCAATGTTCTGACTGCTGGAGAGGTTGAGGCTGCGCCTCTTGTCTCTGACGGAGCTGCTCTGGTGTCTTCGTATCCTCTCGTTCTGTTCCTCCACACTCATTTTAGACTTTACCTCTGCGGGGAACACCGCACTCTTTGGCCTCTCCTGAGACACAAATACAACACCATTACATGCTGCATTTATAAACGTTTACCTATAATGCCACCTACGGTACGTAGCTCTCTACATATTGAATCTGAACCCATAATTTAAATATGTTACTCATTTATACTGATTAAAACTAATGGTACTGGTTATATTTTATAGTTTTTCATATAAATCATTATAAAACGTGGAACTATTATTGGAAACATAAACAATTTACTAGAACAGATTTAACTTACTCTGGAAATGTGGCCGTTGGACACCTTCCCATTTCTTCGTTGGACGCCATCAGAATTGTTCTTGTCTTGAGAAGGAGACTTGGTCCTGGGTGGAACTATTCCAACTGCAAGTAAAACGTTTATTTTTTCAGACAGGCTCCACAGCCAAGCAATAAAATCGAGTTTTCTGAGTTTTTTGGTTGTCTATACTAAAACCATAATTTTCCATAAAATGCTCAGGTTAAGGTCAATAAAAATGTGAACCTTTATTCTGGTTGGATTCTGTATCAAAGTCATTAATCTTCTCTCCTTGTGAGTTGTAGTTGTGCTGAAACAGAACATAACAGATGTAAACCCAAGCAAATATATCCTAAAGGAATGTACAGGATTGCTAATGGAATTTCTGACATAATTAATTAAATCCCGACAGGTAAAAAAATAAAAAATCTATATGAATCTTATTTAAATCTCAATGTGATTCCATTCCTATTGGTTTCATATTATTGTATAGTTATATAAAATGCCTTTAGCAATCCCATACCTACATTTTCAACTAGGAAAACATTTTTCAAAAACCTAAATAAACAGTCAGCATGGGGCACAGTGGGGACTTCTACAGGTTGTTCAACAGCGTGATGAATCGCAGCCTGTAAATGCATGAGGTTGTTGAGGCAAATATGACTATAAATAAAAGCAATGCAAGCATTTTTACACTTCACAGCGTGCAGTCACCAGCTTGAATAAATGCAGCACTAGCACAAACAAAAGCATGCATAAATAAAACAGGACTAAGCTCAGAAATGGCATTACAATAGTGTGTGTATATGAAGAAACTTAAACTGTCTACTACACACACACACACGATGGAGGGAAAAATGGGAGCTGGCGGAAGACAAGCTACTCTATCGGTTTTATTTATTCCAATATTTGCTATATCTTACAACAGATGTTATATTGTGATGGCGTTTAGTTTGAGATAAAGTTATCATAAATATGTAAACGCAAACATGAGTGAAATAGTGAAACGGACAGAAAGGAAAGTAATGGAGTTAAAAAGTCCAGGTGAAATAAAGATGTTGTTGACGTTGTAAAAAATGATCATGGCGTGAAAATGGACACAGTGGAAGTACAATTCCTCGTTCTTGTACTGCGGGTGCCTCTCGGAGGTACCTTTCTGCTGCGGAATTCTTCGTCGTCCTTGTAGACTTCCTGATGGATGCCTGAATGGGGGCCCATGCTGCGCAGCCAGGCACTGCTGTCTAAGGGCAGGGGAGGAACAGAGGGGGGGAAGGACTGGGAGGACTCCAGGGGCTGGTAAGATTTAGGAAGTGGAGGTCGTGGAGGACCAACCTCCTATCGTAGGGAAGCCAGGGATATGAAAAGAAGGAGGTTGGAAGTAGAGAAGAGAAGGGAAGGAGAAAGCTGAGCATCAGGAGCGACTAAGCCAGGTGGAGGGTGGAAAGAATCATGGGAAGCATATAGGCATGGATCCCTCACCACAACCACTAATAAACACTGACCTGCACACCACGCACATGTGTACTTTGCGCTTTTGGCAAGTCTCTGCTAGCAAAAGCCACTTTGAGCTGGGTTAAAAGGCTTAATACGCGAATTCTGGAAATGTGCAGTTCAGTCAGGAGCTGATTCGTTTAAATAAACTGCTTGTGCTAGAAACCAGAAACGGCTTAAAAGTCTGGGTCACCTATGAACAAACACGCACAAGCAAGCTAAGAGTGACTACAACTAATTAACAAAAAAAACAGAATCAAACATCCAGAAAACAGATATTAGATGCAGAATAATCTCTGTTTTATCCCATTTTAGGTCATTTATTAATCATCACTGCAGTTTTATTCAACTCTTGTATAAGCTCATTGTGTTTTATTTTAACACGCCAATAGAGTGCATTCATTTTGGCCCTGGAGATGTATAAATTGTGTATAAGCCACGAAACAAACCAATCAGTTATGAGGGTGGATCAAGAGATAATAAACTTTGATATAAAGAGAAGATAAAAGGTGACAAAGGTGCAAGACTGTCCTCCAACTGATGAGAATTTTTCTGCAGAATCATGGGTAATGTAGTATTTCACCAGGAATTCTCCTGCTGCATATAACATCAATTAACATAGCTCATAGTAGATCTGTCGTTAAAGTTAACATTCAAAATTTATTCTCTACAGAGAAAATGAATGGGATTTTTATTTCCATAGCTGTTGCACTCTACTATAGCATCTTAAAATAAAATTTTGTAGCACAACTTAATGGCAGTAGACTATGGTTAAAGGGTTTCAATTCAGGCTAAACAAAAATAGCGAGTCCTATGATCTGACTTGATTTAATTAGGAGAAGCAGAACAATTTGATATTCCCTTCTGCATTTAAATGAAATGATCTGGTACAGTATATGCTGTCTTGTATTCTGGGCACTGTAACAAGTAAGACAGTCTTTCATTGAAGAATAATGCTGTGTGAAATACCTCGGTGGCCAGCTGTTTAGTGGGAGAGGCCTGAGAGCCGGGCACAGGAGAGAAGGGGCTGAGAGGACTCGTCAGACTCACTGAACTCAAGGGACTCGCAGGACTGTTTGTGCTGAAAGAGCCGGATGCTCCACTGGCTACTGGAAACAGAGACAAATAATAGAGTTAAGGACCTCTATCATGACGTCAAAAGTAACTTAATATTCTTCCCTGTAACATGCTCTACTTTGTTGCAGTTGTATTTGAATAATCAAATCATAAAAAGAAATGACACTGCTCTCTGTTTCCCAATTACTAAGCCTGTTATGCATCTCACGCACTACAGAAAAGTGTTTCAGCAGCGTAACTGTAAGAGTAGGAAAACAGCTCTGTACAGAGAAAATACAGGACAATCTAAGGGCAAATCTTAAAGCTGACTGCAAGAACGGGACAGACTTTATATAAACTAAATGACATGCATACATCAATAACATGCATTAAAAAAATCCATAAAAAGACGGTATGCTTGCTGAGTGCCTACATAAACAGATTTAGGCAGTATCAGATCATCTGACCTCTGTGCTTGGCTGTGTCTGTGCCACGAGACGGGTTGTTCTTGTGCAGCCCCTCCAAAACATCCTGAACCCTCCAGAACTCCTTCTGAATGTGCCTGTGTACCAGCTCACTCTGGGAGGAAAGCGATTCATTGAAACAGAAAAGACGCATGCATTATTAAAGCGCTGTCAGGATCATTACTATAATGCATATTCATTCTTATTAATAATTAATGAAAGAATCACATGCCGTTCAATTACCGATTGCATAATTCATTTCCACTCAAAGGACTTCTAGTTGCATTACATACATAATTGCTACGGATCTTAATTGAATATTCAAATTAATTCGGTACCATCAAGGTCACCTTTTTACTTCAGTAATGCCCTCAAGGCAAATGATCATGACAGTGCTGAGTGCAGTGGAGGCCATTCGCATGATGCAAACGGATAATTGCATGTGCTCATGAATAAATGATTTGTCTAAATGGAAAGATGACAGAAATCATTAAGCGCTTGTGGTTTAAGTAAGTATACCACATACCTGCCCTCCAGCGTTCAGCTGTTCCCACAGGTCACCATGGATGCTGTTTACTTCATCCTCTAGTGCATCAAACTCCATACGAGTGGTGGTCAGGGCCTAAGAAGTACAAATAACAAACAGCAACATTTATTTAAATCAACAACACTAGCTTACATTGTGTTGACATAAAAGCGTAATATTGTCTGGTTTCTTACACTGGAGGCCTGAGAAAGCTCTCCTCTGATGTTAATCAGCTTGTTTTGGAGACTCTCCTTCTTCAGCTGAAGTTTTTCCATGGCCAGCGGCTGGGTTCTATACAGCTCCATCTCCTGATGTGTGGCCACCAGCACCCCCTCTAGGCTGTCCTAGAAATTGCAGAAAACATTCAAGTGAGCAAGGTCAGTATTTTTAGGAAAAAATAGGTTTAAATTGAGCGCTTACAATTAATGACTAAATTGATGCTGCAATATTAATGTTGCTATTATAAAAATATATATTATAATAGTATTTTAGTATTTCATATTATATTTGATGTTAAGTTGGGCATAATTTTTAAGAGAGCTCTTAAAAGCATCAAATGTACCTTTTCCATTCGCAAACGATGAACTACCGTCTCCTGCTCTTTCACAAGTCGATTCTGCTCACACAAGCGGCCCAGGAGTTTCTGTACAGAGACAAAATCATTTGTTTATTGGTCTGTTATGTGAACGACACTTGCGTATTTAGCTGTACATTTATGCATGTGAAAAGTGACTTACACTGGTCTCAATCTCATTAAGCTTCAGTGTGGGATGTAGATCAGCGTACACATCATGGAATGGAGGCACCTATAATAGAGGAAATGGAAATATTAGTGATAATATTTTTTTTTAATTATTTAATCACGGACAAAAGTAAAAAAACAAAACTAAAATAATAATATAATGAGCAATAAATAATGATATTAATAAAAACAACAATTGTTATTAATGTACTCATTCAAAATTAAAATTAATTTATTTTTTAAACATTTCAAATTAAAACACCATATATAAAAATTAGCCATTGCAATGTGCCGTTTGCATTATTCAGCAACAAAAACCATCCCAAATGCTGTGTCAATGATAAGCCTCACCGTGTGAAGGCTATACACTGAAAATGGCTTTCTTGCTTGATGGCATGAGTGGATAAGACACAAACTGTACACAGGGGACAACAACAGCAAGACAGCACGACACTTAATGACCATACAATGGAGGATGTGATACTGGGTAAACGAGCACTGGAAACGGCAGGATTTAGATACACAAATTAAAGCAAAAACTCTTGAAACCAAAAAGAAACTGAAGATTGTGGCTCTCATAGCTGAACTTAAAGGTTAAGGCTTTAAAAGTAAATCTAAGTTCACTTAAACCTAAAGCACTATCAAAACATCCAACATGCCACATCGACCAGGAAGCACAGAGAGAGGCAGGCTCCGTCAAAACCTCAGAACAGCCTCGCCTGAGCCTAACTGTTTTTTCAGAAAGAGTCTGAACTGAGGTTCAGTAGCGCAGGAATAGCAGGTAGAACAGCAGCCTGCCTCTCCAGAGGAGTCTCGACTCTCTTACTTGTGAGAATAGTTTTGCTCGAGGAGAGGAACGCTCAACCATTCTGGTTACCATGCCGATTAGGTGATCACCATCTGTCATCTAGAGCAGAACACACCATCATTCATCGGGCTATATGCCTGAGCTTGAGCATACCCGACTTTGATGGAACCTATACTTGCAATCTCCAAAGCAGGTCGAGGATATACAGTAGGAGAGACCTGTACACTTGTTTGTACACTTACTTGCACTTTATACTTTTTTTTTTTGTTTCTGAAACAAGTTTAACAAATGCTGCAATTACCAATATTTGATTTTTAAAAAATACTGTAAAAACAGTAATATTGTGAAATATCAGAAGAATTTAAAATAACTTTTATATTTTGATACGTTTAAAAATATATATATTTTTCCTGTGATGGATGTTCAGAATTTATTTTTAGCAGCCATTACCTCAATCTTCAGTCACATGATCCATCAGAAATCATTTTTAATAACAAATTACTTCCTGTGATCAGTGTTTAAAAAATTGCACCTTTGTCTAAAGAAATGTAAAAATAACAGCATTTATTTGAAATAAATTGATGCAGATTGTTTTCTGAATAATTTTGACCTTTAAATCCAAGATACGTGTGTACCTGAAGTATACTTGCAATAGTTCCACTTTGGCACAATCATAAATCTATATATATATTTAGTTGAAATTTAACAATATTTCCATGCGTCTTTAAGAGGCTTATATGAGTTTAATATACTAAAAGCACAACTTGAAAGTCTTTTTTATTTTTATTTAGCACAAAAACATGTAAATGTGTTTGCAGTATACTTAGCATAAAATAAATGTTTTTCAAATATATTG
>JAUCMT010000013.1:15322698-15345285 GCA_032357475.1 Enteromius thamalakanensis
GCCTGAGCTTGAGCATACCCGACTTTGATGGAACCTATACTTGCAATGTCCAAAGCAGGTCGAGGATATACAGTAGGAGAGACCGGGGCATGTTTGTACACTTACTTACACTTTATACTTTTTTTTTATGTTTCTGAAACAAGTTTAACAAATGCTGCAATTACCAATATTTTATTTAAAAAAAAAATACTGTAAAAACAGTAATATTGTGAAATATCAAAAGAATTTAAACTAACTTTTATATTTTGATACGTTTAAAAATATATATATATATATTTCCTGTGATGGATGTTCAGAATTAATTTTTAGCAGCCATTACCTCAATCTTCAGTCACATGATCCATTAGAAATCATTTTTAATAACAAATCACTTCCAGTGATCAGTGTTTAAAAAATTGCACTTTTGTCTAAAGAAATGTAAAAATAACAGCATTTATTTGAAATAAAAATCTTTTGAAATCTTTATAGTAAAAATTTTTATATTTTTTCATGCTATGTACAGTTCAAATATATTTACTGATGTATCGCTAAAGACTATTTGGACTACTATTTGTGCACAATACATATTTCTTAATGAGCCTTTAAATGTGTTTAATGTCATTATTGATGCAGATTGTTTTCTGAATAATTTTGACCTTTAAATCCAAGATACTTAAAGTGTACCTGAAGTATACTTGCAATCGTTCCATTTTGGCACAATCATAAATTCTTTATCTATATATATATTTAGTTGGAATTTAACAATATTTCCATGCGTCTTTAAGAGGCTTATATGAGTTTAATATACTAAAAGCACAACTGGAAGTCTTTTTAATTTTTATTTAGCACAAAAACATGTAAATGTGTTTGCAGTATACTTAGCATAAAATAAATGTTTTTCAAATATATTGTAGCATATTTATTCTTTTTTTTTTTCAGAGAAAAATGTAAACTATAAAAACAAAAAAAAACACTGGTAACACAGAGAAATATTTTATTTTTAGCAAAAAAAAAAAAAAGTATTATAATTAATTAATTATATAAAATAATTATATAAAAATGTAAAAAAATAAAAAATAGAATAATTTACAAAAAAAAAACAAAAAAACATAATATAAAAATCACTGCTACAGAAAAGACATATTTTTGAGTTACAGTTCCTGAGATATAACCCCTCGTGATACCTTCCACCTGTGACGACTAGAAAGAAGCCATAAATAGCAGCCGCTGCTGTTAACATGCAACTATTATACAATTAGAAAACCCTTTCAAATCAGTGTGAGAACTGACACAGAGGAGAAGACATTGAGAACAGGAAAAATGTTTGAGAAGACCGTCACTACATTAATGAAATTGTGAATAATGGTTGTTTATGTCTTGAAGCGCACAACCAAACAAGAGTCAGTCTGTTCTCTGTCGTGTCTTTAAAGTCAAGCCAACAACCAAAAGCTCTGGTCAAAAACTTAGTGAGCTGCCTCTGTCTACTGCTTGCTTTCTAAAGCAACATCCTAACTAAAATGGAAATTCACTAACAATCTGCATTTTCATAATCGAATAATAAGTGATATTATTTTGATATCACTTAATTGTAGCCGCTCACTAGGTTTCGTATTAGAGCAAATATGTAGTCAGCATTGAATCTCAGATGTGGTTGTTTGACCGAGCCTCCTACCTGTTGATCTAGGTACTCCAGGTTCCTCTGAAGCTGCACGTCTAAAATGTCCTCCTGATGCGTGCAGTGAGGCAGCAGCAAAGCCCAGTGTGTCAAACCCAGCAGCAGCAGCAGCAGCAGCAGCAGCATACAGCACGCAAAAGCATCAGATGGAGAGACGGAGACCAAGACACAGGTGAGGACAAACACATGCTGATCACAGCAAAGCGCAGTGCATCACACTCTTAACAACAGACAATTACAATCTCTATCATTCATTAGCCAGGCTAGTGCACTTGATTTGTTGCACATACAAATTATCTGTCACATGATTGCATGATTTGCTGGTTCTTTGTTAACAGGGCTCCGAATGGTGTGCTTCATGCAAAACACATTCACGAATGCTTTAAAGTGTTGACGTACCATTTTACTATGAAGCGAAGGGGATGCTGGGTAGTTGTAGTTGTACATTCCTTGGCTGTAGGAGCGTCGATCTCCAGGGAAATCATACTAAAACATGGAACAATTACGGTAATTTAAAGACACAAAAAAGGCTAAACGATATAATATAATATTCCTTTATCGGTTATACTAAACAACAAACAAAAAAAAGCAAGATCTGCCAGAAAGTATAAACTGAACAGTTACGTTATGACTCGTGTTATGACTGAAAAGCAAAATTAAGCACGATACATCAATCAAAAAAAATCAAAAATAATCTGGAAATGATTATACAAATGAGATTTCTCCTGACAACTTTTTTTTAAAAAGTGCTGCTAAGGAACTTTTTCCCCTGAGGATGGGTAACAAAATTTTTTCTGGATACTTGGATTGCCTGGCAACATCGCTCAAAAAGTTGCCCCATGATTCATCAGCCTTAGATGCTTTACCTTAGGTGAGCTCAGTGACCTGCGGAGCCCGTAGACTGAAGGGTCTGCATATATTCCCTCTTCTCTGAGTCGCCCAGGTCCCCGATCAAACCTGGTGCTAGGCGATCGGGCAGGTGAGGCGAAGCTGTGTGGAGAGTAGGGTCCTCCCGATGAAGAGGAGGGTGAACGAGGGACTGACCGAGAGCGGGGCTGTATGGAAAGCCGTCTCATAGAGTTCTGCGCTGAGTCCAACTGGGGGTAATAGGCAGGACCCTGGGGTCCCATCATCCACTGAGGGTCTCGAGGTTGACCATATAACGGTCCGTCTCGCAATGACCGCCTTCTCTCTTCCATGTTCCAGCGAGGAGGCGGTCGGTTGTATGCAGCCGACATGGAGCAGATGCTCTCAGGTCGCACACCAGGTGGGTAGAGGGGGTAGTCATCTACAAATGGAGCGCCGCCATACACACCATAATAGTCTCCTGGCACAGCGCGGTTTACTGTGTAATACCTGGATGGACTAAGAAGAAATGGAATGAAATATAATTACAGATTCAAATAACTGTTTTCTATCTTAACATATTTTAAAATAGAATTCAATTCTATAATGACAATACTGAAGTTTCAGCAGCCATTACTTCAGTCTTCAGTGCCATTAGAGTAATCAAAAATCATTCTAATACGCTGGTTTAATACTTCAAGTTTTGTTTTTCTTATTATTGCTAAAAATAGTTGTGCTACTTAATATTTTTGTAAAGCCAAAATGTTTACATTTAGGAATTACATTATTTGTTTTAAAGAAAAAATATTTACAAAACTTTTTACTGTCACTTAATAATAATAATAATAATAATCATAATAATAATAATAATAAATATAATAATAATAATAATAATAATGATAATAATAAATCATACTGACCTTTATATTATTGGAAAAAAATAAAAGTAAAATAAATATATTTGTAAAACTCCAAAAAGACTTAAAAATAAAAAAGACCATAAATTCTAGTTTTAGTTTTTGCAGCCCACATGCATTATAAACAAAAATGAAATTAGACACCAATAAAACTTTGCTGCTGAGAAATTAATGATTAAATTAAATTAGTCTAATTAGTCTACTGTTTTATTTAGGTTAATTTAACACATCTAAATACTAAAATACTGTAACTGTAAACTGAAACTAAAAACCACTGAAAATATTCAAACTAAACTTAAAGTAACATCACACAGTGAAAAGGAAACTAATATCACAAATATTAAATAAATAAGCAAAATGTAATAACCCTGCTGATAAGACCAGGAAGAGGTTATGAAAGCCCTCTAGTCCTCACCTGCGGCCGTCATCTTGAGGCACCAAGGCCCGCCGCTGGTTGACCCACTGCTGCAGCTGTGTCATGGAGCTCTTCCTCTGGGCGAGTCTCTCCGGTGCCGTCCTGGGCACGAAGCCTCTCCGCATCACAACATTCTCCTCATGTGGCTCGCGCATGTCCCTCACGTTCTCTTGGGACTGGTATCTTGAACCATTGGGAGGACCGTAGTTACCCCAGCCGTTGGGGTGATGGGGCACCAAGCCTGTTTTCTCCCCCATCCTGCCCTCTATATTTGGGGTAACTGGGGTCACTGGGGTGCTGGGTGTGGTGTCTCTGGTTTCTGCACCGTTGAGCTCGTGCTTGACAAGGTCGTGGACATCTAGTCTCTGACCGTTCTCTGCATGGGAGTTGGACTCGAGACGTTTGGCTACCATGTCGTTTTCATCTGCTGCAGGGATGTGCTCAGATTTATTTCTGCAGGAAGAGAGAAAGACAAAACATATGTAGAATACCATCATAAACAATGTGATGCCTTTGATGCGTTTGATGAAATTTTGTTATAAGTAGTGCACATGACTGTGTGTTCCAGAGTAGAAGAGAAACAGCATTAATGGCATGTGTTCCATCTGTATTTTTTTAGTTGTTGCTCTGCATACATTTTCACATATTTGTGTATTTTGCTGTTTCAATTTTGCTGCTCTCACTCCACAAGAATCACACTTTTTAAAAAGATAATCTGCCATTTTTTTCTACTGTAAAAAAACATGGAAATCTTGGAGAACTATTATCTGTGTACTGAATGAAGGTCAATAGAGGCACTAGACGAGTTTCAAGGAAGTCGTCATTGTGACTAATCTACTACATTTCATTTTATTTTTACTTCTTTTCATTGGCCAATATTTTACTGTTTTGCTGATAAGTTGTAAACGGGACTTTTATTTTGACAGCGCTGAAAACATGGTGCAGGCACACAGAAAACATGATGCATGCGAGTAAGAATTTGTAATGTAATCGCTAGTTTTGTGAACAGTTCTAGAGAATTTGATGTTTTGACTTGCCTTATATTCAATTGGCCACTATTTGGTCATATTATTAATGTTACAGTTCATTCATGTAACATTAGCATTACAGTACTTGGTTTTTATTCAAGAAAATAAGATTCCCAGTGCACAACACCTGTAAACAGCATGTTACTGCTACGTCCTTTTTATTTTTTAATGATTTGTACATTTTTGAAAACCCAGTATTATGAATAGATTAATCGAGCATACTAAAGTATAAATCTATTTGTTTTAGAGAAGAACAACCATGCAGTTTGGAACTAAGGGGTGAGCCAATTATTTTTAATTGAAATCAAATTGAAATAGTTTGTTATGTCACACTGGTTTTAAATGCACGAGTGAATTGTGTGTAAATGAATGTGGATTATAGATGTGTGTACCTGGATGTGGCTGGGATGTGGACCCTGGCAGCCTCGCTCATGACTTGGATCCACTCCTCCTGCTCCTTCTGGCTGTCTGCACTGAAGTAGTAAGTACGAGTTCCTGTGTGCTCAACCTGCAAACAGAACGCAATACTGCCCTTTAAATCCTCACTTTCCTCTTCTTCCTCCTCCTCCTCTTCGCTGGTTTCGCACCACACCTGTAACAAAAAAAAGAGAGAAAGAGAGAATATCATTGGACCATCCCATAGCCACTCCCACTGCACAAGAACATAACCGTAAACCTGATACCACAAAGACAACAAAGCATGCAAAACAGATCCAACAGAACTCATGCAAAACAGTCCATTCAATTGTTTATATGTACATGAGCAAGTAAAGGAAAGCCAGGGAATAAAAGACATGCTTAAAGACATAAACACGAATGCTAAATTATTATTTGTAATATAATTCACCTAAAAACCAGTGAAGAAACTGATTAAATACATTTTGGATGGCCTGAGCTTGAGCAAATTTTCATTTTTGTATTAACTAAGGCCTTTCAGAGAGCTAGATAGTTTATGGTTGCAGTGCATGCAAACAAAAATAGTCAAAAATAATTTTTATGTATAGTCAAATGTGTTGATATACTGTATGCAGCACAATACTGGAGAAACATATGGCTCGCACATGCAGGTCAGACTCGAAATGACAGCAGTAAAACACAGCATTAGCTGAAAGGTGACTGAGGACTTTCAAAAAGAAATTGAGTCCAGTTTAATTGTACATAATGATTGCTTTTCATTTAAGACTAATACACATAGAATACTGAAGAAAGCTATTTACTTTTGTCAATAATGTCAGGAATGCAAGCAGGTGAGTCTGATCTTGTCACTTGTCATGCAGTTACAGAAGCAAAAAGAGGTGCTCTGAAATACCTACTAAATGTGGCTCATCAACACATAGGAGAAAACTCACTCAGGGGTCCTCAGAGATGGGGGTATGGGGAACAGAGGAGAAAAGACTACATAAGGATGACTATATTAAATACAAAGATGAACTTTAGGGGTAGGTTAGATGTGGTCAGGTTATAATAATGGAGTGGTCATGTGCATTAATATCCTGAAAGAATTGGCAGTTAGTACAAATTATTACGGATACAAAATATCCACTGTTAAACACAGACAATGTAAAAACTTTGTGTGATGCTGCTACATCAATTAGCAATAGTTTACACACATGCACAAACTGTAGTACAGAACGTTACCACATGGGGGCAATACAAAACAATTTAGAGAACTGTGGATTACATTCTGTAGTGCAGGGTTCCTCAAATCTTACCCTGGAGGTCCGGTGCACTGCAGAGTTTAACTCCAGCCCTGATAAGACTCACCTACCTGTGTTTTCTAATGATTAGCATGCTCAGGTGTGTTTGATTAGGGTTAACTCTGAAGTGCATCGGAGCAACAAACAGCAAAAAAAAAAAAAAAAAAAAAAGAGGACAAAATATATAGAAATGACTTCATAACACGTGTCTGAAATGAAACGTTCCTATCAGGTGACTATAAAAACAAATAATGTAATATAATATAAAATAATGTGTAATGAGACAATTTATGTCAAATAAGTCCACAGGGACATTTTTGTCCACGCATTTTAATTATGGGCCCTTTTGTTACTTTTGGTGGCAGTATGATGCAAAAAGCCTAGTACACATGACACATCACTGGAAGCTACAATAATCTGACCAAAACATTCAGTCATAAAACAGGATTCCAGCCAGTGACAATCCTCCTCTCAATTAGTCTTGCATAAAACAACCTGCACTTAGTCATCCGAGGGTGTGCCAAAATCAGTTTCATGCAATCTAATAGTTAACTGCTCCCCAGGACTGTTAGCTATCCGACACCACAGACCATTAAGTTGTAATAACTGTATGTTTGAATAGATTTACTTATATGTGAAATGAAGGAGAAAAACCATAAGGGTTTTGTAAACTTCAATTAACCACAAGTAATCAATTTGTTGCTTTCTAGTATATTCACGTTGTTTGCATGCTTAAAATTCTCTTGAAACTGAGACTGTCATCTGTGTCACAGGAAGTAGTGTCTCAAAACTAAATTTTGCATTGCAGCGGTTTCTCAACTTACAGAAATCTGGCACAAAACCAACCACCCTATTGCAGGTCCTTCGCTTACCTTTGTACCAGCCAAAAGAATGCCTTGTTTTCTTAGATTGAACCTCTCCCTGAGGAAACCGTCAAACACTCCTGCACTATTGATTCATTGAAGGGCTTGGCAAATTCTGTGCTAACTGTTTGCTTTTGATTTTGCAAAGAAGTCATTGTTCCTGTGCAGATTATTACTAAATGACTTTGAGCTGGCACTTTTACATCTTTGTTTAACTTAAATATAGCTGCTCTTTATCCCTTTTTTATCATTTGTCTAACTTTCTACCAAACCTTTATTCAAGGAAATGAGATGTTTGGCAATTTGTAAGTATGCAAAATATATCTGACATAGCTTTGAGGAGGCATGACAAATTAACCATGTTAATCGGAAGTGACATGTTTTATCTGGTACTAATTTGTCAAGTTGTCACTAATATAATGATTCAAAATGTTATATTATAAAGTCAAGAGGTCACATGAAGTTCATGAGTTTCCTGGATGAGCAGTCGGTTTGTTGCCGTGAGGTAACATTATTATTCTGAGTTATTTGACAGCTCAAGAATTTGGGAAAGAAGTATCATAAACCATAAACTTTAACCGCGTCCCACAAAAACTCCCTTTTAAGGAAGGTTCACTCAAAAATGATCTGTCATTATTTATTCTCCACATGACATTCTGTATGTCATTTTCTTCTCTATATTATTATTTTTTTTCCATCAAAGTAGTGTTTTTTGGACCCCATTGACTTTCACTATAAATGCTTAAATATTAGTGAGATGTCTTAGGCCTGGTTTCACAGACAGGGCTTAGTCTAAGCCAGAATTAGGCCATTGGTCAATTAGGACATTTAGGTATTTTTAAAGAAAAAATGTCATTAAAAATACATTACTGGTATGCATTTTAAGATAATTCATCAGTGCAAGTTTCTTTCAGTTGAAACAGCTCAAATTTACTTTTAAGTCTACGACTAGGCTTAACCAGGGGTCACTGTTTAATGCTAAATGTATTATATAATAAAACGACCTTCAATGCTTGTACTGTAAATCACTTCCTCAAAGGTTGGTTTAAATAGTCATCTGATTCCAAGTGCATCCTGGAAACATACAGTAGCCTATTTATACTCTATAAGAGACATTTGTGTTTGCAGATGCATCACATGCCAGACTGATCTATCTTCTTTACATACCTGCTCTTAACTACCAGGTACCCTTCTATCCAAACAACCCTTCTTTACAAAACTGAAAAAAGAACTGACTTTGTCACATAGTATGTCAATGCAGGACTATATTTAGTCAAACCTTAATTATGGCCTAATTGAAAATGTCTGTCATCTTTAGTGTGTAAAGATAAATATCTTGCATAGTTCTCTTAGAAATGTGAGAGCTCAATATCATCCACAGGAAAACCACAGGCTCGGTCAGACCGTAGACAAAACCAGCACAAGATAACTTATATTGTTGCTAGCCTGGGGATACAAGCCTACACATGTGAAAACCGGAAAGCATGTATTAGACTCTCACACTGTGTAGGATCTCATATTATAATGACTCCCACTTTTGTGCATTTGCTGATGCAAGTAATGGTAACACATCAGACTAGCAGATGATCTGATAAGACTGACATTCATTTCACCCGTTTATTGCACATAAAAGAAGGTCAAGCAACATAGTCTTGTAATCGGAGTGTGTTTTGTTTTCTCTCTCTGTGCCAAGAGCTCTCTGTCTCCTATGGCACTGGCACAGAGGTGCGGCCCAATACATATTAGCTACAAAGATCTATTACATAGTGGAGGAAAAGAACAGTGTTTACACTGTTGACTTAATCGAATGTCCAAGAGGGCCAATTTACTGTTAATGTTGGATCATATATTTCAACAGGCCACAATAAAAGTCACTGTAGGTTATTTCCTTTGAGTATAATATCCACTGACATACTCTCCCATCTTGTCTCTGACACAAGGCTCAGCCATTCCTACTTGGCTTTTCACACCACAATGCAGGTTGCGACGTTTTAGATAGGATTTCTGTAACCTTTTCTTCTAGAAAATCCCTCAATGGCTTCTGCAAATCTAAAGCAAATTAAAACTAAGCATAGCACACACACACACACACAAATCAAACCAAACTCATACAAAACAAAATGTTATTTTCAGATTAGATTTCTTTACCATTTCGTTCTGGTAAATCCCTTAAAGTCCACTCTCAAAACAAAAAAATCAAAGCGAAGCAAAAACAAACAAACAAAAACACCTACAAAAAAAAAATGTTGTTTTCTGATTTATTTTGGATTTATTTACCATTTTCTTCTTTAACATTTAAAACTCTGCGGACCCATTTGGACCCGCCGGCGGGTCCAGATTTACATATGCAAATTTCTAACCCTTTGTCTGCACCAATAACCCTATATTTGGTACAATTTGAAAGCTTAGAATCTCTATTTTATGCAGATATAAATTACACTATGTACCCCTGTATATACACCTCTGCATGTGGGTATGGGAAGCTTTTTAATTTTGGCAGGCAAAAACAGACGGAATATCCCAAAATAGCTGCAGAGCCTCTGAAATCCTATTGTTACAAAACCAACAAAACAAAAAATGTTTTAATGAGAACACAAAGCTGTTGTTGTTTTTATTTAGTTTTTGGTCTCTTTTAACTGTTCGACAAAATTCTGCATGTGGCATTTCAGTGCAAAACGCTTTGTGTTAAACCCGGTAAAAGTGTATTGAAATCTGTAAGGATTTAAAGTAAATGTCAATATTTTAACAAATTGACATTTTTAGAATTATAAATAGTTTGTACTATTAATTCCCCCTGTGTTTCCCATTTAATCCTTCATTTCAAACAAAACTATCACTTGAGATTCATCGGGCAGGAAAAGCTCAGAGAGTGAGCATTTCACCTGTCTACACTCATTACATCAGATAGTAGTTGATCTGAGCGTGAGACACAGTGTTGGACAAGTTACGCTGGAGAGCAGGTACCAATGCCCAAAGCAGCTCGATGTTAGACA
Organism: Enteromius thamalakanensis; assembly: GCA_032357475.1. Lineage (NCBI taxonomy): Eukaryota > Metazoa > Chordata > Actinopteri > Cypriniformes > Cyprinidae > Enteromius > Enteromius thamalakanensis. Next base: position 15,333,112 of record JAUCMT010000013.1, read on the forward strand.
AAAAGAAGGAACAGAGCAAGTCCTTGCCTTGCTTTTCAGAGTGCCAGATGGAAGAGGAAGCAGACAGTCAAGCCTCGGCAGATATTGAAACGACAGGCCTGCTTCCTTGCCTCTGTCATTCTGTCTGTCTCTCTCTATGTCTGAGCCTTTGACAGGTAGTTGTATACTCTTAGTCATGCAGAGATAGTAAACTGAATTCTCTTGTTTTTGATCCATGTTTGCTGATCCTGGAGTCCAGGGGGCAGTGATGTGAGATGTGCTTGTGTAGATAAAATAGCTTTCAGAAAAGCATGATACCAAATAGGGTTGTGCATATTTATACATGCACAAAATACATCTCAAATTATTATAATAATGAAATAAATGTAAATTAAATAAAAGGCTACATACATGATTTATTTAAATTATTTATTTATTTATTTATTTATATATTTTATGCACATCCATTCTTATTTTTTTATTTAACTACTAAAACATAAATATTTAAAATACTTAAAAGGATTACACATATAATTTAAAAAAAAAAATACTATATATATAATAACATACACTAACTATTTTGTTTTTGCTTCACAATATTGTTATTTTTATATGAAGGCTTCTATCCCAGCTGTCCAACCTGCAACACAGCTGGGTGAAGGCAAACAGCTGGAAATACACACGTGCAACATAGCATGCCACAGCTGTAATCTGATTCTCTCCAACATGTTGACAAAGCAGTTAACAGCACGAGGTTAAACAACAGCAAAAATATGGGGGAGAGCTGCAAAATGAATGATTGCAGCAACCTTTAATGACTAGGCGTCATACAGGGCTGGACGGCTTCTTGCGTGTGTGTTCTGTGTCCTACAATCACACACTCTCTGCTTGGTGTCTGTCTGTTCAGAACGCTCTGATGTGTACTTCATACACAACAAACAGACAGAGTCCACATGTCTGATAAGAGAGACACCTCAGCCCCGCACGCTAGGACAAGGTAACCAACCCAGAGCTGCTGGGAAGAACAAAGTGAACTCGGGACAAACAACAGTGACTACAGAGACAGGTGAGAATGACACGTTTAATCCAAATTGCCATAAACAACTCCTCTAGATTGGCTCCCGTCTCCGTGGTCCGCCCTACTGAAGCGAAATATGTCTATCATGAATCCATTACAAGCTATTTGAAGGCTGTCTGGCCATATCTGTGCCTCCCACATGCAGGTTCTGCTAGTGCTTCAGCCGCTGAGGACTTTTCCCTCCGGAAAGGATTTCTCAGTTGCGAGTCTGATGGTGTGAGTTGCACACTCACCTCCTGATCTTTCATGTTTCCGCCGTTCATCTCTCAGAGAAAACACGAATCTTAGGCTGAAAGTGTTCCAACCACACAGCAGTTACACAACCAGCACTAATTAATAATGCAGCAGCTCTATACTGGGACATAGGAACAAGAGAGTGGGAGTACAAGAAAAATAATCAAAGAGAACATAAAGAAACAACCGCACACATATAAAGTGTTTACCTATAGCTACTGTATATAAAATAAGTCGGGATTTGAACAGTTACTCAAAAACCCTCCACCTCCCCCAGCTCCACCTGTATAGATCTGCTACTGTGTGATTTCATGCATGTTATATACAGGGTTATTTTATTTATGCTATACACTATGTGCACCATATGTTTTGGCAGTAGCAAGATCTATTCCACCATGATCAAACAAATGAACATGTGGTCAGGAACAAATTCCATTTTATATTTCAAAGAGAGGCTTCCAGGGGAGGGTTTCGTCAGATTTACTGTACTTCTGGGGACAGTTTTGTTCCTAAAGTGTATCTAAATACTCACACACACACAGGTTTAAGGCCTGAAGCAATGCAAAGCCAGACTCCACAACATGAAACTGAAGAATATCCCGCACCTGCAGGCCAAACACCAGTTTTGATCCTTGCACACTGGAGAAGGACTTCATAAAAGAATTGGCAACACTTCCAGGAGAAGAGTCTGAATAAAAAGGCCCAGGGCAAGATGCACTGCGTCAGGTGTGTTTCGGGTTCTTTTGTGGAGGCAACACGATACATGTAACCATTCACTGTCACAGAGCACGATGAAGAGCGGCTGACTAAACACACCTTTCCTTCTTCTCACACACACAACAGATACTTCTCAATATTTCCTGGTTAATTATTAACACCAAGTTAGGTTATGAGTTCAGAACATGAACACAGGTATTTGTTAGAGATACAATGTGACATATATGATGGTGACATGATTTTTATTACGGCAGCTATAAAAACGACACTGATCTGCGCTGACGTGGCTCCACACCGAAACTGTACCATAGGGGTCTGTGATATGGAAAAGACACACTGCACGCCTTTTGCCTTAGGGAGCAGGTGCAAGAAGCTACTGGATACTTGTGACCGATAGTTCGCTTTGTTCTGCAAATATATCTCTAGTGTATAAAATAGTCTCTCTTTTGTAGGAGACTGAAGAGCTTTGGATATGTTTTCAAAAACACGTGGATAGGCAGGTTTAGTGAAGCTGTAATGGCGGCGTCTCCAAACCTGCCATTTCCACAGGGGATGAACATTAGAAGTAAATGTGTGATGTATAAACCACAGTAAAAATACAAAAATAGAACTGAGAACTATAAAGACATAAAAAAAATTGATTTGACTGATCTTAAAGTCAAATAATTGAAGTGATAAACCCCCTCTTTTTTTGAAAAATCAATATTAGTTAATGAACAACAGCAGTATGACTGTATCATTCAAAAGCTTGGGATTAGTACACTTTTCTAAAAGAAATTAATAACTGTATTCAGCAAAAAATTTATTAAACAAAAGTGACAGTAAAGACTTTTATACTGTTACCAAATATATATCTTTTTAAGTTTCTATTAAAATCTATTTATCATTAAATTAATACAATTAAATTCACATTATTTCATTATTTTTAATATTGGGGTTTTACTATATTTTTGTTCAAATGAATTTAGCCTTCTTAAGTGTCATTTCTATTAAATCATACCATAAACGGTAGTCTATATCAGCAAAATTAATTCAATTAAGTCAAATAAGTTTAAAAATATAAGTATAATATATATATATATATATATATATATGTAAATAAAATACAAAAAAGTAAATACCAAGATGTATAAATGAGTACATCTGAATATTCAAAATCATTATCTTAAATATTCTAAATATTTTATAATTAAGTCATTTTATTTTTTGCATAAAGAACAACCTAAATAATATAATAATCAGAAAGCTTAAATCACAGTTCTGACAGAAGCCAGGCTTATTCATCTTGTTGTTTTTAAAAAGTAATGTCAAAGGTCACCAACGCCTCAGCTGTGCCTCAGCGTGCACGCTTCTTTCTCATTGGTCAGTTTAAAAGCCAGGTGCCATAAAAAAGCAGTTTTACTTGAAACCTAACAAGACCTGCAGAGACATGACATCAGATTCTTGAGCATCTCCAGCCCAGCCCTTAGGGGCCCCCGCGGAGCCGGAGGCAAGACACATAAACACAGTTACTAAACACATAACGGTCCCACATTCTCCACAAGTGGAACGAGCACACCTACAGTACAGCCGTATGTTTGAACCATAAGCACCGTTCGAAATACATCCTCAGATGCTACCCGGCATGCACTCTGTCTAATCTAATAGAACCTCACAAACAGGCAAATCATAATCTTATTTTCTGAATTATGATAACTCACCACAACAGCGTTCTCTCAGTGCACAACCAGGGGCATATCTACTCAGAAATCACAGCATACCGTGTGACCTCTTATATATACTTGCTCGAAAGGTCTATGTACTCAAACCCAGCTGCCTCAGATCCTGATGAAAATATAATCTGACATTATGTTTGTCCTTCTGGCACATAGTGTGCAAACACACTCGGGGACGCATGGAAAGATGCAAAGTCCACTGCATGTGTGGGTGAGGGTAAACACAGACTGGTTTTGGCTAAAAACAGATACACGGTCACCGAATCATGATTAATTCAGACACAGTTTAAAGTTTCCTATGATCACATGACCTACACTGACACAGAATACTATGTTTACCTCTGTCCCCTCCTATCTTTTGTCCCAAAAGCATTCAAAACAGCCACTAAAAATGCACAAAGATCACCAACCTTAAACGCAAACTTGCGGCTGATGTTATCCGACGCCTGGAGTCCTCCAATCTTGAAACTGAGAAGAGGAAGGCTGCCCAAGACTACTTCTTCCTTCTCGTCTGAATGGAAGAAGCATTGAAAAAGCAAAAGAAATAAGCATTAATACTACAGTATGAATAAAGCACCAAAAAATAATTAATACGCATTTGTATTCCAACCTAGATTTTAAAAAGCTGATTATAAAATTCCTTGCCAAATCAGAAAAGTCCGACTTCCTGTTGTGTGCCGCTACACTGGTGATGACAGGCAGTGGTAATGGAAAAGCAGGAAAACTGCAGGTGAATCCCATAATAGATATCCATTTTTATCTCAGCGTAACGCTAATGACACAGAAGCTAGCAGCAGCACGCAGTCTGGGAGAGAAGCTCTCGGGTTGGTTAAATAATGGAGCACATCGTTAAATTTTCAGCACGAGCAGAAGCGAGGAGGGCAACGGAGATCCAGCGTTCTCGATCTCCTGTTCTGAGAGCTGCCGGGGAAATGCAGTGAACCTACCCGCCCGTGAGTTCTGACAGCCCTCTGAGTGTGTGTGTGTGTGTGTGTGTGTGTTTGTATGTGAATGAGAGACGGGGAGGGGTGGAGGGAAAGGAGGGGCGAAGCAGGTTGTGTTTCTGCTGTATAGAAGAGGGCAGAGCAAGAGAGAGAGAGAGAGAGAGAGAGACAGACAGACAGAGAAAGATAGCTATCGTCCCTCAGTGACTCAGTGCTGCAGGAATTCTGGCTCTCAACCAGCTGTACCTGCACGAACAACCAATCAGAGCCTATTATTCTGTAAACAAAAGCCCAGGCAAAAACAATCCTATGTAAGAAACATATATTGACATGGACATCTACTTCTATTATCCCCGCAACAAAATATCCTTGAAAATACAAGGAAATAAACATTGTATAAAGAAAGGTAATAAAAGCACAATCTAAACCTGTCTGTCAGGACTGTAATCACTACAGGCAATGACAAGGAATGTCACTCACAATATTTAGATTTGTGGTAGACAGATATGCGTTTTAAACGACTGATATTTATTTATTATGGTTAGTCACCCAATCCCTGAAATGTGGTTACAGACAAGCTGTCTGCGTAAAATCTTAGCTTACTCATTCGCTGCTGAAATGTAGCAGCATTTTTTCATTATTATTATTTATTATACTTAATTATAATTTCCAGTAAAAATATGTAAATTTGCATAAGATGATTAGACAGGTTTTAGGAAATAAATCTAGAATTAACTTTCTTTATTTTTACTTGTTGGCATAATGCTTAATTAGTTTTAAGCATAATATTAAAAAATTAAATAAATTAACCAGAAACATTTTTAAATTTTCTAAATGCATTTTTAAGGGATTGTCTTCACTGGAAAACAAGGTAAAAAAAAAATTATTAATCTTTATCATCTTAATCTGAACTGTGCTCTAGCTTTAACATGTTTTCTTTTCTAAACACAGCAAGCAGAAAACCCATTATTTTATAACGTAATTGTTTCATATTTATTATTTGATAATGTAACCATGAAAAAGCTACAGCCGCATGTACTTCTTTAATGCAACATTCACTCATTTTAATAGGAATCCCTGCGATTTTGAAGATTTCAATTTCAATGTTGGTGAACATATCGATATTATCAATGGATCTTTTTGGTCACAAAATTTCAGTAATATTTCTGCACTCTAAGACTGGTGTTTTAGTGGAAAAGATCTGTTACTGAGAAACTTCATAACAAAGAAACTATTTTCAGATTTAACAATGATTTCATCTCAGTTTTTTTCTTTTCCTGTTACCCTCTTTTCCTCGTAGTTGGCATACGCCTCTGATATCTGCAGCGAAGACAACAGCGGGCCATTTTTCATCATCTCCCTGTGTTCAGAATACCAATTGAGGCATTAAATTGCCCTGTCACACATTTTCAAACTCTTTTGCAGAGCACAGTTGGGTAGATGGATCCGGGGTGATAAGAGGACGTAGGGTGTTGTGCCTCCAAACACAGCGTCGTCGCCAAGATATTAAAGGCAGCTGTGGAGATGTATGGGATACAGCCAGTCGTGGAGTGTTGCTGATTGTGATTTTTAAATAAATGACCCTCTCATCCCAGTGAGCTATTCAATCGAGTAAGGAAAGAAACTTCCTGGTGTTCCTGGAGTGTGTTTGTTAGGCTACTAACAGTGACTCCTATTATTATTGAAATGTTGTTCAGCTGTGTAGATTACGCTTTTGGATGTACAATGATCTTTGCGTACAGTAGTTGGAAAATGTATTACAATACAAGTGAGATGACATTACGTTTGTTGAGATACTCAAACCTCTTCTTACTAATCACTTTGGCTTGTTAGCACTTTTTCTAAATTAAAACAGACAAATAGGTAAATATATATATATAGAATATTTATAAATAGTTCTAAGTTCTATAAATTATACTAGGAAGGAAGAGGGTTAGGAAGAGGAAGAAGTAGTTTTAACATTGATTTTACTCGTTTGTTTTTAGCACATTGCTAAGCTAACATGACACTAATAAGCGCTAAAGTGGCACTGACCTATAGTTCTTGATACTCTCGGGTATTCATACGTATTCATAATTTGTGCTATTATTAATTTATCTCAGCTCTATTAGAAATTCAGGGCATTTGGAGTTTGACACTAGTATGTTGTTAGCACAAAATGACAAAATGGATACTAATAATGGGTAGAATATAAACATTATTGTTCAAACGTGTGAGGTATAAACTTAATTTAATTTCATTTAATTATTTGATAAAGTATAAACAGTAATATTATACAGAAATATTAGCACAATTAAAAATACCTTTTTTATTTTAATATATTTTAAAATTACATTTATTTTTTCAAGGTCAGGCTGAATTTATTGAAAGCAGTTTAATTATTCATAAATAAAAAAATAGCAAATAAATAAATAAAATTATAGATACTTTACAGTACCGAAACAACCAGTTAATCATATATATATATTTTTTTTAAACTATAAAAATGTGTTAATGTAGTAAATTACCTAGCTGAGGTAACATAAAACACAGAATAAACGAATGCATTTTAATTGACATAACTTGCTGTAGTCTTCTAAATGTTTGACTAATGAACACATTTTAGTTGAATAGACTATAAAACTAGTTCACTAAAGCTTGAGCCAACAAAAAAACAACAATTCTGACTTTGAAGTCAGAAATTGGAAACGTAAAATTTCTGTGGAACTTGCTACTAAATAATTTTTACAGTGTGCTTTTCTTTAGGTGCCACAATGCATTTGGGACAATCTTCTCTGTGAAGGATGTCAGGAGTGATTCTTTAAAGCCTTAAAATGCTCCCTCCGCCGGCATTTCACGAGGCTTTGGAAGCGAGTATGTGTTTTGATGTAGCCTTCAGAATATGAGTGTAATGGAGAAGCAGTGTGAAGTAATTAGCCAGAAAGACGTGGGCAAAGTCAACAGGGTTGAATTATGCAGCCATAGCCCCACAGGCCTCGCTTGCTGCACTCACCGATATAATTAAACCTGCTTAGCTGCACACAAAAAGCTTGATCCAGCCAAGAACCATTACTGTAGACCTTCTCCTCAGGGTAGACGTATGCACAGATGTTCTTCAAGTTTATGACTAAATTGCAGCCCGAGCTGGGAACATTTTATGATCTAATGTGATAGGGTAATGGAGCTCTAATGGCTCTCAAATTTACACAACAAATAAGCATTAATAAGACCAATGAGAGATAAGGCTTTGCTCACATGATCAATCCTCAAACTCACACTAATAACTGTGCAGTATCCACATACAAAGCTTACGGATGTTGGTGCGTTGACATCTTTATCCTTCATAGGCTTTGTGGTAGAAACAACAGCCTTTACACCTTTTTTTCTCTATACCAAAACAAACCCCATGACATGCGTATCAGAGAAGAGCTGGGAGGACGTCTACACTCCCTTCAGAAAACCTAAGATCAAATGCATAGGAGTCCTGCCAAAGGGAGAAGCTTGCATGAAGGAAGTAAGGTAGTAGTTCAAAGGAGGAAGCACCATGGCCTGTAACACAGTCCTGGACGAATCCACATAGGAATGAGCAGGTCTTCAAGGAAAGGATCTTCAAAGCATTTTTTAGCATTTTTCAGTGGTGCAATATGTGTTGGTCTTGTGGTAGTTTTTGTTTGGCGTGGAACTGGTTCAAAGAGATAAGTTCATCCAAATATGGTAATTGTCATATTTACACACCGCCATGTTTATCCAAACCTTATGTTTTTTGTGTAGACTACAAAAGAAGATATTTTGTACTGACCGATAACAGAATTAAAGCGAATAGGGTCCAAAAGAGAAATAAACTGAGATGACTAACATCATTTAGAGAACATTTATGAAAACATCTTTTGTGTTCCATGTGACAAGAGTGAGTAAATTATGACTTTTCATTATTAGGTGAATAATCATGATGCATATTCAATTTGAAAACTGTTTTTGTTTTCTACTATTTTTTACATAATAACATTTTCAACAAGTTGTAATTAAAATTAATTTTGGCTCATAATCTAACGAGGGACATGCTTTGTTATTTTGTAACTGGCATGATGCTTCTGAGCAAACGCTAAGTGCTCAGAAACCAAGACAACCTCACTGTTTTACACGGGTGACTGGCGGTCACTATCTCACAAAACAGGTTTGTGTCTGATTTGGCATTCAAAGAGAACAGATACTGTACACAGAAACAAGAGTCGTATCTCTAAAACTGAGAAACACTAAATTAAACACAGAGAGCAACAGAAGAGTAAGTTTTACAGGGAGCCTGACATGTTTGGAGATGTTTGAAGACACTGAGAAGAACACAGTTTCCCATATCTGTATTACCTCAGAGAGTATCGCTGTCAACTACGGTCAGGTGCACACACATAAACACAGTCAGTGGGTCTAAAGCCAAAACTACACGACTGAATAGTAGTGCCATCAGTGTTGTTTGCTTTGTAAACAATGCACAATGAATCGCCGACAAGAGTATTGTCATAAGATTACATAATAAGATGAAAGAACAACACAAAAACAAAACCTTGTGATTACATAACTTGATATGTTTTGAATTATAGTCTTCTAAATGACAGACTTGTCACACCTTCTTCAGCAAATATAAAGATAAATCACTGACTGAGATATAAGTATGTGGATTTTAAGTCATTTAAGGAAATGCAGTACAGAAAAGAGGACACAAAAATACATCACAGTGTTCTTTTTTAGTAACGAGGGACACTGAAAAATATATGCAGAAAGAAAGAAAGAGGAGTGCACAAAAAATATCCTCTGAAAACAAGCAAAACATTTACAAGGGGTCAATGGATGCTAGGTGCTATGATTTCTGTAGGGTCTTGATTAAAAGTCTATAACATACTTTGGTTAAAATGTATCAGTGGTAGTGTAAAAAATATTTTTTTGCCCTGTCAAAATCAGCTCTGTTTTCAGCAAGCCATTCTAGTCCATGTTGCTTTAAATGCTAATGAGCTCTGCTGACCCCGCCCCTCTCTTCTGTGAAGAGCAGACTGTAAATTTCAGCTGCAAAACTGGCTAATTAGCACATTATTAGCAAAGGCTATTTATAAACACCTGTATACTCACTTCTTCTCTAGATAAAGCTGGGCACAAATGGTTCGCACAAACATAAACGCATTTATGTAGCCCGGGATCTGTGCGTTCCCTTTAAAATTAAAACAACGTTAATCTTTTGTGTCTTGAGTGGCTCAGATGTCGGGAGTAAATTATGACTGCTTTATTCATTATTTCATCCAACAACAAAACACCTCAATCGCTTAATCAGGGACATCTTGTTTTCCCATGCAGAATGCCGAACTGATCTAAGGTAAGATGACCTGTCAATCAACTATCATGGGAGGGGCCTGTGCAGAACTATGTCATTTAGACAGGAATCTCAGAAGTGAACTAGTGTGCTGCTGTTAAAACAGACTGTGGCTGCAGGGAAGGGGACAGGACATGTGCTGGACATGCATCATTCACACCTGCGGGGCAACCTCTCATATGCTGACATGCCCAGTCTCATCTCTGAGAGGACGTCTAAATTTATCCACCAGAGTGTAGGCGGGGCTTGGGTGACAGAGAGGTTTGAAGTGTTTCAGTATCTTGCAAAACCAAAATAGATATTTTACATTCTTCTCAAATAATTCAGCTTCTGTGAGAATTATTAGCAGGGTGATATAACAATAACATTCTGGACAACCTGCACTGACAATCCTGATCGCATTAACATTACAGACTCTGCATTTTTTTTTATTTAAACAAAATCAGTAAAATGGATTAATTACTTAAATGTAATAAACATATTTTGATTGATGATTATATTTTAGAATTTAGAGTAGAAATAAACATGGACATAACATGTCCCTGTGATGCAGGTCTGAAAGGGTTAAACCACACATAATAACCCCACGGTAATTGAGTGGAACATGATGGAACATCTGGACAAAGCTGCATACCAACTATCTTAACACCCTCCTCTATCCCACAATGCCTCTGGATGACGATTCTCCATGCATGAGCTGTGACTGACCTTCATGGCTGGTCTAAAGGAGACAGTCATATATTCCCGTCACGCAGATCACAGACGCCGCTTTCTGAGAGCGTGTGATGGATGTGTTTGTATATTGTTTGAACAATTCCCGACTAATTTGCTTCACACTTAAAGATAAAGTGTGTCATTTCCGCACCAATTGCAAAAAATAAAAATGCAATTGGCCAGATAAACAGCAGAAAATTACATCCAGAACTTGGACCAAAGGTTTATCAAATATTGCCATTTCAAATTAAAGGAATAGTTCACCCAAAAATGAAAACTCTGTCACCCTGGAGTAGTTCCAATCCTGTACTATGTGAATTTCTTTGTTCTGCCGAACTGTCAATGGTAACCAAAACAGTTACAAACGTTCTTCAAAATATCTCCTTTTGTGTTCGGCAAAACAAAGACATTAATACAGGTTTGGAAATACTCCAGGGTGAGTAAATGATGACACAATTTCCAATTTTATTTCTTTAAGGATACCAACAAACTGAATAATGTTAACAGAGCTATTCTTTACCGTTAGCAGAGAATTATTCTTATAACTTATTCTACAGCTCAAACGTTAACTTTTAAATTACTTTTAGTCTTTACATCATTTATTTTCTTAGATGTCTGACATTACGCACTCCTTAGGAATCCAGCTACACTTCATTGAATTCTTTCCAATAACAAGCTGAATATATGCAAACTGAAATGTCATGTAAAAACATGTAATTATCCCAAAGCAAATCAAATGTAATTACTGATGTCTTGTCTATGCCTCGGGTGAGAGGGAACCACAAGTTAGATTCTTCAGGTTTATATACTGTAAAACCCATCAGCCTGTATGTATGGCTGTCAAGACAACATCATCAAGTTCATGAGAAATAACAAACATTATAAAACAAACATGTCTAAACTTAAAATTCTCCATTATAAACACTAAAAATAAACTACTGATGCTCAATGTAAAAAAAAAAAAAGTTCAGGGTGCTAAGTGCATAAGTATTCATATACAGTATAGAGTACACTAACATTCAAAAGTTTTAATTATTGTTTTTTCACAAAGGCTGCATTGATTTTTATTTTTATACATTAAAGCATTAATATTTTGAAATATTATTATTAGGGCCGGGGCTTTAACGCATTAATTTAGATTAATTTATTACACAAAAATAATGCGTTAAAATTTTTTAACGCATTTTATGCGTTACAGCCGATATGTTCGCACGTTTTGTCAGTAAAGCCGTCATGTAATCAGCGGTAAATGCCATCAGGTGTGTGATTTCACATTGAGCCGTATATACTGCACATCTGTTGTTCTCTGAGGAGCTGCGCAAATCCACGCTGATAATGAACTTGGTTCTGCGCAGCTTATCAGTGAACAACGGCTGTGTGTAGTAGGGCTGGGCGATATATATCGTACGATATATTATGCGCATCTCATCAGTAAAGCCGGTTCTTTGATTAGAGCTA
>JAUCMT010000013.1:15349770-15371601 GCA_032357475.1 Enteromius thamalakanensis
ATTTGAAACAAATATGATGTTATTTAATATATAACAATGCAGGCGGCGCTCTGTGGCGCGGCAGGAATTTGAACAGTTTTTTGAGTCTTAGCCGGGCGCCGCGGACAGACACCGAATTGCACCGCCGGTGTGCGTACACCCATAGAAAACAATGTGTTCGAATTTCAAAGATATGGTGCGACACGCCGCTTCTCGTCCGGTGTGCGAACCCCTTTAAAACTGATGTTCGTTGTGTGACTGCAAGGGCTGTATGCAGAGCGGGGCGAGCGCGGAGAGGGGAAATTTATATCGTCTATATCGTTGCCTTTTTCGATAGTAATAACTTGAATGTTTATATCGAGATATAGATACTATAACGATATATCGTTCAGCCCTAATCCAAAAAAGTAAATTAAAGTATATCTATATATCTGGACTCATTTACTTACCTCAATGTTGTTTCAAACCTTCAGTCGGTCCAGTGTTGTTTATATCCTAACATTCCTCAATATATTATTTTTCAAATCATTTTTGGTGAACTATCCCTTTAAAAGGTGATTTTATCCTCACACAAAGCTATCATGTGACTTCAAAAGATGACTACGAGTCTACTTGTACAGGGCTCTAGACTCATTCCTTCCACTGACTTTTATCATCAAAATGTATATTTATATGGTAACAAATTCAACCCTTTGTTTTTCATCCGAAGTATTATTCGTGTATATGTCTATACACTATTTTGTTTAGACCAAAACAAAAGGATACAATGACAAACTAGCTTATATAACATTTATTAACAAAAACAAAGATGAGGCATGATATGCACCACATGCTGTAAATAGCTTACTGACTAATAAATTACAGAACACAGGATTTGTATGTTCTTGCACAAGATTACAAACGTGTTCACCTTCTCTTGTTTAAGAAGCTGTCTTTACTTTAACTTGAAAACCCAATCCTCTTTCTGCCGTTGTGTTTCTCAAAATTCATAATTTCTGACTAACATTCAGAAAAATATTCACAAACGTAACTGTTTTGGTTGCAGCCCTCTTTTATGACACTTTAATGGTGCTTTTACTCCTTTGTATAGTCTAAAATCTTCAGTTCCCGTTTATTGTATTGTATTGAAAAGAGTGACCAGCAACATCATTTCTAGTTTTGTATCCTACAGAAGAATCAACAGGGGCTTTCGGTTTTTTATGAACTGTTTCTTTAAAGCTGTACCGAGCAACTGTTTTTGAGCCACATCAGGTGCAAGGGTTCTTCCTTTCAATCTCTCACTTTCTCCCACTCAGTGAACGCTCTGAATGGTTTCTGTGTTTTACAGTGTGGAAGCTCACACACGTGGTCCCACGTAAAGCGCTGGAAAGTCATGCGTCGATGCTTCTCACTGCATGAGCTCAACGGGGCTGCACACACATGCATGTGCTCTCTTATACTCTTGCTTTTGTACAGACACACACACACACACACACACACACTGTGCTACCATTTCTGTTTTCTGCTGTATCGTCTCATTTGGTCAGAACAGTGTGGGAGGTGGGTTTTGCCCACAACCTGCCATTCAGGTTGTGGCAACTGTGACTTCGGACATAGTTTGTATTTCCCCACCTGAGAGTTTGTGACAGGATGTGTGTGTGTGTGGTTTTCTGTAGAGAGGTGCAAATGCAGTATTTTTGCAAGTAAGCAAGATAATGATGAAGGTGGAGATAGATGTGGATTTACTTTAAATTGCTGGGAGCTGTGTGTGCTGTCAGAAATGTGTGGTGTAGACACAGTTACAGATGTGGTGTGGGTTTGTCACTCAGCGTCAATGAAACAGGTGCATGTGGGCGCTGGTAACACATTTGTCTTTGCAAGGCAACACAGGCTTTGGCAGATTGTCACGATCGCTTTTTTTCAGACACAGTGTGTGTTTACATTGCACAGTTGCTCTGGAGCTAGAAATACATATTGTTTATGGTGCTAATGTTTTGCTTTGTTTGGATTATTGACAAATAGGTGTGCGTTATAAAGAACAGTTTAATTACTAAAAAGGTAATGCGGTATAACTAACTGTTTTCCCTGAAACTGAAATCAAGTTTCATTTAGCCAAAAAACTGAAACCAAAAATAAGGTTTACTTAATATTGAAGTAATTCATCAAACATACTTAATAATCTATACTAAATTAAATTGCACATAATGTGGTTTATTTATATTATGTATATTTATATACTATTTCTAATTTGTTGTTGAAATAAATGTCTGTTCTGTTCAGCGAGCGGCTGAGAGGAGCAAGGCTTTCAGTTAAAATAGATGTTATGTTGCTTCTAACTATTTTACATGCAAATATAGCCAAAATCACAGCATAGCCATTGTCTATATCTTATGTGTACTTGGTTTCATCAGACAATGCTTGATTATAAATAAGGTTTTTAATCTAGATTAACATCTTTTAAGGTAGAGCTAGTTATAGGTCTTATAATGGCGTTCATTTCAGTCACTATTTCATATTCATTCTGTTTCTCTGACAACAGAAACCATTTAAAATATCAGTGAAAACTGTGATATTGAGAATTAGGGTGCATTGAATAATATTATGCGACCCCAGAGAAGCAAGATACTATGGCGCACTGACGTAATGAATATGCAAATTGAGTGTAAGACATCATCTAGCGACAGGTTAAATCAGATGTGTGGAAGGTTTAATAATTTTTTGCAATTAAAATGTAAAAATTCAAGTTCCTGTTTCAAAGTTTAAAGATAGATGGTTAATTTGTACGCCATTGATATGTTCATTGTTCATGTAAACGGTTTAATAAACGCTTCTGGCACTCTTCATTAGTTTTGCTTTTCCTGTAAATGATTCAATAAATACTGGTCCATGCAATTCATACAGAGGTATTACCGTACCGTGAAGATTTTAAAACCGTTACATCCTTAGAACATTTTGTGGATTGAAAAGCTTCCATTGATGTTAAAGGTTTTTCCTGGAACCATCAACCTACATTTTTAAGAATACAATTGCAGTCAATTTTAAAGGAAGACCCATGGTAAGCTTGTTTGCAGAAATTATTAAGAATGCATAAAAGCTAAAATGCTTTTCATGATAAGCTCTTCTTCAACATGTCACAGATTTAGCAGAGGCGGTATAAAACTAGCAGCATATTTACAAATTAATAAACAAAAGATCACTCACAGCAAGGGTTTCAAAGGTCCGTTCTCTTCCAGGTGTGTCTGGATCACTTGCTGGTGTCCAGCTGTTCCGTTAGGGTCATTTTGACTGAAATGAAAATAAAAGCCACTTAGGATTCCACTGACAAGCACATTTCAATTCAGCCACAACAGTCTTTTTATTTAGTTATTTTATTTTTTTGGAAGAATATCAAGTCAACAGCAGCTGGAACTGATTCTCCATTTGTTTAAGATGCTCCACTAGTTGCTCTCATAGCTTCAAACCTGTTTCACAGCGAGCACATCCCTTCTTTATTAATAATTCAGCATTACAACATCAGATCAGATCAATACATGGCTACTTTCTTTGTAAGTCCATATAAGACAACTGCTGTGGAAATTAATGGCTGTCAGCCCTTGTGAAAGAACGTGTTAAGTGTGGACAGCTTTGCACTCAATGCCAAAATATCAACAAGAACATGTCAGAGTTCATGTACACCTATTATATTGACTGTATTGAGAGAAAACATATCTTTTGTCTATATACAACGCCTGAAGCCTGCAGTTCAACTTCCTGTCACACTTTCTCTGACCTCGGCTCATGTGTACTCCCTGTGGATGTACTCTTGTAACTCGTGTCTCGGGTGTAAATCCTACAAGTGTTTTCATTGCTGCGTGTCACTTTCCTGGATATTGATTTTACATGAGGCGAGAAAGCAAATACTTTTTCTGTTTTCTGTGAGGCTTTGATTAACCTGTTTTACCTAGAGATCTATGGATGCACAGAGGAGATCCAGGCCACAAAATATAATTTTAGACGTGTTTTGCTTCAGGAAGCAGATTTAGACTAGTGCATGTGAACTAAAACTGAACTATAAAAATTGTTTTTTGAACTGAAACGAAGAAGAAATAAAATGCATTTAAATATGAGATAGACATAAGAAATACAGAAGTTTACAAATGTAAAACAAATTACAAATGAAACACATAAATAAGCTTATGTTGCAAAGTAAAATACGTAATAAAATTACATATTGTTTATAAATAAATTAACTAACAAAAATGTACAAACAAAAAAAACAACTAAAATTAAAATATACAATTAAAAGCTAATTCAACTTATTAAAACTATATACAATAAAAAACATTTTTCAGTATAAAAGTTTATAAGCCAATTTATTATGCTACTCTTATGATGCAGAAATATAGTTTATGGCTAACTGCATTTTATTTTTTGTATAAATTTGCAATTATTTTCCCATGTTGTCTTTAAATCGAGATACATTTAAATAAGTAAAGAAAATAATTATAATGCGTTGTGAAATGTGGAATAAAATGTTCACATGACGATAATAATCACTAGCTAGTTGAGTTAAATCCATATTTAAACCAAACATGATTGCTAAACTAACATAACCCAATGACCTCTATAAGGCTTTTCACACAATGTTTATCCTGTTTTATTTTATTTTTTTATTTTTATTATTTGCATTTTATATGTTTTTGCAGTTGTTAGCTAGCATTTGAGCAACACGTCTATACTCTAGCATGTAGCAATAATTAACTAACAACCAACAACCAATCTTAAACTAAATAATGCATGAAATATTCATGTACAATTGCGTAAACATTCATGCTCTGTTTAATTTCATTAGCAGAGGAAAGGTTGAAAACCTAGCCAACAGCACTAGCACATTTATGAGGCAAAAATTCCACATGTGTACAACTCACATACTTCACTTGTCCTTCTAAACATGCAAGTAAGAAGCTTCTTCTCATATCCTTACCACCAAATCAATGCACTAACCAATGACTAAAAATGAAAAATAAAAACCTTTTTTTTATTTCCTGTAAAGACACTAGACTTGAGGCCCTTATATTTATCTTGCTCTCTTCAGTTTATTGTTATTCCTACATACAGCAGACTCACCTCTTCAGTATATAAGTGGGCCATAGAAGTGCACTCAAACAACATGCCAAATTCTTGGCGTCAACCCCTTAAAGACACCACAAACAGAACTCAAAGTCTGTGCAGTCTCTTTATACACAGACACACAACACACGCATGCGGCCTGATAGGTCGGGGACATGAAACACAAGCCAAGAATACACTAATGCTGAAGGCATCTACCTCTTGACACCGAAAAGGTACACATAACAGAGCCCAGCGTTCCATAAAACACTAGAGGAAAAATCTAGCACAACAGCCTAGCCACCGAAATCAGGTTGAGGTGCGTGAGCGCACGTGTGCACGCTCCGATATGGTCCTGCCATGGATCGGGCTCACTCGTGTGTAACCTATAAACCTACATAGACATTCATCCGCTCATAAACGTGGCTAATATGACCACAAATCAATGCTGGAGTCGTTAGCGAGCAAGAAATTATTTAACAGCATCCATCAAGGCATCCACGCTGGAATCCAGGAAGGACACACATGAGGCAACGCAAACTTCACACGACTAAACCACAATAGTCCATGGGAAAGCCGGCACTGCATTGCAGTCCTGTCTGACCTCCAGCTCCGAGTTTCCCTTCACACCGCTGTCTGACTCCCATCCTTACCTACCTCACTCGCCGGTCCGCGCGGAACTTCAGCATTTTCCCCCGGATCAATCATATAAGACAGTGGGATGAGGCCAGGTGGAGAGAAGAGCAGGTTTGTGACGCCGACAGCAGCAGGAGCTGTAGGGTGTTGGATACAATAATTGCTGTCCTCTTTTTTCTCCTTGAGCATGTGTGCTGTTGCCAGCCAGCTTCACACGCTCTCTCTCTTTCTCCCTCACTGGCTCAACCTCTATATCTCATTCTGGCTCTCTTCTAGATCTGCTCGGCTCAGCTTATTTGGTTACTGGTTTTGTCCGACTCTCTCTCTCTCTCCCTTCCTCACACACACACACACACACACGTGGGGCCTCCTATCACAAATCAGATTGAGATGTAGATGCTACCCCCCTAAGCCAGGAGGAGTCATGACCGGAACTCCTTTGGGACGTCCATGACAGCTTTGGCTGTGGTAAAGGGGAGTGGCTGAGGTAAAAACAAAAGACATTACCCACTCAGGTATAAGGCTGTGCATCTGCACCAGCTCCTTGTCAAACCTCACCCAGAGATGCACACATAACGCCTCCACAGAAATAATTAGATCTGTATCTCAAACAGAGACAAGCTCAGCATTAAAAGCACTAAGTCAGAGTCAGGCGTATTAAAGTGTCACTCTGTCATATAAATTCATGTCAGATCGACTTTAATTATGTATATGGACATATATCCATCAATTTTACAACTCTAATAACTCAGGTCGCTTATACTTGGTTAAGGGGTAACTGGAGAAAAAACTACTTAATTGGAAATGAGGCAAGTAGCAGTCTTAATGTGAGAGAAAAAGCAAACTGAAGTGAAGCAAAACAAAAAGCAAGGCAAGGCAAGGCAAAGCAAAGCAAAGCAAGGCAAGGCAAGGCAAGGCAAAGCAAAGCAAAGCAAAGCAAAGCAAAACAAAACAAAACAAAACAAAACAAAATAAAAACAGAAAAAACACAAAGAAAGTAAAAAAACAAAGCAAAACAAAACACAAAGAAAGCAATAAAAAAAAATAATAAAAAAATTCTGTAGGTTTACGGTCAGGGTGGGTCATATCATGTAGAGACCAGAATAACTCCACCTATTTAAACTTACCCTAGTAAACAATCACATATTAACTGCAAAAAACACCCAGCAGCCCCCACGAAACATCCTAGCAACCCCCTGGAGACCTGCCAATCACCAAAAACTAGCTGCCAGCTAGCATCAGCCCTGGCAACCCCTTGTAGTCACTCTAAACAAAACCTTATTATACAGCCAGCAATCTTTAAAAACACACTAGCATACACCTAGCAACCACCCAGAACACCCTGTCAAATCCCTTAACAACCACCCAGCAAACCCAGTTTCAACACCCTGGAAACCACCAGGAGACCCCACGCAGAACACCAACCACTTATTAATCATCACATTCCCATAGATAACCTGGCAACCCCTAAAAACACCCTAGTAACCACTTTGCACCCGAAGCAACCATCCAAAACATCCTAAGAGGCATCTAGCAACTACTAATCACCCTAGCAACCACCAAGAGCAACCTAATTACCACTTTGCATCATAACAACCATCTACAACATCCTAGCAAACATCTAGCTACCATCCCAAACACTCAGAAGCCCCATCAACCATCAATCAACTACATAGCAACCCCACCACATTCCCATGGATACCCTAGCAACCACTAAGAACACCCTAGCGACCACTTTACACAGTGGCAACCACCCACAGCACTCTAGCATTGTGGCAGTCAGTTTTATACCGCCAAGCACCACTTGAATAGTTATGTCTGAGCCGAGTGATTAGCTGAGATAAACAGAGGCCTTAGTGACTATGAAAAGACTATTTTTTGTAATATCTCACCCACAGCATACATCAAATGTGAACTAGATCAATAAGAAATTAGTGGCATCTGCTGAGGTCAGTCTTACGCGAGATGTGTCAGAGCAGTCAAATCCACTGAAAACAAATGGCAGTGGTCCCACTTCTTTTATCCGTGGTCCTCAATTATAAGTGGTCTCACCAGATGGTCTCCTTACAGTGCCCCCCATTGTGGAGGGATATGGCAGCGACACATACAAATAGTAGGAAGCAGATTACAGTACCTGCCCCTCTGAGCAGATTACCAACATACTGATACCCCCTCCTCTAAGTTATGAATATCTGAACTGAACTCTTGAATATCAGAACTAACCCTATAGACCTCCTAAAAAGTATTTGCTTTCCTGCTAATCCTGCATCATTCGTTTCTTAGCCATAACCCACTCCTAAACCTTAAAGCATGCATGCATTCAACAGTATATACAGTATAAGTATTTAAGTCTGTAATCTGGCATTTGCTTTACAGCACGACACGTGGCATGGCAAAACAGCACTTCCATTTGCTTACAAATTACCTGCTGTGTTTGTGCTGTTAAAAACGTCCTCCTATGCTGTGCTTAGTACAGAGAGCTGCACACTCAAATTAAAAGCGTCCTTGCGGTGAAGGAGTGAAGGTCAGCCAGAGAGCCAGTTTGTCATCTGTGCTTGCGGGACTCAAATGATTCGTATGAGCGTTTTCTACATGAAGAGCACCCACTCAGAGATCATGTGGGAACGCCACAGACAATATGTGGTTTATGTTTCGTGTGGGGTGGACTTATAATCACAGGTTATGAATTATAATGTCTGCTCGTTTAGATTGGCAATATGGAGTTTTCATTTTGGGAATCTTCGCTGTCCACACTAGAATTTGCAAATGGAAAGGGAGGCAATACCGTGGGGTGAGATCAACCTTAGAATTTGGGATTTGAAATCTAGTTAAATGGAGAGTCATGAAAAATAGAGAAAATATTATTATTAATTATTATTATTATTATTATTATTATTATTAGGAAATATGGGAAGTATTTGAAAATTTAATTTTAAATTAAAAAAAGATAATAAAATAGTAAAAATATAGAATTTTGCTAAATCGAATAAAGTAACATTTAGACCTTTTTTTAAATACATTTAAAAAAATAAATACTTAAAAATATTAAAATATATTTTAAACAAAAAAGTAGGATTTTGGGGGGTTTTCCTCTAATTATCCTTAACATTTTTCTTATTTTACTTTATTAATAATAATAATAATTAATTATAGTTAATACTTTTGCTTTGTGACACTGACTGTTTTGACATTCTTCTATTGACGCACAAGATGTTGTTTGGAACATATCTTAAATATGATCTTAAATCATGCAGGTTTTATACAAAAGTTTATGCAGCTCACATTCTGCAGTCATTAAAGTAAAAATAAATAAATAAATAAAAGCCTACTTAAAATAATTTAGTTTTCACTTTTCACTAATGCTGTCAGGCTGATAATAACATTTGTTATAGAATTCATTGCATTAAAAGACAAAAACGCAACACAGAGTGATCTCAGATATTCAGACCTGTATTATTTTTGTAACTGTGTATGTCAGATTTGAACATTTATCACAGATTTGTGCGCTTAAGACATAAAACACACCCAACTACACATTTGACAAGTTAACCCTGAACATCACGGCTGGTATTTGAAGAAGTCAGATCTACAGTGCTCCTGTAAAAGGGCCCAGCGTGTTCTGGCTGCTGGTGTTCAGCACACTGACAGGTTTTCAAGGTTTCAGCTGACAGGAAAATCCAGCATTAGACCTGAAAGTCTCTCGCTCCCCTGCCATAGGGAGAGAAACGACATGCATGGCACAGCACTCTCCAGTATCTCATATTTCTCATATACATTCTCCAGCACGTTGTTAAAAAGATGCTAATTAGATGGAGGACTATGATGAATGGAAAGTGTGTGTACGTGCCTGTGCATATAAAAGATATGCACTCGTGTGTTTTCATTCTCTCTGTCAGTGCTACCAGATGACGCAATCGTAAGCCCCGCCTCTGACCTCAGTACAGCCAAGATGGTGGCGGCAAGCAACATCACAATTGCCACATCACAGCGACCACTTACTCACCGCCAGCACGCTTGCCAGAGGATGAGTGGGAAGAAAGGCGAGAGGGGGTTGGAGGGAGGGATGTGGGATGAATAATTAGACTTGAGAGCTGCCTCCAATGAGCTTGCAGTAGCAGCGCCGCACAGCGCACCACAAAGCGTTGCGCTGAAACTTGATCATTGGCTGTTTTAGGATGCTCATAACAGCAACATTTCTACAATAAAGATGGATTAAGTAATGTTTGCTCATAGACAAAGAATATATACAGACAGACACACAAAAAACAGACAAAATGTTTTGTAAATAGATCAAACGAATTGTAATCATGATATGACATGCACTCATGGTCATTTTAAACCGTATTGGTTTTCTTGGAGATGTGAGAAAGAGAAATGTGGTGTTTCAGATGTTTTCCTAGCAACAGCAGTCCTGAGATCACACACGCATGTTCACACTCACATGAAATGACTCATCTGCATTGAGAACGTCAGAGATATTAATGGAGGTATACACACACACACCATATTTGATATATGTATGATTACAGAACATTTTTCACATGATGAACTAAGGTTGGATAACTTTGCAAATTGTATTATTTTAATTCTAATTTTAGAAATACAAAAGCAAAAATACAAAAGAATATATTCAAATAAAAACTTTCTTAACCCACTGGCTTTTTTTGTTCTTGTTATAAACATGCACTTAATGTCGGTACGATTTTGGGAATGCTTTTGATCATCTTTTATGCTTGCCAAGTTCATTTGCATAATTAAACATATTGATAGTATGAAATATATTGTATTAAAATGTCATTAAATTTTAATTTTCAATTTTTACCATCATTAGTCTTCAGTGTCACATGATCCTTGATTATCAGTGTTGGGAAAATTACTTTCAAGAGTATTACAATATTGCGTTATAACTAATTACGTTACTTAGTTACTTTTTATGGACGGTAATGCGCTACATTACTCTTGCGTTACTTTTTAAATACAGGCAGAGCTGTTTGTTTGTTTTAATGCAAGAAGTTCTATTTTTAGCAAATGTAAAAGCACACCAAAAAGTGTCACGAATACAACTTAGGCTGAAGAAAAAGTTCATTTACATCAAGTAGAATACAGAAGAAAGTTTGATACTCTCCAGCAATAAAAAAAACAAAAGCACAGTAATCAAAGATCAGCAGAAAACATTGGTTAATAAAATAATATCAGATACATTTGTATATTTATTTAATTATTGCAGGTTTGCTTCATATTCTGAGTTTATTTTAATTCATTTTGATGAATACTAAATCTGTTTTTTAAAAGTGAGATGAATTAATGCACATTCACATTTAGTCTAGAACTGTATTACTGATTTCTCCCAACATGTCACAAGACTTGCCAGTCAATAAATAAGAAAACAAAGTAACTGGCGTAATTTTTTTGAAAAGGTAACTCAGTTACAGTATATTACTTGTTATGCATTACCCCAACACTGTTCATCAATATGCTGATTTGCTGCTAAAAAAGCATGAATTATTATAAATATTAATAACAGCTCAGTATTACTGCTTAATATTTAAAAGATACAACACAAAAATAGCTCAATACAATGCAAACAACGAAATAAGCACGGCAAAATTAAATTAGTCCTATGCATTAAGTTGTTGTGCTGTGCACTACTGGGCCATCTTAGTGTACTTTACATTTAACAAAATTAAATGAGGATAATGTCTAAAACAGGATAAGCAATCAAAAACATTCTTGCATAAGTTGAAAGGAGAACGTTTTCTTTTAAAGTTATATATAAAAGCTTGGGGCTTTTAGGTATTAATAAAGACAGAATAAAGGATGGGAAACTTAAACTTTGTATGAAGACAGTTTTAATATTTCTAAAGGAAAACACAACACTTGCTGTATTTTCTGCAGTGAAAAAAAATTGCGGGGTGATCCAAGAGCAGCTTATAAAATTGCTGTCCTTGGGGGGAGGCATCATGGGAACTGATACAGGGAGTTTCCCACTACTTTCCTTCATGTTCTTCAAAGCTAAGGTTACATTTTCGAACTGCCAAGAGCTGCCTAGGGCTCCCTGTCTTCAGCGAGTGTCTCATAGCACAGAGGAAGAGGAGAGAGCAAGAGAGAGGAAAGCAGCAGTAATAAAATAAAAGAGCAGAGGAGGGAAAATGTACCTGTGTCTAATTAAGGATGGAGTCTGCGGTGAGTATTGATTGTTAAGAGTCACCCAAATGGATCAACGCACACTGGTGGAAAAGGGGTGCTGACAAAGCTTTCTCTCAGGACTATCCTATTGAGTATTGTGCTCAGTGTGGCATGAGACTGCGCATTAAAAGGCTTTCTACCCTTATGTATTAGCATTTAATACCTGGCCTTAAAGGAGCAGTTCACTCAAACAGGACAATCATCATTTACTCACCCACGTGCAGTTCGTTTTCTGTGAAAACTAAAGTAAAATTATCTTTACAGAACTATAGAAGCTACAGAACTTATAGAAATAGTCAACAAAACATTGTGTGGGTCAGAATTATATATTTTTCTTTTATGTCAAAAACAATTACAGTAATGATCATATTCCATTACATTATTTAGCTTATTTCCTACCCTTCATATATATCAAAACCTATTAATGCATTGCTAAGAACTTCATTTGTACAACTTTAAAAGAGATTTTCTCAATATTTAGATTCAAACCTCTGACTAATTATTTAGTGAACCGTCCCTTTAACGCTCAGTCAGTCCCCTCGGAATGAAAAGGTTTATGCTGCAAGCTATGAAATAATGAAACCCTAAAGCTATAACTTCCAAAAAGCTCATCATTCAGACTTCATCTCCTCCACTGTCTGTTTGGTTTATTAATTTGATTGTTAGTAGTTTTACACAGCCAGCCACAGACTTAATAAATCATAAAATATTAAATATGCACACCTAAATGACAAACAGATCCCATGGGTGAAACTGGCTCCGGGGCCACGAAAGCACAAAGCTTACATGACAATTGGGTAAAGCGATTCACAGATCGGTCTTCCCTCCTGCTGCCCGGCAGACGGTAAATCTGTCAGACACGCCCTGATGACATCACTGCGGTGGAGAGTGATTAGTGCCCACTATCAGGTTTGCTGGCCGAAGCTCAAATCCATCTCCCTCCTCCTCTTCCACTTACTCTCTTTCTCCTTTTCTATTGGAAAAGTACACAAATGGGCACTGCACTCTCCCTGACCAAGTCATACAATACCTTCCAGAACATTGCTGAGCTATGCTTTCTTTTGTAACTGAGAGATTCATTGCTCAACAGTGCTTACGATCGTCCTGTAATTTCAGGTGGAAGCGTGTTTGTTTACTTACGAAGAGACCTGGCAAGCGTTCAGATTCTGCGCTGATATACGGTGCATTTATGAATCCAATAAAACGAGCTGCTTTATGATAATATTAATTATGTAATTTATGATTTTAGTCAGATGATTGCACCACATCCCGGTGCTTCGTTAAAACAAACAATAGGTACCTCGTTACAAAACGGGGAATCATACAAAGACAAACAGGCTCAAAAATGGCTGTGATTACAGTTACAAGTGTTGTCAGGATGAATAAAGCAGGCCTTTGCTGCCCTGTCTGAAGCAGAAAGCAGTCAAGTGTCCATAGACGTGCAGGTGCTACAGTAAAATCAGATCAAGGGGAGATATGGGTAATTTAATCCTTCTGTTGGCAAATGTTCAACTCAGCTATATAACTGCTTTACAAGAAAATACTAGTGTGAGTAGATTTACATCCATACTAGATTTTCCATATTATGCACCATTCAAAATTGTGGGGTTGGTAAGAATTTGTAAAAAAAAAAAAAAAAAATGTTACATTGTGAAATTTAAAATAGCTGGTTTTCAAATTTATTTATTACTATAACAGCCTTTAATGTCCCATGATCCTTCAGAAATCAAGAAAGATTTCAAGAAAGATTTTTAAGGACTATTATTATTATTATAAATATTATAAACAGTGCAGTTGTTATTTTTTCAGGATGGACAGAAAGTAAAAAAAAACAAGATTGATTTAAAATAGAAATATCTTGTAACATAACTATTTTTACACTCTGATCACTTCTGATCAGTTTATGTGTCCTTGAATAACTAAATATTAAAATATTTATCAGGCTAAAACAATTATATTGAATACAATGCCTGAAAGTAAAACTTGTATATAAGTGTGTCTGCCTGTATTTATTTCCCTTATCGCTATGTATTTGCAAAAATACCAGTATAAAATAATTTACAGAGTTATCCTATTGAATCAAAGCGAGGTTAACATTTTTGTTGGTGATTCAACTAACTCAACTCTGCACACAAGCAACTGTTAAACACCATACATTAACAACTATTCTAAATCAGGCCTATATGCGTAAAATTGTCAATAACAATAGAAATAATAATAATAATACAAAAAAGTGTAAGATTAAATGCAATTGGACATTAGGGTTAAGCTAAAATGTAACAGATTTGTTTGGGTAAAATGTTCTTATTAGTCCTCATGTAACCTCTTGTGGGTTGCAGGATCCCTCAACTTAATAGGGTCCATCAAGGACCTTGTATACTCTTGAGACAAGAGATTAAGAATGAGGCAATATCCTTTAAGGAACACAAGGGAGTTAGCAAATCTCCAACCACAAGACATGGCTTAAGACTGAGACTGGGGCTAAGGAAAAGAATGTAAGTGCATACAGTATATGCCACCACAAGGAATGTGTCCTTTGACCTGTGTCTCAGACGTACAAACACAATCACAACTTCATAGGAATCCACGTTTCAAAAATCACAAAACAACAGTGACGCTGCATGTGCTGTCTGAAGTGCACATAAAGAATTTTACAAGCTCATTACTACTGGGTTTAAATTAAATTTGCAAATCTGGAACCAAGGCAAACGATCAATAAAAACCATTAAGTCTGATCAAACACTATTGTTAGGTTTCTATTTCTTGTGCCACGGTATTCAGTTAAAAAGGATTCAAATACACTCATAGCTTTGATAATTATTTCACATAATTTCCTCCTTGTGCTAACACAAAGTGTTCTCTCTCTATAGCTGAGGCTAAATAGAAATTGCTGATAACACAAGAAAAAATGAATTTGACTGTGAAGAACTTAAATAGATTAAACGCAGTTCAACAACACAAATTAACCAAATACTAGAAATTGTTTCAGTTCCAGGTTAACTAGGGTTCATAAGAATTTGTATGAGGAACAAAAAAACTAAGCTGAATGAATACAAGCACACAAGGTATCCCTCACAAAACACTGAAACATGGTAGATGATGCCTGTAGTTACTACTTGCTATGGAACTATAATTCAATTCAGCTATAGTTACCATGGTGCATTTTTGTGTGCAGGTTAGAGTGTGGTAAGTGATTTGCAGAAACATAGCACCCGCTTCTATTTACACGCTAATGTTCAAAACTAATGTTCCCTTGGTGATGACATCTATATTAAACGGAGCTAATTCTGGAAGCAAGTGCTAATTGAGTTTTCATTCCCAAAGCATGAAATTAACACATATTAATGTATTTTTAGTTTGAAGAAACTTTTTCATTCAATTACTTGCAATTCTGGATACGGTGTTTAAGTAATTAATATGCTCCCAAGAATTAAATCAACTATCAAAAGGAATCTGATGGGATCTGCAAGAAATATGAGAGTTGAAGCTGCTTCTTTGAGGAAACCTGTGATGAAAACTCATTTAAAGTTGAGCAAAAGCAACTAGTTGGTGGGCTTCCTGAATGACTAGTCACCTAAGGAATCCCTGTGTAATTAGTCTGGTTTCGGGTTCACCTTACCCTCAACAAACAAGCTTCTCAGAGGATATTTGAAAAAGATCTATCTTAAAGAGGTCATGAAGGTCATTGTGTTATGAAAACATTTTATAATTTTCAGAACTCAAAGCTCTTTCAGCTTATATTGAAGTCAATCTGCCAAAATGACAAATTTTGAAATGTGCCACTTTATGACATACAGTAATAGTGTGGTTAAACACTACTGTCAAACAAGGCAAACTGTCAGTCAATCAAAGAGGGGGTTTTTCTTCAGATTCTGCAATCCAATCTATTCAAACGCAGCGCTCTGATGCTAGATGAGTTAAAAACAGGACAGAAAAAAGCCTATTTCTTGTAAATTTTTATACAGTGGGTATGGAAAGTATTCAGACCCCCTTCAATTTGTCACTTTGTTATATTGCAGCCAATTGCTAAAATCAATTAAGTAAAAATTTCCCACAATAATGTACACACAGCACCCTATAGTGACAGAAAAACTGAATTGTTGACATTTTTGCAGATTTATTAAAAAAGAAAAACCGAAATATCACATGGTCCCAAGTATTCATACCCTTTGCTCAGTATTTAGTAGAAGCACCCTTTTGATCTAGTCTTTTTGGGCAAGATGCAACAAGTTTTTCACACCTGGATTTGGGCATCCTCTGCCTTTCCATTTTCTTGCAGATCCTCTCCAGTTCTGTCAGGTTGGATGGTAAACGTTGGTGGACAGCCATTTTACATCTCTCCAGCGATGCTCAATTGGGTTTAAGTCAAGGCTCTGGCTGGGCCATTCAAGAACAGTCACAGAGTTGTTGTGAACCCACTCCTTCATTATTTTAACTGTGTGTTTAGGGTCGTTGTCTTGTTGGAAGGTAAACCTTCGGCCCAGTCTGAGGTCCTGAATACTCTGGAGGAGGTTTTGGTCCAGGATATCCCTGTACTTGGCCCCCCCTCAGGTGTTTTTTAGCAAACTTCATGCAGGCTTTCATGTGTCTTGCACTGAGGAGAGGCTTCCGTCAGGCCAATCTGCCATAAAGCCCCGACTGGTGGAGGGCTGCAGTGATGGTTGACTTTCTACAACTCCCGAGTCCCGACTGCATCTCTGGAGCTCAGCCACAGTGATTGTTGGGTTCTTCTTTACCGCTCTCACCAAGGCTCTTCTCCCCCATACCTCAGTTTGTCCGAGCGGCCAGCTCTAGGAAGGGTTCTGGTCGTCCTAAACATCTTCCATTTAAAGATTATGGAGGCCACTGTGCTCTTAGGAACCTTAAGTGCACCAGAATTTTTTTTGTACCCTTGACCAGAACTAGCAAATGGCTGCAATATAACAAAAAGTGTAAAAAATATAAGGGGGTCTCAATACTTTCCGTACCCGCTTTGCATATAAATCGTGATAACAAATTACACAGTAATGCCCTAAACACACTGCATGATTTTTTGCTGTCCCAGACCAAAGATTGGCATTGTGAAACATGTGCAGTGTCTTGTGTTTAAAAAGGACTTAGAAATCAACGTGGAAAGCTGTAAAAGGTCAAACATTGTAGCCTAGATCACCCGCAAGCCAATCAGATTGGTCTTGTGCCACACAGCAGAAGTCCTATTTGTGCATCTGTTCCTGTGTCAGGTCAGAGAAGAACTAGTCCAAGCTACAACAAAGACAACAGATCCCACTCCTAGATAACCCACTATAGTAAGACTGCAGCCAAACATAAGAGATGATGACACATCTGAACTTAAAGAAGCATTACTTTTTGTTTTACACTGTGTAAGAACATGTGTGTCCACATTTTACATGAGATATGTTGATTAGATTACTATGTGTGTCACACACCTTGAAGGCGATGGCATTAAGCCACGTACAATACATTGAAATGATATGTTCTTGACACTCCTGAAGCCTCAAGCAGCATTTCAAACCACTTGAATTTTTCCTTTCCTTTCTTTTTTTTTTTTTTTCACTGACATACCCTATTGAAGGTTAAGACGTTCTCGCTTGCACACACTTACAGCAGCTGGAGAGAGGCGTTCCCAGAACATTCCTGAGCATAATACCACCTCCAATGGGCAAAAGATACTTTTTTCCCTCGCATACTGTATGTCCTCTTGGGTGAGGGCTTTAGTGCAATCGTACAACAAATAGGATGTCTTGTGCTAACACTAGACCACCTGTGTCAAGGTCTTTGGGATTATTAAAACCTAGGCAAGTGTGTTTTGGGCAGACTGAAGCTAAACTCTGCAAGGCTTTGAGCCTCTAGGTCTAAGAACAGGATTGGTCACTCCTAGCAGAACATTCTGAACCTCTCTAGTTGTTAAACTTTGATTTCTGCAGTTCTTCTCAAGTTAGAGAAACACAGAGCCTTTGTACTAGGCTTTATTTCTGCACCACTAGCATTATTGTTCTAAACTGCAAGTTGTTGCTCTTGCCTTACAGCACTTTCACGCTTTTAACTTTACTGTGTTTAAATGTTTAAGTTTCCAGTCAAAACACCCCGGCCAGACCTGGGTTTCCCAAGAGTAATCAGGACCTGGCAGGTCTTGTTCGCGTCTGCAAAACACAATTTCCCCATCTGGGAACAATGAGGAAAATTTCCATTTCCACTAAACATAGAGGTGGGCCATTATTGATAATGTTTTACAAGCAGGTGAAGGGTTAGCTATGGGAGGGGGCTCTTAAACCTGATAACTTTCTTAGCATCAAACACTAGAAACCACCATGTTCATGAAGCGACAACTTAACAAGTTTGTTAGCTGGCCCATGCTAGTTATAAGTCCCCTTTATAGGCTGATGATACACTGGACCAGTTTTTGAGCAATTTTACAAGGCTAATTTTTTCAAGTGAGAATGGGTATAAAATTTCTAATCTAGATACTTTAGATCAGTCATGTGTCCTGTGTCTCACCTGGTTGCCTGTTAATGGCAACATTAACCAAAGTTGCCTAGCAACAGGAGCTGGTTTGTTCCTGGTCCAACATGGTCTATCAGCCAGTGGCCAATCTGCAATAAATTCCACCATTTCCAAACATAGCTACCAGTTAAAAAAGGATTTTCTAGCAAAGGGAGTGTCCATGCAACAAAAATGGTCTCAGGTGATCACAGTAAAAGAAAAGCTATTTAAAGAAAGCTACTGTATTCAAGTGAATAAAAGCCTCAGCTAACATACAAAAACACAAAACGATGAGCAAATAAAATATACAGGTGTGGGACACATTCAGAATCCAACTGGTTATCCAGTAACATCAAAAGAGACCAATACGAAGTTTATGTACAGTATGAATGAAATGTAATGAAAGCTCAAACTTTACATAAGCTAAACCATGTAGCAAAAAGGATCCAGAAGCCTTGATATATAGTTGAGGTCCTGTATTCAAGGCTTCTGGAACCTGTAGAAACCCCACGCCCCCATATTTTCATCTCTCCACACACATACACTCTTGCATCTAAAACAGACATAGTCCAGCACAAATATAACCTCTGCACCACAGAAAACAAAACCAAAACTTCAGAAGACCTACCTCACTACGCCTTTCTCCGGCGTGTCCTCTTTCATTCTTCTTTTGGGTCCCTAATCGCTATATTGTTCTCTTCTGCTCCTTTCGCCTTCGTTTTTATCCTCTCCCAACTTTCTCACTTTGTTCTTCTCCACACTATACCTCTTTTATTGTGTCGGCTGTTGAACCCGAGCCAGGGTCCAGGGGCCAGAATGAGTGGAATTTAAACAAGAAAAAGTAGAAACAATCGCTTCTTCGCGGGTAATATCTTTCCTCTTTCCTGAAGCTGAACTCGCGCTCACATATGGATTACATTCCCAGGGAGGCAGCCAGCTGGATTTAAGCACAGTGGCTTTCTCTCTCTCTCCTTCGCTCCCACTCCCTCTCTCGCTCTCCTCTACAAATCCCCCCACAGCACAGCCCCTGCATGCTCCCTCATTTCTGCAGTTCTGGTTCTACTCTAATCATTAACTCTGATTGGAGCGGCGGTCCGTCCTTTAACCCTTTCGGTGGCCTCATGACACTTATTCCTCATGGGTTAACAAAACAAAGACTGTTCTTACTCCTGGATTGCTTTGTACTATCAACCCAATAGTGGAAGGGAACACGAGGGCCACTGATTCAGTGCTAATGGGCTGCAGAATGTTATATAACATAGTGAAGTAGAAGTAGGGCAATCCATCTGAGGTTTGGATGGACTATGCCCGTGCTAAGGCTTCCCAGCAATCCATTGTCATAGGTTTGGGGGAGAGTAATCATGTCCTGTCCAAACTCTTCATTCTCTGACTGTCCGCTAAAGGTTAAACAGGTGATAACAGACATTTTCCAGTTTTGACAGTTCAAGTTGAGATACAAGGGGGTTAATATCACCATTTTAGCAGTATTTGAGCATAAATAACCTTATGGCCTTTATTGTTCAGAAACAGTAAAGCATACATTATGAAAATGAAGTAATTTTCAATATTTTAGCTCAAATATGACCTCTAGGAAAATATTCAAGTTATTTAGAATATCCTATCTGCGTGGTGCAGTTAACATTGCACTGAACAGCAGTAAACAGCATTTTTTGCTTGGTAACGGTAAACAAACTAGTGCTGCGCTAAACCACAATAAACTCTACTTGCCTGGTAACACTGCACTAAATGATAGGGAATTACATTTCTTTTAAAAGCGATACTATTTGGCTTCTGCAATTATCAATGCCCTAAACAACAGTAATAACAACACTTGTTTGCCTAGTAGAAATTATGACACTAAATGCTGTTTAACATTAATGTCACGTTAAACAACAGTAAATGCAATGCTAGTCACCTGGTTACTTTTCAGCTATGTTTGCACCATAAATACCTAATTTACCCTGTCTTAGTAACTAATAAAAAAATAAAAAAAACAACTGTCAACTGTATGTATGCTTGTATGACTTATGGAACACATAAAGAAGAATGTTCTTTTCTGTACAATGAATGTGAACTGTCTAGTACCTAAAATGAAAAAAAATAAATAAAAATACCCAAATAATGCATACTATAATCCAAAATTGCATTAATTTTGTCCGTGTTTGGTCATGATTTGCATAATTACTTTAGTGAATCAGGCACTAAAACAATACTTAGCTTCTTGGTTATTTTTTCCCTTAATTTTAAATGGGTCTCATTTGCTTAGTTACAGCCTTTAGCCTCTATGTTTGCATTGTCTTTTTCAATAGGACTTTTTTAGTCATAGTAGAAGGTCAGCGATATGAAAGAAAAAAGATGTTTGTCGAATGACACCCCTAGGGTTATAAGTAATGTTAGGCAGACCTAATACTGTGTTGTATTTTAATTTCACTGGACTGCAATCAGCAGTTATATTCAAACAGTAGTTATTTCATTAATCTGTAATTATTGGATCAGAATAGGTGACTTGTTCTTAACAGGATGATTGCTCCATAACTACAAGCACTAGCTAATGATAAGTATTCTGGCCCTTCAAGAATTCCAAGGTCAAAGGTTTGTTTATAACTGTGCAGATTGCTACATTAGAGGATGTTACAATTTTATCAGCCTTCTATTGGTTTATCAGCTGTGTACAAGACAGTGAGAACCAGCTCTGCAATGTTTCTTCTTAGTCCACTGCTGCTCACGTACTCAGTCCTAGTTAAAGGAAAACTTCTAAGAATTTTTTTTTTCATTATGTACTCATTTACTGCTTTTTGTTACTTTTTGCTCCTGGTCACTATTTATTGTCATTATACGTAAGAGAATCATGCAAATCTTGCATAATACGTAATATGACAATAAAAAATTGATTCAGATTTGGAACATTGTGAGATGATTAAATAACAAGGTTTTTTTTGTTTGTTTATTGCTGAACTATAACTTTAAGTCTATTCCTAGAAGTGGTTGCAATTTTCACAAACAAGACCTCTGTACGAGCTCTTTATTCCCAAAACAAACATCCAATGAGGACTGCCCTCATAACTCATCCTGTCTGATAGCCATGCATGTCCTATTAGTGCTTGCAATGTGGCCACTTGTTTTGCTCAAGCTGATATACAGACTGTCACAGTGTCCATGCCGTATAATTGCACATTCCTCAATGGCACTCCGTCCATCTTATCAGACAATCTGGCTGCGTTCTTGCAAACATTTTAGGGTCAAGACAAGGGAGGCAGGCAAAACAAGCCAGAACATCCCAAAACCCAGCTGGACCTCAACAGGATCAGTATAAATGCGGATGATGGCTTTTATGAAAACTGCCCCATCTGCCTTATGTGAGATTTAGAAACACAGAAAGCCACAACAAATATATATATATATATATATATATATATATATATATATATATATCGCAAAAAAAAAAAAATTAAAAAAAAAAAAAAATACAACAATATAAAAATA
>JAUCMT010000013.1:15376604-15396192 GCA_032357475.1 Enteromius thamalakanensis
ACTAGTATTCCTATCTTTGTGGGGACAATTGGTCCCCATGAGGATATAAAAACCTGTACACACACACACACACACACTATATTATATATATATATATATATATATAATGTATTATTTTTATACATTTTCCCCAAAATCATAATTTACCGCATTATGTATTTGGTTTAATACAATTTTTTATTATACCGAATACACTAAACTAAAAACTAAAAGTAAATACAACTAAATAAATTCAATAATATATGTGTGTGTGCTGTGTGTATTTATTAAAGTATATATAAATACACACATGCATGAAAACTAGAAAAATAGGTCCTGCTTATATATTAAAGATATTTATAACAAAGTATATGAATATAGACATGTAAATGTTTCCAGGTGTTTGTATTTATATATTCAGTACATAATAAATACACACAGAACACACACATATTAGGCAAACAAAAACTTTTATTTTGTATGTGATTAATCACGATTATTCGTTTGCCAGCACTACTTACAATAATATGAATCAAAATAATACTACTCAAAATAATATGAATTTCCATTATGCAAGAAATACTACGTAATTTTATTAAATATGCCCTACCTATTTCTTACAGCTACTCTCATTGACTTAGATAGGCTAAGACATTTTCTAATCTGCTTGATATGCAGAAACTGTCTTGCTTGGACAGCTTCTTGGCTATTTCTTTAGTGACATTCACCCAATTAGGAGAAGAGTGGTAAAAGTCTTTCTTAAAAACTCTAAGCTACCTTCAGACTTTGTGTGCTGCAAGGGTATTTTGGAAAAAAGGTGTGTCCAAATGAGCTATTATCTCCACACAAACTCAGATAAACATCAAACCGGGCACTGAAGAGCTTCTTAGTCACAGGACACAAGTGGGGTATTCTTCCTCTCTCCCGTCTGTCATCTTCAAGCTTTTTGTTCACCTCTCCTGATCTGTCGGCCAGTGCCAAGTCTGTCCATCCAGACACCGAGGCAACTATTCACTCTGCACTAGTCACGTCGAGGGACGCCAGCCTGGTCCAATCTGACAACTGCCACTGCCAAACTAACTTCTGCCAGCTGACTTCTGCCATAGCAACAACGCTAAAAAGATCACATATTAACTTGCAATTACAGCAAGGGTGGATCTATGAAACCTATGCTGTTCTGGAAGCAAAAGTTAGGTTTTATGACACAAACTGCATTGCAAGCAGTTTGCATAAGACGTTTTATAACTTTCAGCACAGTTCTCAATGTTTAATTTATGTATTTTCTGCAGATGATGGCAGCCTGCCCATCACAAATTAGCATTTTTGCATTTCCCTCAAAATCCAAATATAGAGTAGAAATTAGCAAGTCTAACATTCACACAAGTGCCGCAGTTTCACCACGTGCCACTAAGCTCCTGCTTTTAAACTCACTAAAATTAAGCCCAGGAGTTTATGGGCTCCCATTTAAATTTTTAAGCTGCCTCGTGGCTTATTCTAATCAGAGGTTTGAACCCAGAACTGCAGGATGTATATCGACATCCACAACAACAACCCTTCTGCCAGTTTATAAATCAGTTTGTTTTCCAGATTTTGGAATATGCCGCTGCCGCAAAACAGGTGCTGAAAGAGTAAATCAAGTAGCAGGGGTTGGTGAAACACCGTTCAGGAGTGATTCATGTCTATAATTAACTGTTTTTGCTTGGTTTGAGGTGATGAGGGCATATTTCTGTTGAGTGCTGTACACCTGGGCATCTGGACGACCTCAGACAACATCTGTCTTAGCATTTATCTTCACTGTATGTCATCTGGTTTTGCTGATTTAAGCTTACCTGATGAATCTTAACTTAAAATCAGTTCATCGGTGCATAAGGATACTGAAGTTAACGCTAAAACATTTGGAAATGTGTTGACTTCATATAAAATATAACATATATAGAAATGTTGTATTGCCCACAAAATAAATTAATATATTAAAAGCAAGATTAAGCAGTGTAAGTAAATCAAAATAAAATAATAAAAAATAAAGCTAAAACTTAAGCTTAACTAAAACTAAACTAAAATCGGAAATAAAAATTTAATATTGATATTAATAAATAAAAACTAAAACTAAAGAATAATGTAAAATGCTGTCTTGGCAACTAACTGAAAAAAAATGAAGCATTAAAATTTGTAACTGAAATTAATAAAAATAAATAAATAAATAAAGCTAAAACTAAAATGAAAACTAAATTAACCTTAAAATATAATAATAATAATAATAATAATAATAAATAGTGAAAAGTGTACAAATAAAAACAAAAGATAAAGATAATATTAATAAAAACTATTATAGTATATAGTACTACTAAACAACATTGATCTTTTAGATTACTTCAAGGAAGTCCTTCAGGTGTTTGCTTTATCCCTTCATCCGCTACGTCTAAACACCTCCTTTCTTTCATATTTACCCTACATCTGCAAGATATTGTTCTTTGTAAGATTGGAAACATTTGGACTAGCCTCTTCTGCATTAGACAATGCATCCAATGCATCTCCGTCTAGACACCTTGTATCCCATATCGAACACACACACACACACACACACAAACCCGCATACACCTATTGATTGCCTCACATGCATCCTAGAGCTGAGAAATGACAGATAAGAAAACAACCATTTGAAAGAAGGACTTTCCTTCTCTTTTCCCACCCACCTAGAGATCTGCCTAAAGAAAGAGGTGATCCTACCTTGCTGGGAGTTTTTGTGGCTGAGAGTCGTCTCCGTTAAGTCCTCGCGATGCGCTTTCTTCACTGCCTCCCTCTCTTCTCCTGGTTACTGTGCTCCTGAAGTGTGGTGGTGTGGTCTGAAGGGGGGTGGCTGGCGTAGAAAAAGAAAGGGAGAGGGTGAGTGAGTGAGAGAGAGAGAGAGAGAGAGAGAGAGAAAGGGAGAGCAAAGAATCAAAAGCTCCAGGGTAAAAACGCCGAAACTTGAAACCACCGGTGGCCCTCAGACAATTATTTCCCCCTCTTCTTTCTTTCTCCTCCTCTCATCAACCTCAGAGTAAATCCCTTCCTGGTGCGTAAGAAAAGCTATTTTTTCCCTCCAATCCAGATTCGATAACGAAAAGGAATAGGAGAATTCGACATCCAGCTGAGCCGTAAGCAAAAATATAACCTGTCAGCCAACTTCCTTTTTTTACCACACTTGCACACAAAAATGCAGCACTTTTCATTTTCCCACACTCGGTTCCATTTCGTAATAGCATGATTCTTCTGGAAAGAAATAGCCATGGCAACATTTTTTTTAATAAAGGGAAAGGGTTGAGGTCAGGTGCACTGTGGCCGGCCATGAGAGAATGTCTGACTGAGCATTAGGGGAAGGCTAACAACCATACTAAAGACAACGGTTTCCTGGGAGGCATGGAAGACTTGGATATGGGTGGTGATTAAACTACATACATTTCATCATCATCTTTTCGCTCCCTCTGGGTGCCTTTCATTGTTCCTCACGTGCCCATGCACGAACTGAGCACACTTTTTTTTTCTATTTCATATAGGTCCCCTGTGCAAGAACACCCAATCAAATCAAATATTCAATAAAAAAAAGAGTTGTTTTTAAATGCAACAATTGCATTTAGGCATTACATTACAGTATAATGTGCAGTACAGTATAAAATGAATATTTTGAGAACTGCTACATTTTTTGTTAGATTTGTTTTTTTACATTTGTAAAGATTATATAATTAAGATACACACATGCATATATATATATATATACATACATACATACATACACGCAAACGTTCATATGTGTAAACTTGATCCTATTCAAAAGTTTACATACCCTTGAATCTTAATACTATGCATCATTAATACTATGTATGTTTTTATGTACTGTGATAGTTGTTTATGAGTCCCTTGTTTGCCCTAAACAGTTCTTCACAAAAATTCTCAAACTCATGCACCTTCTTTGGTTTTCCAGCAACTTCGCCATATTTGAACCAACAATTTTTTGGTTTGCTATTTAAAAACTTTTTGTTTTTTTGACATTTTGCAGTCAGTGAACAACCAAAGGACACCTTTTTAGATTGCATGCTTAATATTACAAAGTATCAGATAAGATTATCAGAAGTCTTCTTGTTTGTTTTTGTGAAAACCACAAAAATTATCCTTTAAAATCAGCACATGTGCCAGTGCGCCTGTGAGTAATTACAGAAGTGCTCTGAGCCTTTCTCTATAATCACACACACCCACAAGCTAAACCGCCTGAGACTTCCCGGCCTTCTCCACGCTTCTACTCGTGTTTAACATTACGGTATTCAGCAAGGTCGGGGGTTAAGTGTTGTCAGACCCACTACTGTAGAGTAGCCGCATTTGCATCGGAACAAGCCAATGACAGCAGCTCTAATAGCCAACATCCACTCCGAGCTACTACAGGCCTGCTGGAAGTGCGCAGGTAGTTTTTTTTTCTTCAGTTTTTTCACAACTGAAGCTACAACTAAAACATTCCAGCTGTCTCTATCTTGAAATAGTTAGGCTTTGGCTTTTAAAAAGGATATTGCTACTCTAAATACAGTTGGCTATCACTGGAGCTTCACCTACACAGCACATGTGTGTATGGTAATACTCTGCTTTGTAACTAGATCTGTGTGTTCTGCTCAAGAGAGAATGGTGGGAAAATACCATGACAACTTCTTTGTTCAAGTAAAACAAGTCTATTGTTACTGGATCTTCACGGCTCTGCGGAGGTCGCATGTTCCTCCAGCTGCTGCTCCTCTTATTCTCTCTTTCTCATTTGGTTTTACCTGGTTTAACCGAAAGACAAAGACAGAAGAAAGGCTCCTTTCTCCCAGAGCAGGTGACCAGGTCAACCGTACCGCAGAGTGTTGACACATAGCGCCCCTACAAGGGTGTAGAACTTAACCATGTGTCTCTATTTGAAGAAGAGAAAGAAAGTTTGTGGTATCCTACGCTTTGACAGTATTATGACCAATCAGTTCAGACAGAGTCCAGATGCTGTCAGTTAAAGCACAGAGAGGTTAGCAAACTGACCTTTTGGATTGTCCAGTGATCATTAACCAGGCAGTGCAGGGAACATGCTGTACATGGCCACAATCAACATTGCGACATGGCAAAGTTTAAAGGTTATCACTTAAAATTGCTTGACCTGGCAGACACACAAAACTTTTAAACACAAAAAATGTCAAAGTGCACTGAATTTTAGCACCACTGTTTTTAAAGGCCTAAAAAATTGGTACTCCTGATACTAAAATTGTATTGAGAAAATATTGTCTCAAAAAATGCAATTTTATCACTTAATTGTGATGATAAAAGTAGTGCACATTAAAGGTTTTAAAGCAGAAAAATGTAAAATTAACAGCAAGCTCAAAATAGTTGTATTAGATCTCAATTAAAATAAGCGGTATCTATCAAACAACAATATTTAAACACTGATCAAGATAGGAGAGAGATTTTGTCTGAACAAAATGAGTAGTACTATTATGAAATATTTCCATATTAGGAAGCCATCCATTGACTTTAATGGCTCTGAAGACATGAGAGCGGGCTCTTTTCCCATGCCCTATCAGCTGAGCTGTGGTAAATCAGGACAGATGAGCAGAGACCATTCAGCGCCTGAGAGAGATGAGTTTGTAAAAGAGAGAGGGACATGGTATCCAGGACATTATCTAATTGAATGCTAATAAATCTGACTATCAACGACTGTCACTGGACTGTGTTCGATGACTACTGCTGGCTGCAGGGATGAGGGTAATGTCAAGAGAAAGACATCTCGGAGGGGACAGAAAATACTGACATCACAAGAATAATAAAACCGGGAGCAAATATCAGAATGAATGCTTGGCCAAAGGAGACAACAGAAATACCGAACTGCTCATTTCTCTGTTTTTTAAATGACATTATATCCAACCTAGGAGCCATATTAGCAATGGTAGTCAAATATGCCATGGAAGAAGTAAACAACTCTGCAAATGAGGACAGATGCAACTGGAGGCCAAAGCAAAGAACGATTAAGCAAATTAGATCTTAAAATAGTTCCTCAGTTCACTGCTGCCTCAGATATTTTAATAGTCTGCTTACATTGAGATGGATGCACATTGCAATTATTTTCTGTCCTTTACAATTGTTGCTTCTCAGGTTGTAAAATATTAGACTGAACTTTAATAAAATGATCCAAGACTTAGAGTTATGACCGTTTTAGCACTTTTTTTTTAGGTAGGATCCACCTACCTAAAAAATGCCATAAAAATATTTTTCTAGTACTATCCAATCCTTAAACAGGTACATTTTTGCCTTAAAAATCCTTATAAAACTACATTCTGTGACACAAAAACAGTATTATTTATAAAATTATAGTCAATTTTGATATCCACCATGGCACACGGCATGGGAAATACTGCAAACAGACTGATGCAAATGGTGAAAGCACTTATTATTACTAGAATATCACACTCCTACTCACAGAAGTAGAAATATAAGAAATACTCCTGTGTGTATATATAAATAATATATATATGATTTATGTAATCACAAACTTTTATTTCAGATGCAATTCATTTTGATTGATGCCTTCAATTTGAAGGCACTAATATTTGTGATTTACACAAAAAAAAATGATTTTAACAGTAAAAAACTGAAAATGCAACGGTAAAAACCCATTAAATGGTTAATGTTGAATTCCTGTTAAACTTACATTGCATTTTACATTTTGTTTGAATTTCATGTTTTTTTCTTTGAAATAACTATGTTTCTTCTTAGTTTTTTTATATCAGTTATGTTTATTAGGGTTGTATTTTACATGTAATGTTCATGTGACTTTCTCCTCACCACCAGCACTTGGTAGTAATCAGTGTATATCAAAGCTCAAAAATAGATTTAACTACTTTAATAGTTTGGTATATTAACATTATATCAGTTATTATGGTTTATTATTAGAAATTACAGTATTTAACTGTAAATTTTACATAAAATCTTTAAAAAAAAAATTGTTACCGTATTTTTCACAATTTTATTCTGACAACCACAGCTGCCGTTTTTTTTTACCGTAAATTTGTATGTGTGAAATATATTAAGCATAATATTATTGGCAAATTAAAATACAAATGGTTTTATGTTATTGCAAAATGTTAAAATTGCTTTTTTCAAATAAATTGTGGTACATTTAAATTTATGTCCACATTTGAAAAACAACAGTCTTATAAAGAGCATCCCTTTGGGGACTTTGGACCGCAATTTGAGCCCCTTGCACTAAATTAAAAATTGCTTTAAATTGTATTGTGTGCACTCAGGTTGAGCCCATGACCCATTCTATCCCCACTGAGAGAATGCCACAATGGGAAGCTGTCTGGCTGTGGTTGAACCCAATGGGATGAAGCTCCAGTGGTTCCAGTGCTATACATAGCAGAGACTCGCTGTTCCCCTCTCTCTCTCTCTCCCTCCTTCCGCTCTGGGCTGTGAAACAGCGAGGATGACTCTTGTTTAGCATCCTCTCCCACACTGTGTGCTGCTTTCCTCCCCAAGGAGCATACATGTCCTTATTCTAACTACATTTCCCAGAAACCTCCAAACAACCATCATCCCTCTGTTTACGTAATATATAGACACAAATGTCCATGACTTAACGCACTTTTGCTTCTAATTTTCTTCAGTTAAGAGATCTCCAGAGTGCAGAAGAAGACATCTTTTAAATGGAAATCAACAGTAAGGGCAGATTTTCCTGGAGCAATTAAAGCAATCAAAGTAGGCCAGCAGTAATACATGAAAGACACTTGCCCTCTTTTCCGTTCAAGTCCATCTAACGTCTTAAATCCTCCTTGGTCTGCCACTGACTGCTCCTGAAACTTGGAGTGTTTAAAAAAAGGCTTAAGACTGACTCATAATATAAGAAGATCTGAAGAGAAGGTGGTTACCCTTCATTAAAGCCATTGCATTTTTAATCAAACTTTACAAGGTCAGAATTGTTAGAGACTCTGGTCAGAATGGAATGCTAGCTGGATACCACATATTACAGTATATACTGCATACTGATGCTCACACGCAACTATGCTAGTTTTGTTTTCTTTGTGCGAAAAATAAATAAATAAATAAAAAAGTATTCTCGTAGCATCACATGGACTGTTTTTAAATATTTACAACATTTATTGAACTGTGATAATTGCGTTGCTGTCTATGGAGCTCTCAGATTTCATCAGAAATTTCTTCATTTGTTTTCCGAACAAAGGTCTTATGGGTTTGGTGAGTAATTAATGACAATATTTTCATTTTGGGGTGAACTAAACCTTTAAAACCATTTTTAACTGGTTTAAATACTAGCGTTCTAATCGTTTTGAACACTACATTAATGCTTAATGTCATCTGTTTGGTAACATGCATTCTTCAACTCAATTCTAAACTTGTACGTTCAACAGAAAAAGAGAAATTCATACAGGTTTGGTGAGTCAATGAGTTTTAATTTTTGAGTGAACTGTTCCTCAACAGTGTGGGTCTCCAGCCTTAGATACTGGATAACCAGAGACCAAATCTACTGAACCATCATTCAAGCAGCCACAGTTATATAACAGTCCCACAGTGAGGATGAACAGCCACGGAGGACAATGTCACACGGGAGATCAGGAGCAAGGGCACAATTTCACAACCTTAAGTAAACAAATCCTATTCGATTTCAGCTTTAGCTTTAACTCATCAGGCCTCTCAACATTCAAGATCAAGTCACTCCTAAAGCCTCAAGATGGAAAACATTCAAGCAGCATCAGGTTTCAGCTTTTCGTACAAAAATAACAAAAACTTGAACAGGATGTAAAATACAAACCTGAAACCTTTTCTTGATTTCCTTCACAGTTTAATTAGTAAAGACATGCAACTGTTTCATGCAGTGGATGAAAAGTTAATCTAATTAGCCAGCGTGCTGTTAGGCCTCTCTGATGATTAGACCTTATCAAAGAGAGTTTCTAAATTCATTAGCGAGGACCGTAACGAATACACACCCTGTCTATTGACTATACTTGCCCTTGTCCTTGCCGTCAGCAGCGTCTTAACATTACGAAAAGATCCATTTAAAGATTTGTCCACTGCCTGTCGCTTTTAATTAAACAGACTCTTTATTTCTTCAGGTCACTGGCTCAATCAATTGAAATTAAAATAAGCAAACACATAATATGCTGCTCCGTGCACAACTCAAAATAGGATTCGAAGATTTGCAAAGTCACTATATGCCAGTCATGTCAAGGAAGCACGGCAGAGATTAAAGCAGATTGTGTCAGACATCTGCCGTGACGAAAACACTTGGCACGTGCCAAGGAGGCCGCCACAGAGGAAAGAGAGCTCAACAAAGGAGGCAATCACAGCGAGGGGCTTTGTGTGAAAGTGGAGGAAGGGTAGGCGCCCCTATTCAAGTCAATTATGTTTTAGCGGCCGCTATTGGTGCTGCCATCTAATCACGGCCCCTCCCAACTCTCTTCGCCCCACCCTCTTATCAACTGAACACAAAGAGAGAGACAGAGAGGACAAAGGGAGGATGCTTCATTCCCATTAATGTGTAATTGTTAATTATTTCAGTACAACAAGCTATAATTGTAAAATTGTTATTTTCATGTAATTGCTAAAAGCTTTGGATATTTAGAATTTAGCGCACGTGTGTCATTATACCTAATTTTCAAAAACCTATTTTTCCTGTCCTCTAAATGCTGTTCCTGTCAACAAAGTCAGAGGTAAGCCAAAACCAAAAACAGAACAAAAAAAGCTATATTGAAAAATGCATTCCAGTATTTGTGACTCTGTAAGCTGATCTCATGAATAAAGATGAAAATAAAAATTTCATTAAAAGACAATAAAGAACAAAAAACGACAATAAAATAAAATAAACAATGATATTTTGCCAGTATTTGAGAAAAGGAACTGAACCTGTGATCTTGGTTTTGCTACTGCCATGCTCTATCAGCTCTCTCTCTGTTTATATATATATATATATATATATATAAATATATAGTTTATTTGCAATTCTCAAAATAATATTTTTTTTCATTGTGCATTCCAGTTAATTAAGCTGGGTTATTTTGACCAGGTTAATAAAAATAACCAGCTAACTAACACAATAAAATCATGATAACATGATTTTTGTAAACCGTAAAAAACGTAGTTTTCTGTTTTTACAATTGAACACTTTATATATCTATATAAATATATCTATCTATATATGTACAATTCTATTCACAATGAAAGACTAGGCTACAAATTAAATCCATACATGTCATGTTAAACACTAACAGGAAGTGACTCCATCTGAAAACATTCTCTACACATGTGCAGACAGGCCAGCCGTACAAGTACTATACTACTGCTACCAGATTGTACAGTTTAGTGTTGCAACAGTGTGTGTTTGACAGCATCCTGTAATTCACAGTCTCTTCCTGTTCGCTCGACATTATGAAAACTCATCCAGCTGCCAGTCTGCATCGTTTATTGGAGGGAGCATATTAACCAGCTCCAGATCAACTAGAAGGGCATCATAAACCCACATCCCATCATTCTCTGCTGACACAGCCTGTCAGTCATATTTCACAGTAAATCGCACCCCCAAGAGGATATTATGCTGTATGTTTGTTAGGCCAGCCGTTCTGCTTTTTACATGAGCAGATTTGGGACTTGCCGATCATCTGCAAAGCATGCAAATGAGACACACGGCTGGATAAACCAATGTTACAGCTCTCAGATTTAAAACGGAGTTCTTCTAAA
This sequence comes from Enteromius thamalakanensis, assembly GCA_032357475.1. Classification (NCBI taxonomy): domain Eukaryota; kingdom Metazoa; phylum Chordata; class Actinopteri; order Cypriniformes; family Cyprinidae; genus Enteromius; species Enteromius thamalakanensis. The sequence goes on from JAUCMT010000013.1 coordinate 15,387,312, forward strand.
CAACAACAAAGCAATTTCTAAAGCCTAAAAGAAGTGTGGAAATTTGGTGGAAGACACGAAACGAAACAAGACAAATAAAACACAACAAAAATAAAACAAACAAAACATAAAATGACAAAAAAAACAAACAAAAAAATACAAATCATGCTGCAGACAAGCAATAATAAAAAAAATAAAATAAAAAAAATCACAAAACAAAACACAAACTCCTCTCAAATGTTAAAATAGGCATTTTTTTAAAAAACACAATACACGTTGCGTAAACATTTTGTGTATGTCGCAAATGAGAATAAAACAGGAAGGCACTTACCAGGAATCGTTATTTAGTAAGATGAGTCAGAATATTCGGTAGCTGGATGCCTTTGGTTTACCGGCGAATGTTTTAAATTATAACTGAAGGTCACGGCTTTAGATAAGCGTCAGCTATCAGCATTAGTCAGAACACTGAGTCAGCAAGTAATAAGTTCATGTCCTACAAGACCATAGATCGTCTATTATAAAAGGTACGTCATCCGGAAGGTTTATGTCCTGTTCCATCTTTCATGTGATACACCTGTCTAACGTCGTATCTGTTAATAATCAATGGAGTTCTGGAAAACAGGAATATTTGCTTTCAAATCTTTTGTGTCTTGCGTCTTGAAGCACAAGTTAACAAGAGAAGACCACACCTTCACATGCTTCAACTGTCTGGAAAATAATGGGGCTATTATGTCATTTGACAACTTTCTAATGCTATTCAACTGACTTTTCACACTCCGGACTTCAAATTAAAAGCCCTGTTAAAATTTAGTCTATTATTCTTTTCCTTTTTTCATTTATACTATCTATGTAAAGACCTCTTGATCTGGAAAGCATCTACTGTCTACAAACGTCTCGCAGACGTCTTTCAGATGTCAGTTTTACATACATTTAATATCATAAACCTCTTAAAGACATCTAATAGTCATCTATTTCACATCTAAAAGGAAACGTCCCATGGAGTTGAGCAAATAACTTAAATAATACGTCTTGCAGATGTAAATGCAGACGTCAAATAGATGTCTCCTAAATGTACGTGTGATATTAGGGTGGATTATTTTACCCAGTTATTGTGCGAGTAGAACATTTTACCTTTAGCGTAGCAGGATGCTAACACCCTACCACAGCCTGTAGGTATTGGCTGCTGCATTCTCAAATCTTTCAATAAGCTGAATCCTTGAGAGAGAGATTCTTTTTTTTTTTAAATCAGAGCCTGATGACTCACAGAGAATGTGCTGAATCTCTCGCCTATTCAATAAAAACCCTCTCTGCATGAGTGTGTGGGCTGGCTGGATGAATGGAGAAAAACAACACAGGCTTGAAAGAGAGAGAAAGGGTGAGAGAAAAAGGAAATCATCTTGACTTAACACAGTCTAAATATGAGAGTCAGTGAAAAATATGGAACAAATGACGGACAATGCACGTGCAGTCAACAAAAACCAGCTGGTCAGGTTTTATAACAATCAACAGACTGTAGCGAAAGTCCACTCACACAACTATAAAGGGTGCTAGAGAGGCTAATGCCACCATTTGAGGTCTTTTCTTGTCATCCTACTATAATTCCCGTTGGCATGATTTGTGGCTTTGTAGATTATAGGGATTTAGATTAAACGATACGAAAAGGATTGGACAAGCTTTGCGTGTCGGCCCAGAAGTATGTTTGAGAAAAGACAATCAGTTGTCTGAACAGTCATTGTCAACTTGAGCGATTCATGTTTGGTCATGCGATCAAATGCTGTAGTTTCTACCTGCCTCTGTTCTGCAGTCAGTATTAAGTTTGACATCAATATTTACTTCTGTTCTCTCTAAAAACAAGGCGACGGTATTGACTGATATGTAATAAACAGGACTGAATGTAGACCCAATGACATAAAAAACGATTCCATCAATTTACTTGTAAGTACATCTTAATTAAGATCAAATCTCTGTTCAAAAAAGCATTTAACGAGGTACCTGGAAGCAAATGCAACATAGCATTCATAGCTGTTCAACCTACGTTTTGGCCTCCTCAAGGTTTTTCCAGAAACAATTCAGAGGAAATGTTCCAAGGAAGGATTAAACAATGAGATTAAATTTACTTCAATGGCAGCAGTGCCCCAAAAGCAGGTCACTCATGACCTGAAAAATCATTTTAAGTGCTCACAACAGTTGATTAAACGATAATCTTTCATATAATTTGGTTTTAAATTGGTCCGCTGGGTCAGTTCACACATAACTAGGCAGACCAGGCACGGACGGGCAGTTTTGGGATATTCTTGATCTCACACTCTTTTGGAAATCACCCAACAGACAGACTCAGCAGAAGGTGGTGGAGGGATGAAACAAGCTTCCTACAAAATATGGCAAGCACTCGTGGAGCCTGAAGTGGACCAGACCACCAATTTACAAAGCAGTAAGCGGAGAGAATTACATGATGCTGTACATCTGAGAAGCATGAAAACAGATCAGCACACTCCTCCTACCATTCTACGCTAATTACAAACATGGGCCTTTGGGCTAACCAGGAGACCTTAATACAAACATAGGTCTCTTATTACACATTTAACAAATAAACAAAGATTTGTTTTTATTTACAGCATTGATCTGATATTTCAATTGCATGTGCAACAGGGAATAAATGTTCAAATTATAAAACCAAATGAGACTTTTGGACTTCATATAAACAAAATTTAAACTAATAAAAAATGTTTAAGCCGCCAGACTCCAGCAATCATTCTAATATGCTGATTTGGTGTACAATGCTAAAAACCGTTTATACATATGTATTTTTAAGGCTCTTAAGAATATGCTGTTGTCCTTACATGGGTCTATAGGGGGAGAAAAGCTCCAGATGTTGTTGAGATTCTTCAAAGGTGGCCTGATTTTCGAGGTACTGACCCTCTAAACACACTGCTGTAATTGCAAATGTCAGCCTGTCCAAATAAGTCTGCGTTAATGTTTTGGGGTCACCGCACTTCAACAGGGACAGAATATAATGTTCCAGAACGGCGTTACCGCAGGCCACCAATGCAAAGACTCAGCAATCATGAGCTAACAGAGTGAGATGAGACTTCTCAGTAAAGTCGAGATGAATACTTCCATCAGAACTCAAAAGACTTCCAGCTAATTATGTAGACACATTCTCAGAAGTATTCAAACACATTATAAGTAGGCGCGTCACACATTTTCAGTGCGTTTTTACGGTACGTACTAGGATGCGTCATCACCTAGAAGGGAATGAAGACTAAAAAGCTTTTTAATTAGTCCTAAGGGAGAAGACAGAGAGCGTTCGGAGTCTGGTTTAGTCCCACAATGCTCAACAAATCTACAGAGGAAGGAGGATTTGTAATGCCATTCAAATCCTAATGGGCCTGATAATACTGTCTGCAGAGCTTGGACTCCCTTCCAATAGATCGCTTGCTGAGTGCCAGAAAAGGACCTGGGATCCTTTTGAGATTAGCTTTACATTAGCATTGATATATGTGGTAACATTAGGCCTAATTATCTGAGCTCATATATATGACTCATTCCTTGTTAAAGCTGTACATTTAATACCCGTGGGTTTAAGTTCACCACGTAAAAGCTGAACTGTAGCGGTTTACCTAAACATTATGGGATTTTGTGTAAAAATATTCATGCTACTGTGTAGTAATAGAAGCTACAGGAATAGATGTGGCTGTCACTTACACTGTTGTCAAAATCGTATTACTCATCTACGGTGCGTGGGTGCTGAAAAAAATTACACAATGAACTTCATCGTTTCATTGCAGAGCCTTATAAAAGCCGTTGTGATGTCACAAATACATGACAGCATTTGCTAAACAAAAGTGTCATCTGTTCTATTGCACTTTTGTTTTTTATTACAATTAATGCTTGTCATGCTATGAATGCTCCCTCGTTCACATTTCACTACAGAAGAGAGAGTCATACAATTAAGGAGCGAGCTAAGTGCGACAGAGGACATAAACACATAAATACAGTGTTTTCTTCAACATATGGATGTTGCAACAATGAAATTGTGGTATAATATAATGAATGTACATTACAAATTATTTTTATTTCTTTTGAATTTGTTCTTTTTTTTTTTGAAGCTTCATAAAATTCCGTTTTCAGAAAAATACTAAATCAGCATAAATGATTATAACATTCATAAGAAATCTTTATTGAGCATAAAATAAGCTTATTAGAATGATTTCTGAAGGATGATGCTGAAAATTCTGGATAAAAGCATCCGCTAAATATGTTAAATATAAAACTGTTATAACTTAAATATAAAACAAAACGATTTTACAATGTATTTATTTTTTAAATAATTAACATATAAATAGACAAAAACCTGTTGCCTTATGATTTTTTACATCTTCACTATATGTATATAAAAAAAAGAGATAGAGCACGTTGGTCTTTCTTCATACCTATTGAAGTATTAATATATTAAATTTTTTATTTTACATTTTTCAATGTTTTAGTAATTTAACAAATTGTATTTCAGTAATTAATAAAATACATAATTTCAGCTTTATTTCAATTAACAAAAATGGTTAAAGCATCAGTTAGTGCACATCCATTTAATACTTGCTTCTGTTTTATAATCAGAGTGCATTATGGGTTTAAAACAGCGAACAACTGTATACACATGTAGGGAATTAAGTCGTTCACACACCACTATGAAAGGTCTGACACCCCATACTGCAGATGATACGGAAATACAAGAGATATTCTAGATCTGTTTCCAGCTCTGTAAAGACCTGAATGAGAAACTCTACCAGGTTCATGGTTGAGGACTGACACGCATATTTATCTGCTTTTCCAGAATCATTCAGTTGAACGGTTTAATCCATTCCGGTTGAACAGCTTGTCACAGCAGGTGAATATCAGGCCACTTGGGTTATCACTGCCATACTACCATCCTCCAGCGGTCCTTAAGATGTCACTGGAGGTCGGTGGATCAGATTCACATGCACGCTGCAAGATGGCTGATTGGTCAAGGTTGGTCAGCTGATTCGCCGAACCATCCAGTGCAGGTGAAACAACCACCACATGATTCAAACAGGGATTAACACCCTTGGCCAGTGCCAGTCGATTCCTATTGGTGTGGAGTAGGCGGTGACAGGAGTTAAAAGGGTTAAGATCCAATTGAGCGCGATCTGTTGCGGGTTTGGCACATCTTTTGGCAGGCCACCTGCTCCCCTGTGCTAAACGGACCAGAGACAGAGGCAATCTGTCTCATCTATGAGCCACCATGCTCAGATGTCCACTGTGTTTATAAAATATGCATAAGTGCCTATATTTCTATGCAAGAATAAACATATAAATGGGTTGGTGTCAGAATATGGAGTAAACAGGTTCTGGGTGCATTGAAAAAATCATTGAGCCCTGGGGAAAAAAAATGCACCTGATTCCAAACAATCTCCATCTGTCATGTCTCACTCTTTCACCTCATCCTTCCTTTCTTCTCCCGCTTATTCAAATGCAGCCTTCTATTCCTGTCTCTTTCTCCCTCGCATTGTCTCAGAAAACAAATGCAAAAAGACTTTGGACCCTTAAGCTATAACTGTGTTTAATTTATATATGCAAGTAACTTATGCAATCAACTTTTAGATTTTTTTATTATTATTATTTAATTTTCTTAAACAAATAAACCAATATATATATTATTTTTTATGTTTTGTTTGAAAAGTAGGTTTGTGTTTTTAAAATAAACACCAGGGTCATTTTAGTAATATTTATGGCACTTATTAAATAATATTTTGTATAGCTTTATATTTCCAGTTTTTGTATTTTATTAGTTTAGCTTTATTTTTTTAATTTTTTTATATTTTATTTATTTTCCTTTCAGTTTGGTTTTAATAAAATAAATAACTGATTTTATTTCAATACGTTTTTTAATAATAAATGCCAATTGAATATGTTATTTTATTAACATTTATGCACTTATAAAATATGCATTAACATTTTGTTAGCTTTTTTTATATTTTCAATTTTCATTATAATATATTTATTTAGTTATTAAAAATGGTTTTTACTTTTGTCATTTTATTTTATTACTTATCTTTAATTTATTTTTAACTTTTAGTAAAATTAGCCCTTCAACATAGAACTTTTATATTATTTATATACATTATTATTTATATATTTATTATTTATTTATTTTAAGAAGTAATAGAATTAGTATATTTAATTTTATGTACTTTTTTAAATTTATTTTAAGTTTTAGTCAGTTTTGTACTTTTTTTTTTTACTTTGTACAGTTTTGTACAGTTTTGTCATTATTTCATGTACTTACTAAGGCAAACTTTCCATTAGTGAATAGTTAAACTAGTAACATTTATATTTGTAATTTATTTCAGCTTTATTTGTAATATTTTCGTTGAGTTATTCAGTAACCTTATCCAATGACATTCATGCATCTTTAAGTGTGGCTTAAGTGTTCAAATACCTTGTAGGCCTACTGTATATTTAATGGGTTGCCTTTGGGGCGAGGAAACCCCCCTAATAAAGGTGATGAGTGAGCAGATTAACTCTTTAATGCCGGGCTCTCTCCAGCACAGCACCTCTCCTCCTACACTGTCTGGCTCACAGTAATCCACTCTGAAGGACAATGACGGAGACTATCTTGCTAAGTGCTGTGCACTTTTCCATGCCTAATTACATTCTCTAAAGCATGTGAAGAAAGATAACACCACCCCCATAAACCCTGAAGCAACATGAACGCAGTAACAGTGCTAGATGATTTCAAACAATAAACATGATCTATGTGCCTGTGCGACTAGCATATAGCTCAAAACCTCTTTTTCATTTGAAAGAAAAAGTCATGCACGTTTGGCAGAGAAAAATGATGATTCAGTTTTAATTTTTGAGACAGCGGTGCCTTTAGGATGCCTTTAAATGTGCAGTACTCTCTTTTTCAGCAGCCTGTTCTAGAAGTACCGCATTCCATCACTGCTCAGTATTCGCTCTGGGTGCTCACAGTATCAGCACTGCATCAGAGATGCATACAGCAGACTGGGACGACAGAGATGCACATGTACGCACACATTTCCCTCCTTTTTGACGGAGCAGGCTTCACACAAACCACAACCAGCGTTACCAGCCATCAGCATAGATCCAGCCAATGAGAAGCGGAGATAAAAATGCATTTCCTTCGCACAAACCAATCACACGGCAGATAAACAGAGAGAGTGGCAACATAAACAGATACACTAGGACAGAGAGCTAGTGTGCTTCCAGAACAGATGCGGCTTTTTTAGGGGCAAAGCACCGCATTCATCCCTTTTCTGCACAAACACATACACTTTCCCTCATTAAAGTGCGTCACGCATCCATTTAAATTCCATTTAATCTAAGAAGACTCAAATAATTTGCTTTCAGGCACCAAACACGACTTTATATTCGAGTACTGCTTTACTGAGACGAGCAACATTTATCCGAATCAGGACCACACACCCCCGGGAGAAATCCATTACACAACCAGGCACTAAACAGGATGCCTGTTGAAGTCAATTGAGTTTATCCTCTCAGTATAAGTGCAGTTCATCCAAAAAGCTCTGGCTTGGCAAAGCTCACTCTCTCTGGGATTTGCTGGGATACTCTGCATGCGGGACGGCACTTGATTGAAACAAACCTGGCATTGACAGAGTCGCAAAAAGAGACATACAGAGGCAAAAGAGGACGAAAGACAGACAGGTGGCGGCACTCTGGGGGGGACAAACAGGCTCAAAGCCCATCTGGTGGGACCCCAGCATCTGTAAGGATCGGACAACACCCCAAAAACGATGCGTGTGCCCGATGAGGACCAACCATATCAAAACGTTCAGCATATTTGGACAGGATGTTCCGTCCACGTTTTTTGCTCACGGCTATAAAATATTCACTTAAAAGCTTCTCATATCAATTAATTATAAGTGTGTGAACACACTCAAAAAAATGTCTAAACAAATGTTGTAAAATTGACAATTAAAAAAACATATTACGAATGCAGGACTTACCGATACAAGCTTGTTTAGATATTCTCGATACGTCCACAAAATAAAATAGAAATATATTAATAAAAAACAATTACAATATTAAAAATACAAAATAATGATTCACTTGCAAGCAAAGAAAAAATTCAGTAACGAATGTCCTTTAATACGCAACGCTACTGACAACAGCAACAAGACAAGCTGGTGCAGGCAGTCACGGCGAGATGCTACAATAACAGCATCCCCCTTTCAGAAAAGGATGGATAAAGGAGGGAGTGACAGGCGCACCGGAGAAACAGGAGGGGAGGAGGGGAGGAGGGACACTATGGAGCATGCTCACTGAAAATCCCTGGGTATTTAAGTGTCACATGACTCGCTCTGAGTTGTCAGTCATCTCGGGTTAAAAAATGAAGGGAGGGAAGGAGGGGGAAGAGAGAGAGAGGGAGAGATAGATGGGGGAACATTATGTTGATGGGTACAGTGCGGAACGGAGCGGTGGGTGGCGCCATCACAGCTGCTGTTTTTTTTCCTTTTAATTAAAGAAAGAGGGAGAAATGAAACTGTAATCTCTCATAGCCCACCCCCAGGCAAGAAGCCCACCAATGACATGTGTGTTTCCGGCTTAGAGCCATGGATTAACCCTTTATCAACCGAGATAGATGCGCACACCAACACACATATATATATATATATATATATACACACATACATACATACTGTACATGCATACAAATATACATACTAAAATTGGTTATAGTTTATATTAATGTACTCCAAACTAGTAATGCATATATATTTATATTCAATAAAAATATATTTAATATTTGTTTGACAGCTATATATATGGATATATATTAGTGGTGGACCGTTAACGCGAGACTCTTATCGCGCGATAAAAAAAATATCGCCGTTAATCTATT
>JAUCMT010000013.1:15397006-15408379 GCA_032357475.1 Enteromius thamalakanensis
AATGTTTTATAGTGTTCCTGAATTTATGAGTACCAAAAAAAAAAAAAGCCACCAAGGACATTTCAGTTTGGTCTATCCTTATGGCTTGGTCCGTCATTTGCAGTATTTTTCAAATGGACTGAATCAGCACACCAAAATAAACCTTCTACTTATACTAAAATACCATACATGCCTACCAGTTTACACATTTCTGTTACTTTCACATTATAATCCAAAATTCTAGTGTAGTCTTGCTCTATAGCACGCTTCTCGTTAACAAACGAGTTTATGTGTAAGTCTATAAACATAAACTAAATATAATCGTGGACTTCACTTATTTGCTTACTGGAAAACCAAATAAATATATAATACATATTCCCCCAGTTTCACAGACAATGCTTAAGCTAGTCCCAGACTAAATTGTACGTTATAGCTGTTTCAGATGCAAAAATCTTGCTCTGACATATCTTAAAACATGTCAGTGTCATGTTCTGTATTAAGATGCACACCTGTAATACTTTCTAATAAGGCATTTTTGTGAATATTGCTTAAATATCTTAATTTTACTAATGCCTAAGCTAAGCCCTGTTTGTGAAACCGGGTCATTGTATCACAAAGTAGAAAAAATGGTATAGGGTTGAATAAAAATAAAATATATAAAATGTAAAAGTGCTTATGAATGACTTATCTTGAAACGATCCAGACAAGACTGAGATGACATCACACCAGGCTGTTCAACCAAAGAACCAGAGTCAGTTGTCAAAGGAAGCTAAAATTGCGGCGTCTTCAGGTGACAGGATACCATTATTCCGTCGAGAACAATTACCAGGCCTCAGTCCTGAGATTGGAATATTAATACGCACTATAACGTGCACAGAACTCGTAAGTACTGTATTACTTATACATACTGTGTACTACAGTATATACTGCTTACTATTTTTAGTACACAAAACGAAGACAGTAGACATTATTCAAATGCTTGAAACAGTAGACTAGTGCCACTTCATCTCCTGGTTGTACGGAAATAAAAACGATTGTTCTATATTTTTTAATTAAGCGAATTTTGGCAAACTGATTAAAAGGATGAACAGCAGCTTGAGGCAAATTTAAATTACTTCCAGTTCATGCATTACACAGGAAATGGATAATCAAGGACATTGCATTATGGGATATTGTGTTGTACAAAGCTTACCTCCTAGAAAACAAGTCTCACAATAATATCTTTTTTTATAATAGGTCATATGCCAGTGATGAGTTAATAACAAGTAAATACATAAAACATAATCTATACAAATAAAAAGTCAACAACAGTCAGTTTTTCTGCATTGCTTTTTAATTTTAATTCAATTAGGACTAGTCTGTTTTGTCACAAATCCCATTACAGATGCTTAACTGGTAAAATGTATTACAAAAATAAAATGCTTTTATGTTAATTATACTGATTAACAAATTACCTTTATGCTTCAACATCAAGCATATCATATTTCAGATCAATAGTTCAAAAACATGCATTTTGTCCCTGCATTTCACCTTTATAGTCAAAACGTTAATATGTTTGTCACAGCTGCCACAGTCCAAAGCACAGAGAAAAACCCCATTACACGACAGTGATTTATTTCCACATATGGATGTGTCCAATAAATAGTGATAGGGAATAGAACATCTTTCCATTTAGTATCATGCAAATACATTGCACGAAGGCCCACGCTCATATATCGTCACTCTAACACAGGAACAGACACAATATAAGCATTGCTCAGCTCCGGCAAAATACCACTAGGTTTAATGTGGATAATGAGTGTAATTACTCTGGGGAATCATTCACCCCGTGCGCCCCTGTGGCATCAAACACTGAGGCCTGGCTTAATGATCCTTCGCAGAGCAGAAGTATGTTATCTTTGGCTTTGAGGTTACAACACGAGGGGTTTGCAAGGCATGAAAACAGCAGGGATTGGAAAGCTAACACCTCAATTCCCTTCCAAAATACTTTTTCTCTAATAGAGTTCTAAGAGAAAGATGGATGTCAGTTTAGTGTTGCTTCAGGGGGTAAGTTAGAGCACTTTTGTGTACGGTTCGTGCATCACTAAACCAAATCATATAAATCACTAAATCCATTCAAGCATAAGTGGGAAGCCTGCAATTTAAAGGACATGACATGTAGGTCCTCTTTGTTTTTCTCCTTAAAATACAACTATTGTATTATGGGGTTAAAAAGGACAGCCTGACTTGTGGCAAAAAACAAAATGCAAATTTCCGAAATCCACACGACACTCAGAACAAAACAATTCAGCAGACTCAAGTGAGGTGACCTTCCCTGGCAGGAACTTGGATTTGTGACTGGTGAGCCCTTTGAACACTGAAGGGCCTCCTGATGCCCTAAATGAATCTATTGATATATATTATTTCTTATTCATGGTTAACGCTTGCTGTCAAACAACCAACAAGGCTTTTAATTAGCTAGTACTGTGTAGTCTCTGAAAAACGTCCAGACGGAAAGTTGGAGAAAGGCAGTAGCTGACAGTCTCTTCAACTTCCTGAACACGGCGCTGAAAACGGCAGCGGTCCCGGGCCATTTCCTCCCAGGGTCCATGACGGTCCTCATCGCTGCTGGCATAGAACTCCTCGACCTCTTCTACAAATGTTACCTGTGAAAGGAATAATAATAAAGTGTTTTTAGTATACTGTTCATAAAGATATTACACACACACACATTAACATTGTCTTCAGAACTACAGATTAACATGGCAACCAATGCATCACAATGGATATACTGCTAAATTAACACCCAATGCGCTTATATTTCCTCCCATCACCTGTTGCTAAGTAACATGATTTCGTTTAAATTGGTGATGTGTAATGTGTGAGTGAGTATATGATTGCTCATAAGGCATCTGAGTGGTTGGGAGTGCCATCACCTCAGACCAAATCTAATGACTCTGGCTAGTGTGATGCCAGAGTCAAGACATGCAGCACGCTATAAAGTGATAATGAGTAATGGGCAGAGCACGAACTCAGTCTCCCTAGAGACAGCAAAATGGAACCATTGCATCAGATCATCACAGGCAGGGGAGGAAAGAAAAAAAAAAGTAGAAAATGATATTGCATGGTTTTACATCATTTTCTCAAGCTGGCCTATACTGCCATGTTGTCAAACAACGGAAATAAGGCAGAATGAAAGTGAGAAAAGAGATTAACTGATGCTACCAGTCATGGAATAAAATAAAAGATTATCATCATGCATATAAAATACAATATTGTTGGATTGATGAAGACCTAAGGCCATTGACCATTATTTCAAATATACAAAAAGGCACAGTTTATTCTGTATGCTCTATTAGTTATTCAAAATACAGTTATTGGCAACACTTTAATTAATAATTAACTATAATAGCAATGGGCACATTTTTTTTACAAAATGTATCAATCTAGATGATCCTTCTAAAATCATTCTAATATGCAGATTTGGTGATCAGGTTAATATTTTAATGTAGCTTAATGTTTTGTGGGAACACCCTTTAATGAGTACAAAGTTCAAAAGAACAGCATTTATTTGACAATCTTTTCTAACATTATAAAGTGCATCTTACTTAATTTAACATTTAATGCATCTTAATGCAAAATATTTTTTTTCATATTATATTTTTTCAATCTTTTTAATGTTACCTAACTAAAGCTTTTTTAAACTGTTACCACTCTCTAATACATACAATTAATTAATTTCCTTGTGCCACTGCTGCAAACACCTCAATTTCCTCAATTTAGTCTTATCTTATCTAAAACAACTATGTAAGATATTAAAAAGAGCATGTTGGCAGTTTAAAATTGACTTTCCTAAGGAAATAACATAAACTGTACTTCTAGTTTACTGCTAGATTAGTAACAACAGAATGAGTCAAAGGAGGAGTAACTTTATCCATCTAATTCACTCTGCTATTCCAGACATAAGGTGTTAAATCCTCCACACTATGTCACACCTTGTAAACAAACAAAACATTCAGAAAGATAATTGTATAAGTGGTTTTAGACTGGAATGTGTTAATGCATCTATTAATACAGTGTAATGTAATACAAACCTTCTTCAGCTGAACAGCCGTGGCACTGCTTGAGCATGGCACAGGGGAAATCTCTGAGAATCCACTGTCCAGCCTCTCCTCAGCCTCCTCTCTCTTGTAGCGAGGGGTTCCAGGCACTTTCTCCACCCGGCACCCTTTGGTGGTTTTCAGAGTCTGTAAAGGGGCCTGGAAGTTGAGGAGGCTGTAAGGATCTGCCGAGCAGCTGAAAGCGTTCCACAATCTCAGATTCTCTTCCTCGTCCATCTCACAGGCGTCTTCGCTGGACTCATTCTCTGAGAGTGAGGGTGGCGATGGAGGAGGCGAAAGCCGGGAGGACATATGCGCTGGTGGAGACTCTGAGACCAAAGAGTCTGTAATCGCGGGGTTTGGCTTGGAGGCTGTCCTTATGGGAGCTGTGAAGTTCCTCGGGTTATAAGGATCTCCGTTTTGGCACAGAGAATCCCACAGCCTCTCAGTCTCCGAGTCGGCCTCCTCACCATCCGAATCTTCTTCAGATTCATCATCGCTGTCATCTAGGTCCTCAGAATCTGAGAAGTGGGATGAGCCTTCGCTGTCAAAGCCATCATCGTCATTGCTGTCCCAATCGCCATCATCCTCCGATTCGGATTCGCCGCTGCAAGGGCTGCCCATGATGTAGGCGATGACCTTGTTTTGACATTGAGGAGCGGCTAAAAAGGACACGTTTTCAGCAGCTGGAACTGTTGCCGCTTGCTTTTCGGAGTCCTCTTCCTCTCTTTTCTTAACTTCTACTTCACTAGTGACAGGTTCACTGTGGGACTCGCTCCCTGTAATGTTAGTCTGAGATGAGCTGTCCTCGGAGGCAGCAGGGCTGGCTGTTTCCGACACCTCCTGTTCCTGGGAAAGCAGTTTCATGTGAAGCTTACTATTCGAGTGTTCTTCCTCCCAGCTGGAGTAGCCATTATCTTGGTCTGGAGTCAGAATTGCCACCTCACTGTAGGCTCTACAACAAACCAGTAGTTGCTGCTCAACATCTAGTGGAAGCTGGTATGAGTTTGGGAGGGATTCTGCTTTGGGCAGGCTTGCATTGTGGGTCAGCTCTTTAGAGCACAAGGGTCCAGCGCTTTCGTTGTGCATTGACCACCCATCATCGCTTTGACAATAGCCGACACTGTGATGTTCTCCACAATGCTGCCAGCTCGTATCAGTCTCTTTTCTGCTTTGTGCTACGTTCAGCAGCCAGTTCGGAGGTCTGTCACCGGCCTCCAAAAGTCCGCCCCACCGCCAGCTGTTTGTGGTTCGCACTGACGGCGTATCCGGGCTCAACTCGCACCCGTTTTCCGGTTTCGCGCGCCTTTTTTCTTGAGTGTTCTGTAAAACCTGGGCGATTAAGTTCCTCGCCGTTTTGAGGTACCCGGCCGACGATTGCTTCTGAAGCTTAAAATCTTTCTGGGGGGTGCTCTGAATTCCCAGTTCACTCAATGAATCGTGCGTGAACCAGGAAAGAGTCTCTGCGTCTCCAGAGGACGCGCCAGGTGCGTTTTCATGCTGGCACTGGAGGTATGCCACTTTCAGAGGGGCCAGAGAGTTTCCGATGTCTAGACTTGACTTCATTTCAAAAGCTGTTTGCGTTCTTCCGGGGAAATACCTTTGAAGGAGAGACCACGCAGGCCTTGAAACTAGAGAGAAGACACTTATCCACGAGCTGTCAGCGCGCTCGTCACTGTCACGCGCGGACCGCGTGTCCACTTGAGAAAAGTGTCCATGAGTGCTCATACTTCTGAAAAATATGAAGTGCGTTAAACTACATAAACGAAACGAAAACAGCACAAGCTAACTTCCTTTTAAGAGGCCGCTCCTTAAACACACAGTTTAGATTTTATTTGCATAAAAGTGCTAGAGTTTAGAATGTCAGGTTTCAATGTCTCTAACGTTACAATGTTAACAACAATGCAGAACAGTTTTAATACAACCTAAATATGGCCTTAGCTAGCTAACGCAGCTAGTAGCAAGCTTTAATGTATGGCTAAATGTTAGCTACGAAAAAAGTAAAACACTCCGTTTCTCATTCCTTTGAGCCCTTAATACCATCCATGGGTACAGATAAATATTCTCCGGGGTAAGTGTTCATGTCGTTTAGGCTGTGTTGAGTCCGACCCGGCTCGCGAAAATAGCTTCAGCGTCCATATTGACCGCAGTATTAACGCCAACTGTGCCGTCCTGAGGAACATAACACCACTTATTTCGGTTTGAAGGGGTTGTAGAAACAGCAGAAGGAACGGAGAGGCATTTTGAGGTGGTGTAAGAGTAAGAAAGACTGATGTACTCCAAATGAAAGCTTGAAACAAAAGCCATTTTTACGTCGGAGTGGAAGCGAGTGTCGGTTCTTCAACTGTCTGTCTGCTGTCACCTCAATCGCGCCCAGCTGCCGCGTTTTCGGAGGAAAATACTGTAAGTTGTTGGAGAAAAAACGATTGTACCGTCAAAATCGAGGCAAAGTGATCCACTTAGGTTTGCCAAACAAGCTGTTTCACTTTTAATTCGTTTTAAATAGAAATATTTGGAGTTCAGACTCGTTGACGTTGCCGTTTCGCTGGCTAGCCGCGGAGCTAAAGCGGAGAGATTTCATCAGAAAGGCTGTAAGGGAGCGTCTCTAAATTTCAGCAGCGCTACTGCGCTCTAAGGGACAGTGGTAAAATTCTGATCTCACGTGGAACTTGGTTATATAAGATGTTCTGTGCATGTCACGCAATGTCTAGGCAATACATACACAAATCCCTCAAGATCTTCTAAATCTGTTTGAGCTCTCTTCTAGTCGTTTTAACTAATCTAGTCTATGTCCAGTGAGATTTTCAGCATGAATTTGACAGATCCATTTGTGCCTTGGTGCAAAGGCTTTTTTTGTTTGTCTTTTTGGAGGAACTGCCTTATTGTGCATGCTATATATAAAACATATATTTTTTCCATTTCTTTTTCTGTTGTTTTTAACTAAACATTAATATATATACATAAAATGCAGTCTTTAAATAATATTATATTTAAAAAATAATATAAAAATATATATTTTCTTAATTAAATAATTAAAAAGGTTATTGTGACTTCTTATCACCCTCATTTTTTGCCCTAAGATTTAGAGATCTTAATTCATTCCACGGTGGAAATAAGCTTCCATTAATCTAAGTCTCAGTGGAATGTTTTAATTTGATACATTAACATGAATGAATGAGACATTTATGTCATCATAATTCTCTAGAGGAGTATCAGAACAATGAGTGAAGTGAAAAAACATGGACTGCTCAGACAGGCAATGAAAGCCTTTATGATAAACCCCAGTCTGATGTAATTCTTACATCAGGGTGATGACAGCCAAAACAGCATATGGGATAAAGTCACCAGTGTCTGAGTGAAACGGATTGTTGGGGTCAGTCATGCACAACTGAGATTTGCATGAATAAAATCGAAACAGGGTAAATATACATATATAGAAGACTAGTGTTTTGCACAAGTTTCATCATATGGCGTTGATCATTGCACCATCTTTGTAGAGGTTTGTGGTCCAAAGTTAAACTGGTAGCAAGGCAAGAACAACAGTGTCAAGTCAGTTTCCCTGTGCATTTATTAAGTGCAAATAAAGTTTAAAAACATGGTTTGAAATGAGAAGAAACACATTAAACCTTTTGTCTAAAAATTAATATAATGGGATAAAGCCCATTTACAATCCATAAATCACAAAGCATTTACAGTATGCCAACCCCATTGATTTTATTCTCCCATCCTCCTTTATTAATGAAAATAAGGGGTCACAGATGTTAGATAAATTCTATACCTTTAAATCCAAACTCTTCTGCACATAAACAACAAAAAGATAGCTTTTCTGAAACACACAGTTTTCCTCTATGGGTTGGCATGCAATCATACAATCATTTTCCATGTTTAAACATCACACAGCAGTGCCATTAGTAGGGCATACAGCACACACACACAACCATTCGTCTAAAGAAAGATCAATACTTTAAACAAAAATGTACTACTTGTGTGAAATGGAGCTGGTTTGTCTGGTTAGAAAAAGCTACAGAACAGGGACTGCGTTGACCTGGATAATCATACCTAAGTTTGCTTAAGGCTACTGGATTGTTAAGATTGTTAGAGCACCTCGACATACAGGGTTGCACTTTCAACTTGTAGGTTATTGATTTAAAGATATAAATTTAGTTAAGAACTGTTCCTTTTCTTCATAGTTTTACTTTTCTTTTTTCTTTTTTTTTAAACAAGCATTAATTAAATTGGACACACATTGCAAAATAAGATTAAATATAATTTAAGGTAACTTCCAATTTCTCATTTCCTCTTTCTGTGAACTATAAGGTTGTTTTTTTCCAAATCAAACTGAGTGCAAAGTAAAGCAAGTTGGAATGCAAAATCAAGTTTTAAAAAAATTATACTGTGGTATAATTAGCATTTAATTTACATGCAGTTTTACATACCAATGAGGAATGGAAATACTGACAGAACTAGTCTAAAGCTTTCATTTCTTTCCCCCTTTAAAAAAAAAAGTTAACCAATAAAACTTGGAAAAATCAAGGTCAACGTACTTGACAAACAAATGCAAAAATGCAGTATTTATCCAGTAGCAAGTTTCACAGCATGCAAATAAACTATTTTTAAACAGAAATGTCCTTGTGAGTCCCTTCAAAAGCATTTCCTGCATATAAAAGTGTGTGCCATCATTTTGGAAGGAAACAAATTTTAGAGGCTTATGCAAAGAAATTAATATTCCTCGTGGTTTGTCTCTCTTGTTCAATATACTGTACATGCAAGTCATGGTTTTATGCACCCGCCTATTTAACATAATCAAAAATCTACATTCACTCTGTTCTGTTTGTCATTTCCTGCAGTGGTTATATGGAGAAAGTTAATTCCACAACTTCAAGCCAAAGACTATCAAGTGTTCATCCCTTTTTCATCATCAGGTAAATGCCACAGCCAATGGGAAAATACCCAACTTACAGTACAAAAACGGCCCTCGCTACTAATTCCTAGGTAAATCTGCAAAATCTGATACAAAGAGACATAACTAATGTCACAACATAGCTCAAAATTGAGCCACAATAGTGAAACATCTTAAAAAGAAAATAACTTAAATTTCCAATTGCATTTTCAAGAAGACAAAATGGGGCTTAGTAGTTTCATGGACAGCAATTTTCCAGAAATCCCCCCAAAAATATGGCGCATGGAAGTCAGTTATCCTTTAAATATTCTTTTCACCAATCCTTGTGTCACCAAATGGTTTTCGTCCAACAAGAACTGTATTTATATATCCAGAATCTGGTTCACGTGGTGCACGGTACCCCACCAGAACAGTATCAAGTGATGACACTCCATCACCGAGTCTACACGTCTCCTGGGTAGGAGAGTCAGCAAACACAAACCCCCACTGGGGGAAACAGCCTTCTGAGCAGCTGGGTAACTCCAACTCCTGACCCATAAGCAAAGACACGAACACATGCACACCGAAGGACACAAGTAAAATCCTTCACTTCCACACAAGTGTTAGCGGTTTATGTCAGAGCCTCTGGCGCCAAGCTGGTGCCAGCCAACCCAGCAATGGCCCGGGTTGAGGTCCTTCAGTTGGATGATGGTTTCACCCAGGAGGGTGTTCTCCCAGAATGCACCCTCGCTCAGTACCCGCAGGTGAATGGTTCTCTGCTGCAAATCACCACGTGGAATCTTGTCATACACCAGCTGCCAAAAAAAGACAAAGTGACCTCAGTCAAAAATCATCATTACAATAAAATGCAACATGCCTGCCTGCTTTTTGCCCATAGAATTTTTTTAAATCTTCGTTATAGTGTCTTTGTTCAGTCAAATTGAAGTCAAAGAAATTAAGGTTTTCGAGGAAAACATTCCAGGAATTTTCTCCATTTATTGGACTTCAACAGGGGCCAGTGGGTTAAAGGTCTACACTGCAGTTTCAGTGCAGCTTCAAGGGGCTGATTGGGATCCCAGCCAAGAAATAAGGCTCTTATTAGCTAAACAAGCTGTCATTTAAAAAAAAAAAAAGTAATATACTTTTTATATACTATAAGTATATATATTTATATACTTTTTAAACCACAAATGCTCGGACTTGCAGTAGGCACATTGGAAAGGTCAAGTGTAATGCAGGAGAAAGTACTGACCCACTGTTTACAAAGCGAGCACGATTTACAAAAAAAGAGTTTTTCACTTACTTTTTTGAACTGACATATACAGACAAGGAATTAATCTTCCATGACTTTTCCAATGTGATGATGGAATGCATGAACATGCACAGAGCTAATGCAAGACAAGCATCTGTGGTTAAAAAGTGTATACTTTTTTTTTTTTTTTTTTTTTAAATGACCAATCATTTAGATCATCATTCCTTATCCAGGATCATGTAGGGCCTTTGAACCTGCACTCTAGTTTGGATCTACAACCCACTGGCTACCACTGAAAATCTGGAATGTTTTCCTTGACTGAAGAAAGAAAGAATCTTGGATGGCATTATTATTCTGGAAATGTTTGTTCTGGAACTAATTCTTTGACAACTCTAAGGGTTAGAACTACAATCCCATAAAAACAAATGATAAAAAAAAAAATAATAACAAAAACCTATAAAGCAAAGCTTTTAACTTTTAAAATCCTAGTGCCATCTAAACGTGTTGTTTTCTCACCATCTCATTGTAAGTGGGGTTGCATGTTCGCCGGGCTGCCTTGGTCTTCCTCTTACTAGTTTTTTGAGGGTCTGGGAGGAGGTACACCTTGACGTATGGATCAGGATCTGTTCCGTCCTGCAAGGTTTGCTAAAGAAATAACCATACCACAGGGTGAGTGCCAACTCAACTTTTTACATACATTATGAGCATATGCATATAAGTAATATCAAACACTCACCAAGCCTCTTATGTGCATCACCATAATAGAAAGCTTGTCACTCTTGTACAGAATTGTGAGCTTCACTTCACCCGCTACTGTACCGGGCACAGGAGCCCAGGACACATCTGTAAAAGAGAAATTGGATTTAGTTTAGTAAAAGTTTGTGTATGTGACTTGCAAGGTGCATTAAAGGTGAGTTTATGTAAATAAAATAATTTCCAGAAGATTTCCAGAGCTCAGACTGACAGGACATGAACCTGTTGAACAGAGACCTTTTTCACAAATCAGATAATGTGACCACATCAGCTGCCACAAAGCAGCTTTTACTCATGATGACATTTAATATTTAACTAGTTGTGATAAACTCTCATGGAGTAAAATATTTGATGCCATAAACCAGGTAAGATGATACACTTCCTAAATTATAAACAGAAGCTAAACAGTATATTTATATATGAACACATTT
>JAUCMT010000013.1:15408453-15435013 GCA_032357475.1 Enteromius thamalakanensis
AATATAAACATAATAAATAAACTTAGCATAAACACATATTATGTAAAGAAAAACTTTTATTTTGGATGCGATTAATCTTTTGACAGCACTAATAAATAAATATATATAAATATATATATATATATATATATATATATAAAAAATCCCATTTATATTTTCTACAACAAAAATTTTAAAGACAACATGCTTCAAAGTAACAAAAAATACTGATTAAAATCTAATATCTGAGAACAAATTGTTTCAAAGTATTTTTAACTTTCTAAAATGCAAATCTATAACTAGTGCTGTCAATGCAATAGAATTTTTTTTACACTATTGTTTTACACTACACTCATGTCATATTGTATTAGGCTTATGTTGTGTGATTGCAGACACATTACACTAGTAGTTAAAGATAAAACTCTGACCCAAGTACTGGGTGTATCACTTAGTCACAGATGAGGTCACATGGCCTTCAGCTGATTGGCCCATAAACAATTTCTTTACACTAACTCATGCTGATCTGCTGCGATGACTGGCTGAACTAGTTGACCTTTGAATCCATCACATATTTAGGCATGTGTAAGGTGAATGATTCATGACAAGTGTATGTGGGTGTGTGTATAAGAGAAATAAGGAAAAGAAGCATACCTGCTGGTTTATTATGGAGAGCATTAACAACAGTTCCTACACTTCCTGCCCGTTCATCTCTTGGTAGAGGGTGAAAGAAGGTGTAGATCAGATCACACTGAAAAAGGAAAGGGTAACGTAAGCTCATAAACAGCCACTAAAATAAGAAGGCGTCCAGTCACAGTAATAGCATGGGTGCCATGCGATCTGTTTGCATTCTTAAAATGTACAGCTGAGAAAGTGAAAGTGTCCACGTTCTGCCTAAACACTGATATGGACTGCTTACAGACAACACGTGTCTGTATTCACAGAACATGGACAATTTCCAAGAAACATGCAAGTCAATATGAAACTTAATTACTGCAAACTGTACACATTCTATTGACTATTAAAATGATTCAGAAAATAAAAGAATGATGGATGGTTACTAAATGTAAACTTGCTCTTTACGATATAAAAGTTCAAAACATTTTGGGGTAAGATAGATAAGAGAGTAATATTTTTATTCTTCAAGAATGCAATAAGTTATCAAATGTGACAATATTAAAATAAAGTTATTTAAGATGATAGTTTTTACTGTTTTTTTATCAAATAAATGCTTGGTGAGCAAAAAATATGTTTTGTCAATCATAGCAACCCTAAAAGTTTGAAATGTAATGTACATAGATTATGAAAACGTAATGTGCAAAAATTATACCAATACTGTAAGCGGGGGCCAAATGTTACCTGTGCCACCTCTTGAGCAGCATGGATCAAGTGCCAAACATATCCATTTAACTCCTCTTTTCTCCTGTCTGCCAGGGCCTCGCCTCGAGACCGGCCAATCACAAAGCGGCTGGGGAAGCTATGGGAACATTACATTGAAAGCGGTGTGTGATTACATGAAGAGCATTGCTACCCGTGGCTTATGTTTTGCCACTCAGCCATTACTACAGTACATGACCCTGAAGAGGTTTATTGTGCAATAACTGACAGGTTGTATATTATCATTGCTCAGTTCATTGATACAAACATTACTGGGAAGAAACATACAACAACCAGCTTTCATTATTTATCTTTCAGACTAAATATATCCACTGATAACGGAAATCCGCAGTAATTTCCACTACATTTAGGAGTTTATTATTTCTCTTAAGAAAATATTTAAAAGGATAGGTAACCCCAAAACTTGAGGTTGAGTAAATTACAGAATTTTATTTTTTTTGGTGGATTATCACTTTAAGGTCAAGGCGTACCTGGGTAGTTTTGAGGAAGGGAAGATGAGCTGCAGTTTACTGTGAAGTTCATGGAACTCTTCAAAGGTCCTTTGGACTAAAGTTGACCCCTGTTGACCTTCCCGCTCCACTTTCACCACATAAGACTGCATTCAGGAAAAAAATACATTAACACCAAGATGCACAAATGGATTTGGGCTACAATGCACATTTAATGCAGCAGACTTACATAGCCCTTGCTTGGAGTATAGGTTTTGATGTGTCTGCAAACAAACAGGCTGCGGATAACTCCGTCACTCTTTAGAGTGTAGACGCGTGGCGCAAATGACAGAACGGGGCGCTCCTCAGAGGATGCAAACTTCATTTGGGCCAGGTTATGGATGAAGAAGTTTAGCTTAGTTGCCACACTGCCAAGACTGGACTCAATGAGCCTAGAACATGGGATAAGATTCACATGATAGCCAAAAGATAGATGGAATTGAAGGACTCTTGAAAAGTTTTCAATTCCAAGGATGTCCTGATTGGTTCCTGCTCGTTGTTAGGTGGCTACCAATCGCAACACTCTACGGTTTCTTAAAACGAAGGACATCAAGAGAAAATGGGAGAAAGACTCCAAGTTCTCACCTGGTGAAGTGCATGGTAGCATCTGCTTCTGATTCATGTGGTCTCAGAGCATCATAAACATATTTGAGATCATCCACATCAGACAACTCTGGTATCCCACTGGAGAGCATCTACACACAAGGTTACAACGTCAGAGCAGAAAAACACAATGCAATTCAAATAAGAGGTGAAAAGTAAAGCAAATCAAAAAAGATTACCTATCCTTAACTTGTTGATGCATCCAAAAAGTACAAACTAAAAAAAGTATCTAGTGTCATCTGGGAACTCACCAGGCCAAGCAGGTTGAGAAATAAATGTGCGTGTTTCCGAATCAAATTGTAGGCCTCACAACACAAGTCTACAAAGTCATGGAAACGGCTGGATGGCTTGTCACCTCCATTGATGACATACGCCATGTCAGACGTAAACACAAAAGGAGCCCGGTCCCTATTAAAAAAAGAAACAACGATTAAAATCTGTGTTAACATTTACTATCAACACCCCAGATCTGGTTTAGCTCAAAACATTCTTCTGTTCCTTTGATAAGTAACAATATGAAACGAGTTGTTACAGGTTGTCTACATTGTTCTGAGAGACAAAAGTTGCAGTGATCAAAATCTGGGGCAGAGGAATTCTTTTTCATGTTCTTTTTGTGTTTTCTTACCGTTTGATGCTGCCAAACATCTGTGCATGCCCCAGGAACTTGCCGAAGTCAATGTGGAACATGTGTCCGCTGGTCTTCAACATGATGTTGTCATTGTGCCGGTCACAGATTCCTAGAATATATGTGGCCACACAACAACCAGCGCAAGAATAGATGAAGTTTTCCACCGCCTGTGAAAAAACAACAAATCGACAAAATTAGTAACTAACCTCTTTTAGGCAGCGAAGCTATAAATCACCAAATATGGAAACAAATTGGGCATGCATGATGCAATCCAATGCAACTTAAGCAGGCATGGATCATTTTGACATGTCATGGCAAAAGACAGTTTGCAAATACATAATGGATTAGCACATGCAAATGAAGTGTGATGCTACATCATAGCCCAGACTTACCTTTTCATACTCATCCTCAGTGGGGTTGTGTTTCTGCAGCCAGTCTGCCAAAGGCCGGTCTTTAAAGGAACCGGTCACTCCGTGCTCAACTTGGATCTTCCTCAGGGTTTCTGCATTGGGAATCATCTCTACCATTCCTAGACAAGAGCAAAAGAGGTTTTTTATAAAATCGCTTCCATTCACATCCTTAGAAATTCACATGATCTCAGTCGAGAAATAGTCTACGGAGTGGAGTATATACATAAATAGTAGGAAATGACCCTTATAGGATGGCATATACTGTAGTTAACATTTGGAGGATGGGCATTTACCTCTGCCTCGTCCAGTAGAGAAGCAGCGGAAGATCACCATCCTCATATCAAGTCCCTCTTGGATCCAGATCTTGTTCATGATCCGAATGATCTGCAGCGTCAGCATGTCCTGCCTCAGGTCATCTCCAGACTGAATGAGAAAACCCAGGACCAAGACAACATTTGAAAACCTGTCTCAATGCAGAACCACTGATCCACAATGTACAAAAAACATGAGAAGACATTACCTTAAATATGACGTTGATGTTGTCTCCTAAAGAATCTTGGTTCTGGAAGGAGAGCTTGAGGGGTACTGCATTAGAGTTGAAGTAGGAGCAAGACTACATGAAGACAGAATGAGAGATACGTTTTATTTTTGATATGTCAACAAGAAAATACAATGACCTCCAGAGGCTTGATATAGAAAGACGCTACCTATACCTGTATGTTTATGCCCTTGACGAGAAGGCCCGGGTTCAGAGGAAGTCGGCAGGTGCTGTTCAAAGAGAAGAACTGTTTGACGTCATCCAGCCCCTCCCGAAGAATAGCCTGAGCACCAGACAAAAGACAAAACACCATTAATGTGCAGACCAGGCTGTCTGGAGAACATTTAAATGCGCCTTAGGGATCAACAATCAGTTTTTGGTACGGACCTATTCTTTCAAGCTAAAAAACAAAATTGTAGGAGCATCAATAAAACGCGAAATTGTGAAGCCAGCTCTTTTTAGCAAATTATTTTTGTAAGTAATTCACAATAATTTTTGTATTTTTTTGTAACCCCAAAGGTCAATTTAAATGTAGTCACATAATTGCAGGAGACATTTTTCACTCTTTAATACCACATGAATTTAAAAAGAGGTTTCCTGTGATTCTAACATTAAGGGGATATCCTGAAGTCATGCCATGTTCACTTGATCTGACCTTCTGAAATAGATAGCAGTGTATTTATTTTTAACTAAACTAAAAACTATTAAACATATTTAAGAACGTATATATTTAATAACTGTTTCTTTGACAGCCAAATGAATTAAATAAGTTAAAATACTAAAATTAAAACTAAAAAATCTAAAAGAAAAAAAGGCAAAACGACATACAATGACAAATTTTAAATATTTTAGAACGTCTTTGACAGCTAAATGAATTAAATAAGTTAAAATACTAAAATTAAAACAGAAAAATCTAAAAGAAAGGCAAAAGGACATACAATGACAAATTTTAAAACAAAAATAAAAATAAAAAAAGCTAATTTAAGATATTAAAAAATACTATGTATTTGTGATATGCATGTTTTGTATGTTAAGAATGCAGTAAATGGTAAAATAAGAAGGCAGGTGTAAATGAGGGATTGTGAAGCTGACCTGTCTGGATGAAGGCGAAGAGTCTCTAACTCGCTGGGCCACTTCAGCCAGAATGGTGACCAGCCAGCATTGCCTATTAAACTCATCATTCAAACCACGACCAGAACAGCAGAGAAGAGCAGCCAGCAGATACTGATACCTCACACTAAACTGAGAGTCCTGAAGAGTATCTTTCAGCAACCTGCAAAGACACAGATAAAGTCACATTACTAAGACCAATAATTTTGTGAGACCGCTTATTTCGCATAGGGAACATGTAATCTGCTATGATTAGGAAGCTTTAAAATGTTTCACATTGTGACATTTTTCAAGCACCCCTTTCTTATAACTAGTATTACCTTTCTCATTTTTAAATGATGATTCTTATTACTTTGCAGTATTTTTTACCCTTTCTTAATGAGACAGGTTTAAATTTAATTTAATATAAACATTAAAACCCAATAATTGTTCATTTTAAGTCAGTACAACATATGCTACCACAATCTATAAATACTTAAATTAGAAAGATGAATATATTTGTATTATGTTCCAGTAATGCACATATAGACAGTGTAATACAGTAACATTTTATTTGCAGGGGAAATTGGCTTAATTTTTCGGAATGGAAGGCCACAACGCAAAATCCTAAGGTCATTTTTAATAATTAATATTCTAAATAAAGTTTTTTTTTCTCAAAATTTTAGCAAAGGTAAAATACAAAAGTATTCATGAAGGTTCTGATGCAAGAAAGACAATGACCTCTTCTTTACAGCAGGTGGAGCTGTAAGCTGATTTCATTGACACTCATATCAATCCGCATCTACACCTAGCTACATGTGCATGACTTTAATGTGTATAGAAATGACCATGCACTCACGAGGCTGATCAAATCTCACTAGTGTATAGACCAATTTTGAATGTGAGAGCGCAAACCAGTATGACCTGATTTCTCTGTGTATGTGCTCTATATAAGGGCACTGGGTTTTTAAAGAATAATCAGAGGGCAGAGGACACACCAGAAGAGGTAGTGAGCAATCCGCACATCCCCGATGGCCCTCCTCAGCAGAAAACGCACCAGGTGACTGTCCAGATAACACTCGTACTTCAGGGCCTGCACAGAGAGAATGTGTTAGAGAGCAGTTTGTAGTATGGAAAGGGTGAGAGAACAAAAAGGACAGGAGGAAAAAATATGCATATAGATCAAGGTTAACGGGAAAGGTTGGAATAGAGTGAGAGTGTGAAAGGAAGTGAAATACAAGCCCTTTGTTACCTGCACTAACTGAGGAAGGAAATCCAAAAGCTCAGGATCAGAGATTGAGTCCATCCATTGTACCGCGGTCCGTCTGCACTCCTGATCTGGAAACCTAGGACATTAAAGTCACCGTGAATTTTTTTTAATGAATACGTACTGGTTTTTTTTTGGGCTAGAAAGCACTAATAAATGCATTTATAAATATATATGAAGATAATATAGATATTTGGTTTTATATGGTTTTGAGTTTCAGTTTTGTCATTATCTAGGTTAACCTGGTTTGGGTAGTTGATCAGTTGAGTTATTAGTTGGTTAGGTCAAAGTCAGAGGGGACAGTTCATGTTCAATGTTATTCTTGTCATGCATGACTGACTTTCTTCTGCTAAAATTAAAAAACTCAATGGGAACTGAAACCGTTTAGTAAACAATAATCATAAAAATATCTTCCCATCTTCCACAGAAAGATAAAATCAGGTCTGGAATGACATAAGGTGATGTCAAAGACAGAATTCCCCATCTTGGTCAACCTTGTTCGAGCTAGTAGACCACCCTGGTGGCTCTTGGTTAAGCTGATTTGATTTTTAACACTAACCAAGTCATGTCAGTAAATGTTGAGAGTAGCCATTGGATATCTGTGCTCCACATGTGCTCTTCTGGACAAATCTAAAGGTCAGTTCTTCATGGTCTACATAAATCAGCCTGACTGCCAACCACTGAAGGACGGTCAAGCTCTGCTTAGCCTCCAGCTAAACAATGGAGCAAGCTGCTGCCATGGTTACCATAACACTCACGTGGCGTTCAGCAGGCCTAGGGTGTCCAGGTGGTTCATGCATCCCCACTGGCGGAGCAAGGCATAGATATCAGGCAGACATGCCCACTCCCAGCTGGGTGCACTGGCCAGGACCAACGGCAGACGACTGGCTTCCACGTGACAGAAATAACGCTTCTCCCACAACAGACGCCGGTCCTCTGGAGCCAACCTACATAGATAGACCAACAATAAAAGTTAGCATAAACAGTAAACAAATGTATATTCTAAAACAACTATTTAGGTGATAAATCAATTCCACGTAATATAAAGAAAAATACAAACATTGTATATGTATATTTTATGTACCTTTCTACACACAAATATATAAAAAATATTTATTTTATCTCATGTCAAAGAATTATGGCACTTGCATGAGCACTTTATTTTTTAAATATTGAAAAAAAAAATTATTTCTTTATTTTTGAATTTTTATAATCATTTAAAATAACTTAATAAAAAATAAAATATATAATCTACAAATGATAGCACTTAGTACATGAGATATGTTGTGAAATAACTAAATATATACACATTTTAAGTGCACGTATCATTTCACATTATGATAATATATAATGAATAATAAAACTGCAAAAAGTATCAAAAATGTATTTTAAAAGAGCTGTACAAATTAGTTTGTACTCCATTTCATTTCAACTTGTCAAATAAAGAAATGTACTATTATTGTTAAATATATTATTTTTTATATTGTTTTTCCAATCCATCAGTCTTATGGTCGGTTTCATGAAAACAAATACATAGTTACAGACATTTCCCATGACCGCTCAAGCATCCAGCAAACATAAAAATCTTTAATGTTGTTTCCAGACAAGAAGCCATGGTTTGCAATCTGTCATCTACACATCATCATAGTCCGAAAACACAATTCCCCAATCTAATAAAGTAATCTTTTATCCTGAAAGAATTAAGACGCTGATCCAGCAGTTAAGACAGAATAAGATGTCCAGGAAAGTGTCTGTGCGTGGGCTCTCACTGCAGTAAAGGATGGAAAATAACCACAATCTCTAGGTAATTTATGCTGCTTGTTTTCATCTACTCTAATGCACCAAACTCCAGAGTCCAGAAGTAAACACTGCACTTCGTGATGTGTTTGGGTCCTTCATCCTAGCATGTGGTTGGACGTCATTAGTAAAAGCAGACACACATCAGTGTCTCCGTTTAGCCACTGTGTATTTCTGAACTGATGTTGGGGAGTGGCCTCTCCCTCTAGGGATGACAGCCAGATCAAATTATCTCTGCTCCTTTTGGACCGTAACTATAAAGAGTCAAACAGCTCAATATACTGGGGGGAGAAAGCCACATACAGTCACACCCACGCTCTTCACAGTAACATGCAAACACAACTGTCATTAGATGACTACAAATCCCACAATTCACAGGAGGTTGGAGGAGTATTGATTTTTGGCTGCAGTTGCCCAAGGCAACTCAGATGCCCTTCTGTGAATCAATAGCTATAGAAAAGGACAACCTAATGGGCTTGATCTAATACTAAATTTAATAACTGTTCTTGCTGGATCGAATAACAGTAACATCTCAATTTTGGGTGGATAGATAAACTTTCCAATTTAAGGGTGATTTTCTAGCATATTAGCATGTCATTTTAGGGTGTTTTGTGTAGGTGCTACATCCTCAGAATTAAAAGGTACAAAAAGCGGTCACTGGGGTGGTACCTTTTTAAATATGAACCCTGTAAGTACCAATATGTACCTTTAAGGTACCAAAATGTACAAACAAGTACCTTTTGAAAAGGTACCACCCCCCAGTGACAGCTTTTGTACCTGTAGCGTAGGGTTTTGGGGTCAAAAGTAAAAATATATACAAAATTATTTTAGTCATATGCATTGAATTGAAATTTAGATTGTTAAAAAAGATTCATATTCAAATAAATGTCATTAAATGTCTGGAGGTTAGAATATTAGAATTATTTTTGAGGGATCATGTGACACTAAAGCCTGGAGTAATGGCTTAAAATTTAGCTTTGCAATCAGAAAAATACACTTAAATATATTACATATATTATGTTATACTATTAATTAAAATTATAATATTAAATTAAAATTTAAAATATATTTAAATTTGTATACACTCCAAATTTAACGATGGTAGTGTTCATTTTTTTTTTTTTTTTTGGCCCATTTTATTGTTCACCACTCTAAAAAGACCCTGAAAAGGAGCATAATAGGAGCAAATGTTTCTAGAATCGATAAACTGCCTTAAAACGCCCACCATTTACAACAAAAGAAGAGAAGAAACATTAACTCTCTGCTGACACAAGCCAGATCAGGCAGTTTACACCCAGCTCAAACACTCAACCTTTGATCCGAGAGCTGGAGACAATTTATGACTGAATATTTCCAGGCTGGTGTGGCTCCAGATTTTACAGTGCAGCAAATGTTTCAGAGCTCCACAGGCTCTGAGCACCAAAGGCTGAGCAACAGCTGAGAGAGAAAGAGATGAGGAACAGAGCCAGCTGGGGAGGATATTCACATCAGCTGTCTAAAGTTGACTGTAACAAAGTAAGCACTGTAGAGCACCAAGCCCTGCTGAGCACCAGAAATGTTCGCATACTCAAACATAAGGAATAAAATAAACAAAGACCTTATCCACGAAAGAACAATAAAGGAAATGATTTTCACATAAGGATAACAATTACATATAAGCAGTCTGATTTTCACCAAGGCTGCATTGACATAATCAGAAATACAGTAAAACTTTATCATTTCCCATTATTATCACTTTTGAAAGCAGTCGTGCTGCTTGATGTTTTTTGAGGAAACCACTATTGATTGATTGTAGTTTATTTTTTGATGAATAAATTGTGGGATTTGAGTCCAACAGCATTTATTAGATTAATATTTATTTATTATAAATATCTTACTGTTATGTTTGATTTAATTTATTGCATCCTTGCTGTATAAACGTTTTGTTTAAAAAAAAACTCCCACTGTTCCTCCCACTGTCACTTGAAAAGAGGGATAAGACGGGGAAGCACTGAGTAACACAGAAGACAAAAGGAAGTGGATAATGCTGGGTGTTTAAACTCTTGGCAACAAGGAAGGATCTTTATCATCTCATAAGAATCTTGTCAGCACCTCAACATCACATTGAGCTTCTTTAACCTCTGTTCCCATGCAGGCATGCTCATTTGGGAGTGAAAAAAAATCTGTGTCACTGAAATATGAATAATGCGTAAAAACAGCTGAATCTGATTTTACATTAACTGGTTATCTGAGGTTGCAGCTACACTTAATTTTTTAAACTTAACGTTTTCATAACCTACAAGTCTGTATATCGTCCCACTGCATTCTCTGTTTATCAGTTTACAGTGTGAACGCCCACTAAGCGCATTCCATGACTGAGCTAGAATGCGAAAGTAAGATGTAAATCTCAAAGGACCTGAGAACCAGCGATTTCTTTTCCATTAAAATGTTGCATGCAAGCGCTCAATCAGAAGATATACAAGCTTCTTTCAGAATCAGTCCAAGCTTCCAAGCAATCGTTGTTAGATTGATCGTTAATAGAGAGTCGGACCTGTAACCTGAAGGTCACGGGTTCAAGTCCCAAGTCCGACAGGGATTGTAGGTGGAGGGAGTGAATAACCAGCACGCCCTCCACCTTCATCATCACGTCTGAGGTGAGACCCTTGAGCAGGGCACCATTCCCCCAGCTGCCCACTGCTCCGGGTGTGTGTTCATGGTGTGTGTATGGTTGTTAACTTCTTACTGCTGTGTGTGTGCGCACTTGGATGGAGTTAGAGCACAAATTCGAAGTATGGGACATGTCACATTTTCTTTGTGCACAGTTGATATTCTTATAGTAATGTCACATGGACTGTTTTAATAATATCTTTACTACCTTTCAGGTCAGTGGTGTTTCTGTCTATGCAGGGTCCGAAAGCTCTTGGATCAATAATATCATAATTTGTGCTCCAAAGATGAACAAACCTCTTACGTATGGAAAGAATAGTGGCAATTATCTGCACCTCAGTATTGTAGTACATTTAAAACGGTATGCAATAACTTCTTGAGTGTACAACTACATTTTTATTCAGATTATTAAATGGACGCCACCTTATTTAGACAATAGCCCTCCCTACACCAACCCTTACTCTATGCAATACTTCATTTGAAACTTTTTGATTATTTCCTTATCCACTTGTGTAATATTGACTAACTTAATCACATGTTGGTGGGCAGAGTTTGTGTAAATAGCTTTTGCCAACAAGGCATGCTATTTGCACTTAGTGTAAACAGACACTCTGTAATTGCATATTACTTAGCTGGAGTAACTAACATGGTGCAATTAAATACAAGCACATCAAACTTTGCCAATAAGTCTTAAGACTTAAGTCAATGGTGACCCAAAACAGCCTGGTTACAAACTTTCTTAAAAATATCTTCCTTTGTGTTTGGCAGAACAAAGTTGATACAGGTTTGGAAATACTCCAGGGTGAGTAAAGGATGACAGAATATCCATTTATGGGCGAACTATTCCTTTAAAACAATAAAGCACATAATTAGATCAAGATCAGTTGCTTTAGGATTACCAGACAACCAGCTCACCAGAAAAGGGACTTCTTGTGCAAGACATCATGTAGCTGCCTCTGGCTGAGCTGGTCCAGGCGGGAGAACTCGTACTGGGGGCTGAACTCTGCAGGAGCAGGAGTGCTGAAGCGAACTTCGAAAGAAGAAGTGGGAAAGTCCACCTGAAAACACAAGGTGAGTTTAGTTGAAAATGTACCAAATCTGAACGGAATAATGTAAAGCCAATGCTATTTTACCTTTTACTGTACACACACATACAGTAGTTTTAGCATTTAAACAACTGAAAAAAATTATTTAAAATTTTAAAAATGTACAGATCTAAAATCGACTACACTCAGCAAGAAAAGCTCTAAACATTCGACTAAATAAAAAATGCACTTAAATCATATTCAAAATGTAATAAAATCATGCAAGTATTTAAAATAGCACTCTGCCCTAGTATGTATCTATTCTATAACTGATGGTTAATGATTTAAAGAAAACAAATGTCTATCATAGGTCAAATTTACTCTAGCTCATGGGTTGCAAAGATGGCACAAGAGTGAGAAGAGGTTTATGATCCAAAGCAAACACTGAGGTTCACGGTCACGGCTGGCAGCGGTTTACATGAGTGCTGAAAGCCGTAACAGCACCATGAACAGCTGAGGCTTTCACCTTAAACATGCCAAGTTAAATACCACTAACACTAAATGTTAACAGCAGAGAGCCAATATACATTCAGCTAAAGACAAACGGAAACTAAAAACAGATGCACCCCCCCACCCCCAAAAAAGTAACAAAATGTAATCAAGAAAATATATTTTTTTAAAAACTGAAATGAAAGCTCATGATAGGGACATCTGGGTCTGTTTTCACATTTCTGTTAGCCAGGGATGAAATCAGTCCAGACTTTATTGCCATATGCCTCTCAGCATCACACTTCATCCATTAGCAGAGCAGAGCAGAACACACTAGAATAATGAACACACAAGGCCCTCATCCATTTCATGACCTTCATCCCAAATGTTCCCCCAATGAAAGACAATGCATTAAATTGTTCAGGAAATAGAAGTGTATTTTATGTTTGTGCAAAATTAAATAAGCCATCTATCCTGACTAATGTAAATCTACATGCATACAAATACAAATCTATTAATAATCTACAAAACTCTGGTTTCAAAAATTCATAATGCCTCAAATTTAGCAAAACATCTGATGATGATGATATCATTGTTCTAGCTTAAAAATAAATACATTATGGCCAATATTAAAATTCTATACTACTTTGTCTAAAACTTCTCAAACATGGCGCAATAAATGTTAAAATTATTTGCATTTTTTCTTTTTGACAATCTAAAACAAATAAATCCTAAAAACAATAAAAATAAAGATGCATCTATTACATTTCTGTTACAATATAGAAGCCCCTGAGCTAGGTTTCATACCAGCTTCTGTTCTTATTTGATATATTTTTCTTAACGCTGTCTCAGTAAATATGCAATAATGAATTACTTGTCAATTCATAAATTAGAACTTGTTCAGCATGAAAGTCTCAAAAAAACAAAAAAATCTGAATTGAAAAGAAAAAAAGGAAAAGAATGTGAAAAATGGGGTCAGAGAAAGTGAAAGAGGAAAACGGCAATGGATAAGAGAAGGAAAGAAGCTGAAGGGAGCGAGCACACATTAGGCAGATTTAACGAGCCCCAGATGTGTCATTATCCCCAGATGCATCTTGGCTTAACAGGCAGACTGCAGGGACTGACTGAGGGAAATCTGCCACCTCACACTGAATAACCCCAGCACCTTAATGAGGGACAGAACCTACTGAATAGGCACAGGACCAGGCTTCACTCCCAGTTTAAACTGCACAGCTCACTACCCTTAGACAAAGCCATGCCATTCGGGCACAAAAGAGCCCTATTGGCACTACTATGGGCTGGTTTGGCACACAGAGATGACAGAAAGAAGAACGGGGATTGTATAGTAGGAGGCCTGTGCGGAGGGTGAGAATTTCAGAGACCCATCCGAGCGAAGAAACAAACCGTGCACACACGTGATTTACCACACAGTTTCAGAACAATACCCTCGGAGAGGCTGTTTACAGAGAGCAGCAGTGAAATGTCACGTCTGAGCGTGTTAAGAGAGGATATTATCGCATTTGGAGGAAGTGGTGACTCAGCGAGCACAAAATCTGGGGTGATGTCTCAGGTGTTTGAGATGATTTTCTGAGTACAGCACTAATCGGTTAGTAAAGGTTTCTCAAGGGGATATCTGTAAAGTAAATTTACATGACACTTCAGTGACTAAACTGGAAAAGCAAACCCTGTGCCCCCACGAACCCGGAAAGGTGCTGCTAATGTGATCGGTGTGCTATAAATAAAATGTGTTATGCATGGAGGAATAAGAATAGTTATAAACATTCATCCCCTATGCTTTCAAATTGTTATGCGTACACACGTTGTCTAAGAAACATAGTAAAAAGGTCAAAAGGGTATTGTTGCCGGTTCATATTAATTTGCCAAAAAGATAAAAAACATCTACTAATAATTAGATGAAAATGTTTGGTCATGTGTGATTAAAAACAAATACAATGTTACTAATTATTATGTTTTACAGACGGGTTGATGTCCTTTTGCAGCAACAAAATCAGAATAGAATATGTAGTTTAGTGTTGCCTCTTTTGCCTGGAGCTAATTAGATGCAATGTAGTGCAAGTTACTTCTAAACTGTAATATATTATATATTATTGCTATTTAAAAGTAATGCCTTACATTAAAACACATGGATAATAACTGACCACGAACAGAAAATAGAGCAGACTTGAGGCATTTTTTATACATTGGGTGTCTTGCTGATTTTTGAACAATTAAAATTTCGGCTAAGAGTGTTAGATGCATGTAAGTGAAAATTCTGTATCTGTCGGTCTCTTTCTCTCTCTCTCTCTGCAGAGTAACCTGACCTACTTTTAGGACATTTTGTAAGTAGCAGGACAGTTCCTTCCTACATTTCCACTAGCACACTGGCCCGCCCCTATTACTGTTTAAGTAATGAGCCAACTCTTTTACATATAAAATATAACTAGATATCTAGATGTACTGCTTAAACCTGTTAACTATGCATACGATGCATATACTTTAATGAGTGTATAAGCATAAATGACTGTCAAAAAAGAAAAAAAAAAAATGGTGTAATGGTGCTGGAACCTCATCCTTAAGGGATGTTAAGGGCTTTTTTGGCACAAAGCAGCCTCCTAGAGTGTGTTGTGAGCAAACGTGAGTTTACTGAGAACGTGAGTGAGTCAGAGTTGAGAGTAATAGAGTGTAAAGTAGGACAAGCGGGAAACAGTTTATTACATGATTACACTTTGGATTGCGCAAAAGGCCGAACCTGAAGGATGACACTGTCTGGCTGGCTGAAGTTGGGCGTACTGGAACGAGCATTTCCACTGCCAGGGGTTGAAGGCCAGAGACCTAGAAGCTTCCTTCCACACGTCAGAACACTAAGAGGGAAAACAGGGTCAGAAAACACCTAATATTTGCTCAGTATATTTATGTCTTTATCTTTCAAGCTAAGGTAAATATTTTGGTAGTGCTGTCAAATGATTAATTGTGACTAATCGCATCCAAAATAAAGGTTTTGCTTACAAAATATTTGTGTACAGTGTATATTTATTATAAAAAAACTTTTATTTTGGATTCAACTAATCACTGTTAAACCACAGGGTCTTATTGATAGTTATTTTTTATGGATCCTGTAAACAAACATGTCAGCCTTTCTAAAAAAATTATAAAAACAACTTATGTAATCTCAGCTTTTTTTTTTTTTGAAAGATCAAACTTGAAACATGAATCAAACATAAAGATGGAAGTCGAAAGGACAAAAAGTTTAATGTATGACAGATTATACATATTTATGTAGCTGGACTGAAACATTTTATCTTACCACTAAGAGTTCTCCGAAATAGCAGTACTAGAGTTTTCCCTTAAAACTCACAAAAAACTGCTGAGACAAACTTTTACTAAGGAATAGAGAATAGTCTTAAGCTAAGAGTAAGGGAGGGGTTGACCCCGTTGCTATGGATGATGTCAGAACGCTTATTAAACTATTCACATAGTGATTGGCTGATAGGCTCAGAGCACAATTTTATGTTTCTGTATTCAAATAAAGGTTTAAACATAATGTTTTATTTTTTAAAAGATTTTAAAATGCAGGCTACGTGTCACTAATTAAACAAGTACTTATGAGACAAAGATATAATCAGAGGAAAATCTGTCAGAGTAACCTCCAAAATCAAAGATTATACCTTTTTAAAAGCAACAGCCATTTTGGGAATAGTTTGTGGCTTGGTCTTAGTGAGTTGTTGTCATTACGCCTAACATTTCACAGATTTAGGAGCTAGTTGTAGTGCTAAAACGCTTTGTGAAATACTCTTAGAGCAAATATTTAAGAGTCCTAAATTTAGTATCGACACGTCCATTATTTTTCATATTTCCACCTAAATCAGTCATGAGCTACTTTTAGCCTTAAGGTGTTTTGTGACTACAGGCCCAGCTTTTCAGTTTGCCACTTCTGTTTAGGAACTGGTGCACACTTATGAATTGCACTAGTTTGTGTTGTTTGTGGTGTTTGTAGGCTGCGCTAGACTTGCAGGTGTCAGCCTGTTCTAATCACCACGACTGGTTTGCTGTAGGAGGTGAGTATCAGCAGAACTCTAGTGCTTAAAGAGCCTGTTTTCATGCCCTCCAATAAAATATGCACTCACTGCATTATCATTAATGACAAAATGCACAGTCTGCCAGGATTTTAATATAAATAAAATAAAATGCACATCCATGCTTACTGTCTGAAGTTGAATAAAGGCATGGTGACCCAACCCAAAGCCTCGATGCTGCGTTTCTGCTTGCTCTTTTCCTCCGCACCTCCAGGGGGCGGTAGAGGAGCAGCATAAAGCGTCACAGTCAACTGTGACTCCCTCGGTAACTGATTGATCTGGATGGGGAAGCAAACTCTGTATTTTGAAAAAGACAAAATTCTAATTAGCATAATACCAGTTTTAAAGGATAATTTTGGAATTCTAACAGTTGCTCAAAACTAAGAACAACAGCATTAATGCAACATTTTATTTTAAACACCTACACTTGGAGTTATAGCACACCTACATGAATGAGACTAACTATCAACAGGACGGTGATATCCCTAAACAATACCACAAGAAGGCAGAGTACAAAAACAGCCACAGGAAGCTGAGAGGGATGTGCTATTTTCAAATGTGACGCCTGAAATACTTGGTAAACAAGCTTAGATCTATGTTTAAACACTAGGCCATATATTTTCAACAAACCTCAAAGGGATTGTATTTATGGGACTGTGTGTGGATTGGTTTCCGGCTTACCTCTGGTCCCACACCACCAGGTGGAAGAGATATTTGCTGACCGACTGTTTACTGGTGTGCTGGGGGGCGCAGAGCTCCACTCCGCCATGGGTGAGAGAACAGGACAGGAAAAAATTTTCATAACTGTAGATGGGTTATGTGGGAAAAAGGGAGAAAGACAGAGAGACAAAAAGGGTGAGATCATCCAATGGCAGTAAATATAAACCTTACAGAAGCAAAGATATCTGGGACATATATCAGTAAAAAAAATCTTCCTTTGCAGGGAGCTGCTGCTAACCAAACTGATCTAAACTCAGACACTCGATTATTATTTCGGTGTAGTTTGCACTGAACAAACTGACTCTGAAACTGAAGATCACAGTCATCGCTACTCCTAAGACCTCCACTAAATGCTGTCAAGATTTTTAGTGGAAACTGACTCAATAATGACTTATATAGTAATACAGCTCACAAATCATATAGAATAGGTTTCATAAGATACTATGATGGTGATTTTGCATCTTTTTTTGTGGCTTAAAAACTCCAATTAGTGTTTTACAGAAGAAGGTCATTCGCTGAATAAATGACAGTTCATTTTAATCCTTTTAAAATTCAGATGAGTCATTTTAAAGCACTGACTGAGAAAATGTGTAGTGTGCATGATTCAGGAGAGCAGCATAATAAATGTGCTCATGTATGCATTAAGTGACATATTTTTGCCATTACTGTGTGACTTTGACCATGACAAATACACAGATGTTCAATGTGACTGGCACAGCTTTTACTTCATGCTTTAGGTAGGTAAGCTGAAATTTGAAAGGGAGGAGCTGTGTAGTAGTTTTCTACCAATTACATAAGAGCTGTAAAAAACAAAAACAGACATTCTAAAAATTGTCTTATTAAAGAAGCTTTTAACAAAGCTTACCAAGTAAAACCATCATCTTGCAGTAAAAGATACAGTTAAAAGGGAGATTGAAAGGGTCTTGCGGAACATGTGCATTACAATCAAGTTTTTCCTAAACACAGGCATGCTTTTATATTTGGGTTCACTCAGAAATGGTTCCCGTTTCCCAACTTCTTTCTACTAATCCCAACATTATCCGATGTTCTCCCACATCATTCAACTTCAATTCAAGCACTTATAGAGACTTCTAAATGGGAAATGAACTCTCCCGAGGCCAATTTAAATAGAAGGAAAAACATTCCCAAGCTAAATTGAATACCAGAGAAGAAAGACAAACACGTGATTGAAATACTAATGTTGCTAATCCTAAAACTGATCTACGGACTCTGCAGAGGAGAAACCACTAGGGTTATCTCTTAAAAATCATTTAACCATAAATTGTCTTTTCACGCCGACTCTAATCGCCTAAAGCAGATGGGATGCAAGAGAACGTCAACCCTCCGTCACCACTGCACAGGTGCCTGGTGCCCAGCCTGGCCTCCAGAGGTCAAAGGTTATTCTGAGTTCCCATACATGTTTCTTTGTGATGACTTGTTTCACAATCAGCATCAGCTTCAGAGGGAGACAAAGAGCACTAGCTCAGGTCAATGGGTGGGAGAGACCATTACTGTGCTGTGTGGGGGAGGGGAGGGGGCTGTATTATTTTATCACTGAACAACTGGGCGAGGTGTAGTGACATTTAGGGTTGGTCAGCATCTGTCTCCACACTGGTGGGAGCGGTCGCCCCAGTTATGGCTTAGAAAGAAGAGTGAAAAAAAGAGGGAATGCCTTTCTCAAGAGTCCTCTCTGTAGATTGTAACGCCAAATAATCCTGCTGGATTACCGAAGGGGATCAGCAATGTGGACAGCTGGTGTACAGCTGCATCGCTTCTTCCACAAGAGTCAACTTTTCCTGTGTCATTTCCACAGTTTTCCATCTAAAAATGCAACCGTCAGGTTTTTTTTTTTTAATCTACATTAATGATATTTAGTAGATTTCCTTTTCCTGTGCAAACGAGATCATTAAAGTTATCAACAGATGGAGCATGCAATCTGGGAAATAACCACTTCCTGTACAAATTAAAAAAGGGCTAGGTATCTGATTAATACATATTGTAGTACTTTTGAATTGGTTTTATTTGCCTTCATTTTTCGGGGTGGTATTTCTTGGCATTTTTTGGTTTGCCGTAATTCTAACATGTAATACGATATCATGGAAAGTCTTGTTAAAAACCTGTCATTCCGGATTGTTAATCTGTTTGCATTTGCAAAACAAACGAGAACGCTCAAGAGTGCAAATCTGAACTCGTTCAAACTGTCAAAACAACATTTTTTTCCCCTACAAAGGCAATCTTATAAAAGACTGACAGAAGACAATGAGTTGTAGTAATATTCTATGTTTCATACTGTATTGCATGAACACACAGTGCATTGTTGATAACAAACAATGAAGTATTACAGTAAACAATACTGTTCAAACGTTTGGGGTCATCGAAATTTATTTTTACCCACCAAAGCTGCATTTATTTGATCAAAAATATAGTAAAAACAATAATACTGTGAAATGCTATTAACTTAAAATAACTTGAATTTGAATACATTTTTAAATGTAATTTACTGCTTGAAAAACATAGCTGAGTTTACAGCAGCCATTACTCAACATATGAGCTTTTTAATGTTTATTCTTTTTAATAGAAAGTTCAAAATAACAGCCTTTATTTAAAATAGAAATGTTCAGCAAAATCATGCCTTGCTTCTGATCACACTCTTACTAAACAAAAAGCATTATGTCTTTAAAATTGATTGAATCTGATTCAAAATGGAAACTGGTTTCACAAGGTGACGGAATCAAAACTACCTGGCAGCCCATGTGATAGGGACGCGATGAGCTGCATAAACGCTAAAAGAAAGTACGTTGGTGACCATGCCAGCTTCCTGTATGGGGGCTGTGGATCTGCTGCTGTGTGGCATGGTGTGGAAATTAGCATTGAAAGTGCTGCAGTACAGCTCCACAAGATCCAAGATGGCTGCAGTCAACTTCTCCACAATTTCCACTGAAAGGTGAAAAAAATGGTTCTTTTGTTAACATACAAATTGTGATGCCAAGACTTTTTAGCATGCTAAATTCTAACATTATCCCTCACACTAAGCTTTTTCATATCTAACACATTTTATGTTCACAGAACGCCGGATGGAGCAGCCGAATGAATTCACATATTAAAGCTGACAGAAGGACATTAGTTGCAAGTGTCCAGCACAAGGCTGCATCCTTCCTGTTTATGCCGATTTAAGATCACAGACTTCCTCATAGCAGGATGCTACACAAACACTTTTCCAACAAACAAGACACACTTAAGCACATCCTCATCCTCAACCCCAGGAAGAGTCAAACACTAGCAGTCAAGTTAGGACACAGTTAAGCAGACTGACTTGCATATTTAAGATAGTTTTAAATTTGATATGTTTAAGATGGATTTTAATAGATTAAATAAGTTTGAGACTGGAACAAGGATGGAAAAATGAAGAGCAATTAAAAATTTGCCAAATCTTAATGGGATTTTAAACTTAACAATGAAACAGAACAAAAAAAGTAGGGAAAAATAACACCTGGAAGTCATCAAAACTATAAAATAAAACAAATGGAATTCACGTGAACGGAATTTATGATTTTTGAGAATTATGAAGTGACCAAAAATGTTTGGGTTTATAAAGGCTAAATGTTTCACTGATAGTGTATGCTTCGTTTTCAGACAAAAATCAAGAAAGCGGTGTGACCCGAAGCACTGTACCTCTGTTTTCTTTCTTCGTCAAGACGCTGACATCCTATAAATGAACACAAAAACATACATACACTTAAGCATGCATATTAGACAGAGAGCCAGACTCAACTGAATCTCTAAAGTGAAAATGAAACTAGTAAAACCAAAAAGCATTCATCCACTGGTATTTCTAGCAGATATTTCTTGCAGTTAGCGGTTTAGGTAAAGTAGAGAAAATTGCCTGTCTATTCATTTGAGGAACTAGAAGCAGCAAAAGCTGCACGTTTGCAGCACTTTCTGTGCACACATAAAAGTGGCCAACACAGCAATATGTGCATCAGACTTCTAAAACATTTCAAGGTTACCACCTTCTGCACTTTAGGCTGTAGTCTGCATGGGCAAGCTGGCAGCTGGTTTAAGGCAGCAGTGATGTCAGGTGTTTCAACAGCTGCTAGAGAAGTACACAAGGCCTTCACAGACTGCACTAACCGCTCCACATGCAGCGGCAACTCAACCTGCAAATGACAGAAAAGACATGGAGGAGAAACAAAAAGGTGTATGTTGAGAAATGTTGCATTGGCAATTTTTGAGTTTTAATTAACCATAACAACCATGATTTGGATTAAGCATATTGAACACATTATCAAAGAATTTTCAGATAAGCAATGTAGTCTGTAACAAGTTTACCTCCGATAAAAGGAAAGTCTCAGCCTCATTGTAAAAGGTATCCAGGAGAAGAGTCAGTGCCTCCCTGTCACACAAACAAGTTCGTCAAACACCATGAATGTTGCAATCTTTCTACTAGCATATATTCCAGCCTAAACTTCCTGACCTCCTCTTCATTGCTCTTACCTGGTCACAGTCTGTTTGATTGGCCTCTCTTGCAGTAGAATGCTATGGTTCATGGTGGATGGAGTATCATCATCATCAGTCTGTGTAACAACAACAGCATAAAGCAAACATTTCAATCTTAAATGCAAACCTTTAGCATCTACACTCACAATTCTCCAATGTTTGACAGTTGGATGATTCTATGGTTCCAGGAAGAAACTCTTAAAGGCATAGCTCAGCTAAACCTAATGTGATGGCTTCCCAAACCTGTGCACTTTCTTCTTTTGTGGAAAACAAAAGATGATACTTGAAAGAACAAACAGTTACAGGTCCTGCAGACTTTTGATTACACTAATTCAAAGCGGCAACGGTAAGCTTTTGGTGTTAAGATGTCTAAAAATGTTTCCTACAGGTGTTTCCTGAAGTCTCAACTGTTCAATAAGAGGAAAACATGTTGTTGAGTAGCTAATCCGTCTGCTGTCAGCTTTGTTCTTACCGTTCGGGCGAGCTCCATGTTGACTGAACTCCGCTTGGTAAGAACGAGTCGAATGTCCCAGTCAAACTTCAGACACTGCTGGATGTACTCGAAGCTTGCCAGAGTCTGGTTGCTTAAAAATAAAAGAGACAAAAGCAAACTTGAGATATACAGGTTAATAATTTAATTATATGCATAATGCTGTAACATAAGCAGACGTAGATATGAATCACAGCAGTTTTCAATTGCAGATGATTTATAAATCAGTCAAAAACCAGGCACTCCAATAATACATTCAACAATGGAGAAAACTGACAAAAAAACTCTAAATAGTTTAAATACAAATGGGTGTAATCCAACTTTTCGTTCAACACGGAAGTAAGCCTATGGGTGACACGTCTGGTTCACCAGACG
Organism: Enteromius thamalakanensis; assembly: GCA_032357475.1. Lineage (NCBI taxonomy): Eukaryota > Metazoa > Chordata > Actinopteri > Cypriniformes > Cyprinidae > Enteromius > Enteromius thamalakanensis. The sequence continues at coordinate 15,430,963 of JAUCMT010000013.1, forward strand.
CTATAGATAAATAAAAAGGAGATAACATACAGTAATCAGTAAAACTGTTGGCACACAGACCAGTGTTCATAATTGAAGAGATCACATTAAAATTACATAAGACACAACAATTTTCAATATCAAGCAGCAAAACTAACTTTTTTTACAGCTGAAAATATCTGGGTGCAGATGAGACCGCAAGATAGACCCATAGAATTTACAAATGGCCACGCCCAATTTTAAGTCAAGAAAAAGGTGGACAGACTAACAAGAAACAGGTGAAAACAATTAGGTGATAACAAGGGGAACACAAAGAGCTGTCCCATATGACAGATTGGCATCGTGAAGCAATTATGGAGATTTCTGTAATCCCTATCGGTGGTCCTGTCTCTGCTGGAAAAAAACAGCATACGCTGGATAGGCAGATTTTGATGCTGGTTTAAGCTAGTCCTTTGTTGGTTAAAGCTGGTTTATGCTGGTTCTTTGCTGCTGGTCCTTTGCCAGCATGTAAACCAGCAAAGGACCAGCATTATCCAGCATCAAAACATACCTAACCAGCATATGCTGTTTTTTTTAGCAGGGGTGTAGTTCAGTGAGAGAGGTTCAAAGTGGCCGTTGTTACATTCATGGGACCAAAGATAGCCTACAATATAGCGTGATCATTGCAGTGTGTTTGCTGGTACAATCAATGTTTACTGACCAACCAATAAAACTGCGACTTGAAATTAATGCAACATGGCGCTAAAACATAAAACTGCTTACCTCAAGGTCTTATTCCTACCTCTTTTAAACCATTTTTTTTCATCACACATAAAAAAATAAATAAATACAGCTGCGCAAGTGTGATGTATCAGGCTCTTTTTGTTTACCACTAGTGCACAGTGTTGCCAATTTAACTAGTTAAAGTGTAGTTAGATTAGTAACTTCCCCTTTTGAGACTTTTTAAAAATTTAGGGGCAAATTTAGCAACTACTTGAACAAACCCTACCCTAAGTTCTCATCTGATCACTGATCTATATTCGTCTATATAGTGATGTCATCTAGTGATGTTTTAATACAAGTGTTAGCGCAACACTGCTAGCACATGCTGATTGACGGTGGTTTTTTTGTATTAATGTGCGTCATAGCATACGAGTCAATATCCAAAAAGCACACGTTCGTCTGCAAAATCTCTGTTAGAGATCTTTTGATGTGGAAAGCACCTGCTGTCTAAAAATGTCTGGCAGATGTCTTACAGATGTCAGTTTTACATTCATTCTAAATCATAAACATCTTAAAGACATCCAATAGATGTCTATTTGACATCTAAAAGGACTTATTGCAAATGAGCAAACACCCTGAATAATACGTCTTGCAGATGTAGATGAAGACATCAAATAGACTTCTCCGAGATATACGTGTCTGATCAGGGTAGGTGTCATCATCGCACAGTCTACACACACACACACACACACGTCATAGCCACATTTTTTAGACCCATGACGCACATTGTTATCGGATTGCTAAAATTGTGCAGTGTTCTTTAAATCATTCTTACAAATGCACTGCAACAATTGTACAGAAACTGAAAATATTCCACTAGCTTCATATTCAAGCATGTTTAACAGCACCATTGGCATTGTGGTTTTATTGTTTCATTGTCACAGCACCCAGAAAAGACCTCTATGAGTATGTCAATGTTTTGAAAACTGATGCTTACGTATTTTTTTACAGTCATACATTACACGCATTGTCTCTCCTTTTCACGGCCCTGCACAAGCACATGGTTATCAGGAAAAGACACACTTCCTACCACACAGCTGCACCCAAAGCAAAAACAACCAGCACGCACATTCAACTGAACAACACCTGCGGTTCTTTTCACAAAGATAAACAGCCTCAGTTCTGTCAGCTCTGCCCTTTAAGAGAAATAATACAAGCAACTGTCTCATCAGAAATGTCAAGTGGCCTTTTAAAAAAAAAAAGAAAACAGGAAGACCACACGTTTGAGCGATTAGTAAAGTCCACCTCAAAATGGGGGTCGTGTCATTGGGAAACTTACTGTGGTTAAAGCAGTCCACAGACATAAGCACAGCTTGTTTTTGTGCAACCACAATTGAAGGGCCACAGTTATAGGATGAGGAGCTATTCAGACCACAAACCGCAGAGCTTCGGTTGAGCTTGGAATCACCCCATTTCCACCCACAACTCAAACGGGTTTACAATGGACGCTCTTGTAACATGTAGTTCATTATGCTATTGGATGGGAACTTTTTAGCAACACGCTGCACACTCCAGCAGCGGGTGATTGTTTTTGGCCGTAACACTTTAGGGAGAAAATCCAACCCTACACTTGTACACTGAACCAATGTGAGGTAGACATAAAGCCCCTGGAAGACAAAAGCAGAGGTCCTGTTGTCGGCATACCAGGAAGAAGACTGAATTATTGCCACCACACGCAAATCATGATTTTGTGGAGAAGGTTGATTTAGCGTGCAAAAAGCTCAAAGATTATATAACTTCTATTTTGAGTCTATGGAAGTTCTATATATTTAGTCAGTTCAGTCTTTTTCATTGAATGCTTAGTTCTTACTTTTTGAGGAACTCTGCCTGGCCGCAGATTTTCATCAGGTAGTCATCCACGTCAATCATATCCAGGTCATCATGGGTGTAGCAGAGTGTCTGATAAATCAGCAGGTCTATGGTTGAGGATCCTGAGGGAAGAAGACAATAACATGATAATATAATTACATAATGTAAGTTTATTTGTGTTGAGAAACAACTAGAATTCTTTCCGGAAGTACAGTAGATATGAGAGTGATATGTTAATTATCACGTTTACAACCAAGCAAATGGAGGCAATGATATTTTTAATGTCACATGATTCATCCTAATATGCTGATTTGGTGCTCCATAAATATTTCTTACTATTATCTTTTGTATGAATGATTCAGTTAAATGCACCAGTAAAAACAATTCACACAATTATACAATTAAAACTACTCATTTGTATCCTTGTGTAGTTAACTTTGTTGTAGCAAACCATCAAATGTTGCTGTTTTTTTTTATCAGTTACATAAATATAGGATATTTTCTAGTTGTATTGTTTTTTTGTGGTAAATTCATCAGTTCAGATGTAAAAAGTTGAATCATATGGTAATTATCTTGTAAATATTGTAGATACTGAGACCTTAAGTAGTTTCAGTGCAGTTAGCTACTTTAGCTAAAACTGTTTCTACAGGGTTAGCGTGACGGTTTATCTCGTTTTTGCTTGAAACTTGAGAAACAACAGTTTTAAACTTCCCCAAACGCTGCTACACAAAACAAATGCCAGTTTAATTACATGCTCAAAATGAGCAAAGAAACAGAATTGCTCCGTGTGTTTCAAAAGGGATTGTTTTTTTCTTTAGCTAGATCAATACAAGGTCATCAATTAATGACATGTCTGTGTAGCCCTTCCTGGAAATGGTCACGTTTCCAAATGCTCCCGATACAGTAAATTAGCACCTACTGCTCTAAATACATTCGGTGGATGACAGACAAAGAAGCAAAGACATGGGTATTTTCCCTTGGCTCACAGCGATGTTCATCACTTCACTGGGAGGGTGTGATACACAGGAACAGAGGTAGGGATGAACCAGAAAAAGGTTAATTCACCCTCCCCCCTTCCTTTTCCACAAATTACACCCTAACTGGGCAGATGTACTGCACTGCGGTCACAGTGGGAGCACATTTTGGAGAAAACGCCCCTGTCTCTCTCACTCTCTCTCGCTTTTTAACACACCTCTGTTTCACCTTAGTTTCTCAATAATGAATTGGGCAGCTCTGCTGGAACATGAGGCTTGAGGCAGGGTCTTAATATATATATATATATATATATATATGTGAATGGACCCAGATATACAAAGTCCAATCTGTTGAAGCAGAGAGGGTGTCTGTTCAAGCTGTGCTGTACAGACTAGGGATGTGCATCTCCATAACTGAGGCCGATGCGATACGCATCTCGATGCATAGCTAACGATACGATACATGAAAGATACATTAAGTAGTTAGCGATGCGATTCGATACGATACACCCCTGTTACGATGCAGT
>JAUCMT010000013.1:15435373-15451641 GCA_032357475.1 Enteromius thamalakanensis
TTTTAAACCGATGCATCGCATCGTTAAGTTATTTAGCCGATGCACCGAGCGAATCGGGGAATCTTCCCATCCCTAGTACAGACACAACTATTTTTCCATGCCCTATGAACTATTTTGGTTGACCTCCATCATTTTAACAAACATTTAGCAGATTTCACAGCTGCTCATGACACAAAAAGAAAGCCATGCGAGAATGGCACCACAGTCCACATTTATCATACACTGGCAGGCTGCAGTGATAAAGAGCATCTGTCAGGCAAATCATGCCAGAGCATGAAAAACAAAAGAAGAACAAGTGCAGTGAATAAGTGAGAGTGAAAACATGTTCACGACATATTTCTTGGGCCTCTCTCTAATATCACTGCATGAGGCCATATCGGTCTGTGTGTGTGAATGTGTGTGTGAGGGGGTTTGTGTGCCTTCCTCCAAGGCGGATGAATGAAAAGCTGCCTCTTTTAATTGAGTACACAAAACAGATGGCTGGCAGAACGCCCATTCAGTGTAATGCTATTAAGAGAACTCAGGGTCTAGAGCCTCTTCAGCCTTTCCAATAAGATCCTAAGGCCCCGTTTAAATTCAGGATGTGGAACAGAAAATATGACTCCGCAGTTATAACCAAGCTCATAAGAGCTGATACAGAATACTATATAAATGAGCTGGATTGTTTGATTATAAATAATTGTAAGCACGTCGGTTCTTACCATCACAAGAGAAAGTGAGTGGTTCTCTGAAGTGGTCACTATAAACAGTGACCTTTATGCTGACCCCCAGGCCCTGCTGCAGTTCATCTTGTGCCACACATGGACTCCAGACAAAACCTGCATTTTTTGAGGATTCATTGCATGGGTATGCCGAACGTAGCCTGGTGAAAACAGTACAGGATGTAAATAAATTAACTGTAATGAATGGTCATAAAAAAATAAATCAAATTACTATATACACAAAAAAAGAAAAATAATAATAATCAGACTTTTTAAAAAATATAATAAAAAAACAATACAATATATACTGTAATCATTTTTCAGCATTTTGTAAAAGTGTACATGAAAGAAACTATGATGAAAATACAAAATGTAATAACTTACAAGTCAAGTATATGACAGAAGGCTGCAACTTCTTCATCTCGCTCTTCAGACACCTGAAAGAGCTCATAACCAAAGCCATTTGACCTGGACCCCAGAGATACCTAAATGATTTTTAATAAATATTCCTTTATCTGACAGACATAAATTGTGATGAACATTTCATAGAATTTTTATTATTATTATTATTATTATTATTATTATTATTAAACAAGAATTTGTAAAGGGAAAAAAAATAATTTAAAAAGAAATTATATTAATTATGAAAAAACATCTTGAAAATTCTAGGACAGTCTGAATGCTTACTGGATCAACTGATACTCTGCGTTGGCTTCTAGTACTCTTCTGGACTGGAAGATAGGTGCGAGGAGGAACCTGAGGAGGAAGGGTGTTACTCCGAGCTACTGCCTTTCCTGATTTGTCCCCATTTACTCTCCGGCTTCTGTTAGGTGACAGCCAATCGCCATTTAGCTTGCTCAGGGAGTCATTGAGGTTATCATAGTTCAGAGTGTCTCCAAAGGAAATTTTGGGCTGGTCCACCTCAGGAGTGAACAAGTTGACATCCCGTGGGGCTGAGCTGCGATGTACAATGAACGGATCATTCTGGGGGATGGGATTTCTGGGCGGTACTGGTGGCGGAGGCTCATCTTGAGATGGAAGCCCTTTTGACAACAACTGCGGTGTTCCTTCAAGGTAATTTTCCCATTCGTCCAAGATGTAACGAGGCTCCTTACTAAATCCGTGAGACTCACCGCTGGACCGCGATAAGTTAGACACTCCGGGTTGAACGTGGTTGAGCACAGGGTCAGATCCGGAAACGCCCTGCTGCAAATTATTCCAAGGAGGACTGGGAACGCGTCTAGGCATGGAGGGCTCGCTCCTTGCGGGTGAAGACTTGCTGGTTTCAGGAGGTAGAGTATTTGCTGGTCCCTTGTCCTGTCGGTGGCGAGCGAGGGCGTCATACTCCATCTGCAGGGCCTCTGCTAGGACCAGCTCCCTCTGGCTGAGGCCAAGCGATTCCAGACATCCCCAACGCTGCTCCCGGTCATTCTGAGTCTGCGCCGCAGACATGTTCCTGTAGCTGCAGTGGACAGGAGGAACGCAGAAAGGAGCTGGATAGCACTACGAGTTGCACAACCGGTTCATTAGGCTCTGTTAAAAGTAAAAGAAACACATGCTAATCACTGATACAAATAGTAACATCTGCAGCCAGTATAAAAATTTTTACTTTCATATCATTAAAAGTTAAATCAATATTCATGCCTTCATTTCATAACCAAAAAAAATTAAAACAACACAATAGACAATTTCTGTAAAAAATAAATAATTATAATAAAATAAGAATAATAGTAGTCGTAATAAATAAACAAAAAAGCTTTGATAGGGATATTGTAAAAATACATTTTAATAAATTATGTTTATTTTTATATGCAGTCAAATAGATAAACATGCTTAGACATAACCTGGTAACAATAAAACAGAATATAATTTAACCATTAAACTGGAGAAACTGGACAAATTAAAGTAGAAAAATACTGAATCCAGAGAAAAAAAAAGTTGCATTTGAAAAAAAGGGAAAAAGGGCACTACAGAATTAAAGTCCCACATCCAATACTGCCCAAGACACGAACACATTTTAAAAACTTCATTCTAAGTCAACATGGATGTACAGATTTGCATGCATCTCTAGTACCTACAAATGGTAAATAGAAAATAATTGCATAAAGACAGAACCATTTAACTAATAAAGCTCTTGAACTATATATGGATCAAAGAACCACATGTTTAGCAGCAGATGTGCTTAAAGTAGCAGACATGACTTTGATTGCCTTTCCCTACAATCATCTGGGTCTTTTGCTTGCTCAGCAAAAGACAGAGCCAAGCTGATCTTTCCATTTCAGCACAGTCATCAGTGCAACAGAGGTTCTTCTGCAGCACAACAGTTCCTCCGCAGTGGATGTGGCATATTAAGAAGCTATTCCTGTGGAGTCACAGCTGGACAGATGCTAAGCTTCGAATTCAAATCGACCTGAGGACCTGCTGAGTGCTGCTCAAATGGCTTTAGTGTTCGATCAGCCTCATAACACATGTGCCATGACACAGCTGCCGCCCCATAGAAAGCCACAACCACTGGGTTTAAAGGTCATCTAGTCCTTCACAATTGTAAGACTAGATGACCCCATACAGTCCTCGTTCTTAACCTGCACGACTTTCTTCGGCAGATTACAACTATTTTAGTCCATATTATGAAAGTCACTTGGGTCCAAAATAAGAAAAGGGAACTTCTTTTGTGTTAAAAATACTAATTAAACCAGTTGTATGGATTTGGAATGACAAACAAAATGGAGTAAAGGGTGTTTTACAGTTCATGACCACTTGTGACCCATTGTTTCCTTTATAACGTGACAACAGTGGTAGGGGGGTCTGTTTCTCCGCCCCCAAAAACACAACTGTAGGAAATTCTCACACCCTACCCCAGAAGACTGGCACCAGAACAAAAGACTGAAGAGGAAGCAGAAGGGCATCTATTTGACAGACATCCCTGGACCCTTCCGTTGCTCCACGTTTTGACCCCATATAGTATCCCAAAAGTGCGAAAACCCACATGCCTCTGGTGAAATAAGGTGAAATAAACTAAATGTGTTTTCCAGATCAACAGAGGAAATGGAAGCAGCAACCTGACTGTGTGTTAGGCCTTTCATCAGCAACTCGTCCAGTCACTTGTTTGGCTTCCGCCTGGCTGAACATGTGTACGTATGGAGATCAGTGTAAACAAAAAGGACTCAGCACATGACAGCTTTCAAAACAGGTGCGATGTGATGAGTCTACAGGAAGTCACTAATGCCTTACAAGCACAGCCGGTCAGAATTATTTGATGTTTTATATATATTTTAAATTGATACCTTCAAGGCAGGTAGTGAAGACATCATTAAAGTAGATTTTGTGACTTCAATCATAATTGTATGCAGATATGAGAACACCTTTTGTACGCGTCAAACGAGTTCAGCCAGATTACAAGGGCTTCTTTAAGGCTAATTTGTCAACTAGCAGTTCCAGCAACCCTTACCTAGTCAAGTATAGCCTTTTTTAGTTGACTTAGCTGAAAAACAAACTAAGCGACCAATAAAATGGCTTATTGCTCAACGCTTGTTATAAATGTGAATGTTCCGAACAAAACTTGAGCTTAACATAGACAAATACGTCTTACGCAAAAACACTTCCGAAAAAACAGATGTGTTTGTAAACAGCGTTCTCAGGCACCAACAGATGGACTGTACAAGTATAAATGCATCTCCTTCTAGACGGCCTTTCTGGAGCTGTCCTCTATTCCCAGGAGCACCGGCCTCCCGTAGGCTTCCTATGCAGAGTCTCATGACTGAGCTTTGGCCGGAGGGGTGCAGTAAGACAGGAGGGGTGGCAAGGAGGGTGGATCTGCATTGTTCCACAGGGACCCCAGGCCAGCCAGATACAGGCCCCCGGAATCAATCCCCTGCTGGGATATAATCCCATTCAATCACGGGTGGCTCCCAGATTGGCTGAACAAAGGACAGGGAGGAGTGAGGGCAGCCACGTCACGTGAGGCAGAGCCGACTCAGACACGTTCACACGGCTTGGAGAGCCAAAGACAAAGAGACCGCTGTCATCCCTGTCCCCCATATACACCCCTCCCCCAACAACAAATATCACACGACTCCCTCCATGCCCAGGGTGATCGCTTATGCTAGATCCAGCTGATCAGGGCTTGTGCGCCGTATGCTGAGGTCTTCCATCACCAATACGCCTCTCTTCCTGTGGCGTTCCCACCCTAACATCGGTTCAAAGACCTCTAGACTAGTCAGCTCTCCACTGACAGGCAGATGGTGGTGAGCAGGCCTAGATTCAGCCAATGAGGTAACATTCAGCATTTAGTGGGAAAGCCGGAAGATACTCAGCATTGACATTTCCTGAGTATCATAACAAACTTCAAATGGAGCAAAAACTAACTGTTAGCACCAATTTAGAAAAATAGAAACAGAGAGGTTAAGGCCAACCTCAGAAACTGCAGATCCTACAGGAAGGTGACTCAAGCAAACGCCAGGAACGTCTTCGAGTTCAGACACCACAGTTCTACCTGGTTCAACACGGTTTGAGGAGATTTTAGTGATGATAAGATAACAATTGTTGCTTTTTTACCCTGTCTGACAGGTCTTAGGTGCAGGTTGGTTGCAGAAATACAATACGTGATATTTTGCACACTGAAAAACCTGAAACAGGTAAATGTCTGAGGTTCTTGCAGATTGGCATGCTGAAATAAAGAATGCAGACTGAAATACAAGACTGGCAACATGTACAAACAAGGAAGTAAACCTGGAAAAAAACAAGGTTTTAATCAGAGAAGATGAATAACATTTTCTTTCTTAGTCACAAAGCACTACTAAACATTAGTTTAGCTCTTGTTCGGCCTAGCGTCATGGTGACTCAGAAACAAGCAGAATCTTGAATCAGGTTTGCAGCGTGTAAACCTATATTGTGGTTATTGTGTCATTTATATGCACTTTTATGCATCTAAACACTATACGACAGTCTAAACTTCCAGCTTTCCTGTGCTTTGAGATGCATAAACCTCCTTGTGAGTCACTACATACTAATCAATGCCAATGTTTTACTTTACAATACAGTTAAGTCCTGAATAAACTGAAGCTTGAGGAGATGCATCATGCAGTTTTTGATGCTGACTGTGCATTACCAAAAAAGTCTGCTTCTTTTGACATGGTTCTTTTAGGAAAATCAGAGTTTGGTTTCTAACAAGGAATGTTATTCTTCAAAGGGTAAATGATGAAATGCATTAAGGCTTTTTCCTCTTCTGATTTAGATTAAATGTAATTCATATTATTGAAAATTATATTTGTCTATAGTTTTAGATTTTAAAATTACGTATAATATATGATATAGAATATTATTTACATTTTTTTTTAATTAGCCTATATAAAAAATAAATATAACATGCAATATCATTCATTTAGCACTCATATATAAACAAAATACGATTCAATTAAAAAAAAAAACATGCAATATCATTGCATAGCAACAGACACCATCATGCTTCCTTTTTGTGTTTACAGCACTTTCACCTCCTACAGTTCATAAATGATTTTAAATAATTTAAAAAATAAACAGAATTATCTAAACTAAAATATGCTAAATATAACAACAACAATAAAAAAACAATATTACCTAACAGTGCAATCTTTCCTCTGTTTTGATACACATTTGAACCATCTATGGCTCTATCATACAAATGTCTATTTTAAACACAGATGTTTGACATCAAAAGCCCAAACTCGTCGATATCTAGCCAGTCGTTTGTAATATAAACAAGCGAAAATATGAGCAAAACCGTGGCGGTCAAACGCCTCTTAATGTTGCGTCCACCTCTTAAATGTTACATTCAGAGCAGCGCTAGAGTATTTCGTTCTCAGTTCGGGAGAAGCTCAATCCAACACAAAGATTTTAGGAAAATTTACAGTCACTGCGCAAAAACAGCTGGTCGTATATAAATACGTTTATAGTGAAACACACTCATCACATACCGTGTGCACGGCCTCTTGCGCGCCTGTGTCATAGTCCTTTTGGTTTATTCTCAGGCTCAATCGTTGTTCTTTGATAGATGGTGATCAGGCAGCCGTTTCCGGTGTCCAGTAGCATAAGATCGTGAATTGATCGGGGCCAAATCACGAGCGCGACTCTGTTAATCCATATGAGACGCACGCTCTTTACTCCCTCTCTCTCTCTCTTCGGTTTATCTCACCGGGTTGTTTGATTGGCGACTTGCGCCGTGGATTTCGGCTTCAAAGCTCAACCAGCCAGTTCTCATTGGAGAACGTGTAAAGACAGCGGATTTGGGTTAAGAGGAACAATAGCAAACTCTAGTGGAAAATACGGGTAGCTGCATCATGACTCCTGACATCAAACACTGCAGTGGACCGTAAGTACTTTTCTTTTTTCTTAAAAAACCGAACAAACAAACACATTTTGTATGTGTGTATATATATACAAAAAAAACAAAAAAACTAAATTTGTTTTCGTTCAGTTTTTTACTTTGAAATATACATATATATATATATATATATATATAGTAAGTTGTAATATATATAGTAAGTTGTAACAATACTTGCAAGAGGAAATGACTGACTGTTTACCATAATACAAATATACCAACAATATGTTGCCATGAAATGTAGGCCTACATATACAGTTACACAGAAACTCAACGAGGCCTACTTCAAGCATACTGTACATAAATCCCCACACATTTTGTGACAATATTCTAAATATTTAATATAGAACAATAAGAAACAGAGTTCAAGAGCACGTATAATATGTACTCAAAACATATTTATAAGAAATGTCTCAAAGTAGCATGCACACAGCATTATTTAATAAAAAAAAAAAACACGGCCTATAGAGAAGACCACAACAACAGGTATCTAGTACCAATGGAAAAATTAGGTAAAAAAAAAAACTAAAAGTATACAGGGTGGGCCATTTATATGGATACACCTTAATAAATAAATAATAAAATGCCCACCATGGTCACCACTCATCTTGAAAAGTGTCCCCCCTCACATATACTTATGTGCCACAAACAGGAAGTTAATATCACCAATCATTCCTATTTTATTAAAGTGTATCCATATAAATGGACCACCCTGTACATATCTTTTCTAAATACAATCTCAGATCACAAATGAACTTAAATGAATTTGAAATTTATTTTCTTATAATAAATAAATTAGTAAAAATCAAAACAAGAAACACAAATATGTTTTCTTTGGCAAGCATGTAATGGTGTACTGGTTTTCTTATATGAATCTGTGGCACCATCTTTTGATGTCAGCCTCTGTTAACATCAACACCGTTTATTAGTTTCACCTAGTCTAGCAGCAGTATTGTTAACTAAAACTAGAAAAGGATTTTGTTAATTGAAATAAAGTTGAACAGTTAATAAATATCAAATTACTTGGTCAAAATGTAAATAAAATTTATAAAATCCATATATAAACAATAAACAAAAAAAACTAAGGAAATTACAAAAAGACAACTTATTTATAACTGTTGCTACACTTACTGACATTCAAAGAAATATATATATATTTCTCCCGAAGTTCTGTGGTGTTGGTGTCATATTACAGCAATGATATCATATGTTATTACTATTTTGACATAACCCTATACTCAGGGTACTGAATAACTACAATGTGTATGTTAATATCTCTTATTTATTATTTATTTATTTTTGCATACTGCACTGGTGCTGCAGATGTTTAAAAGATGTTTATCCCCGCCCACAAGAATAAAACATGATACCACCTAAAACATCATTTAAAAGGGATATTATGGTTAGGAAATAGGTTTTATTATAAAACATGTAATTATTATGATAGAATAAAAATCTGTTAGTGTTCTTATTTTTTGTCATGAAAACCCATTGGACAAAAATGTATGTGGATGCTTACTTCCCGTTTTTTTTTTTTAGAGAAAGGCGACCTTTTTCTTTATTTTTGCCCAAAATATGGCTGCTTTGTGAGTATTATGTAATGTTTCATTCATACTCCTCTCCAGAATGCGAGAAATGAAAGAACATTTATTTATTTGTGAACTGCCACGATATAAAAACCGACCGATTTTCCAAAAGGCTTCGTTGAATAAACATGAGCACGTAATGAACTGACTGTCTTTAGAAAATGTCATTTTCATTTCCTCCTGCATATATGGCAACGTTTGTAAGCTCAGAGCAGCTTTGTCTACAGCCATTACCGGGGAAACCACTCGCTTCTCGCGATTAAAGCACCTCCTGCTGGCAGAGAATTTAATAACTCCGGCTGATTTACGCAACGAACATATTTCGCTTGCTATCAAAATTATTAACATAGTGTGTAGCCAGACCTTCAGACTGATGGCTTAAGGAATCCATGGTAGCGTCCAGGCAAACAATCACAGTAGGCCTTTTCACGCTCTGCGTTCGAAAGCCGGAAGCTTCGTGTAGTTCCGCTGTAGTCTGCATGAATGGCACGTGGTTGTTGTGATTTATAAATAAACAATTAATCAAAGATGTTTCATCAAAATATGCTAACCAGTTTTACACAAGCGTATACTACATCTTACAAAAAAATTAACAATGACTAAAGTGTTCAAATTAAAGATGTGTTGCTTTTGTGCACTCACAGTACTTTACTTTCCAATAGGCTACAATCGTCACGTATTAAACTGTTCAAATATATTAATATTTTCATATAACCATCCCAGAGCAATTAAAAAATAACTGGTTTTACTATCTCAAACGTGACATATTCTCTGGTTTTGAGCGCATTGCAACAGTGTTGGGGAAAGTTACTTTAAAAGTATTGCATTACAATATTGCTTTTCTCCCTTAAAAAAAAGTAACTATTTACGAGCTTGAGTGTTTGTTTTTAATATAAGAAGTTCTATTTATAGCAAATGTAAATGCACACCAAAAGGTGTCACGAATAAACCTGAAAAAAGGCTGAAGTAAATTCGCATCTGTAAAGTAGAATACAGAAAAAAGTTCAATACGCTTCAGCAATAAAAAAAAAACTATTTTTTTGTTCATTTTTGCTTGTAAGTATGATTGAACTGGATCATCGAAGGTCAGCAGCAAAGAAATTGGTTAATAAAACGAGATAGGTTTGCCTCATATTCTGAGTTTATTTTAATTAATTTTGATGAATACTAAATCAGTTTTTTGAGCATGAAATGCACACTAATTCACATTTAGTCTAGAACTAATGTATTCACACAGCGTGCACAATGCCTCTGTATTTCAGATTCCTACCAACATGGAGTCAAGAAAACAAAGTAACTCGCATTACGTTTTTGAAAAGGTTACTCAGTTATATTACTCTAAAATTAAAATGCGTTACTTTACTAGTTACTTGGGAAAAGTAATATTATTACGTAACTCGTGTTACTTGTAATGCTTTACCCCAAACACTGCTGCACAATAATTAAACAATAACACGAAAAATAAAAAGAAAACACTGTATATACCAGTATTTTTCTAATGTGAGCAGTCGCAGGCAGATTATTCATTAATTAAGTTATATCATGACTGTCGCAACACCGTCAAAGCTTACAAACGGCTCACTTGCTATTTCACGACAAAAAGGAATATTACACATATAATAGGGTATAATCTAATGTTAAGTAAGTTATTTTAACTAAGAATCTGCTCAAGGCTGCTTATGTTACAGCTGAAGAAATACTCAGAATAGTGTTTTAATTTTATTTTTCATAGTGCCATTTTTATTGTTTTAATTATTGCCCAATATACTGTTATCATAAAGACTTTTTGAACACAGATTTAGTTGCTCTTCAATGTGATTTTGTTTGTATGTAATTCTTGCAAAAAAAACCTCATCTGTCTCAGAATATGGATAACGTATAAACGCAGCATGCCTTGTACGTTCATGAAATATTCGTCAGAATATCTTGACAACATTTTCTCTCATTAATCACAACAAATAAACCCGTGCTACGGATATTGCCATTTATTCAGATACAGCGGAAGTTATTTTACACAACTGCTCTTTGTGACCACTAGAGGCAACATTAAAAGTACGCGCTCACAACAGTAACTGCAGGCAAGTTTGACCTGTGCATTGTGTGACCTTGCTTGGCAAAACTGCATTAAAACCTTGAACTGAGCTCAGGGCACTGAGCAGCTTCACTTTGTATTCCAAACATCACAGTGAAGTCTGTCAGTGCCTGGCAAATCTGTATATAATGTGGGAAAAGCAGTGCAAACCTTTGTCTTCAAGGTTTAGTATGCAGGATTGACTTTTGCAAGCTGAGGATTCTGGAACAAACCGCAGGCTGCATACAAGATTAGATTTCCCAACTGGTTTCAATATATTTCTCCATAGGTAAACTCCTCAGAGACATTTTTCATAATTTTTTAAACAGTATTGGTCTGTAAGCTGTATTTAGTTTTTGAGGCTCCACAGTTATCTGGAACATAGTTTAGCGATAATCGTATTATTTTCAATAACCATATTCCTGCCACAGAGTTTCTTCGATTACTTCTCATCTACAAATGTTTATGTCCATTAGCAGACAATTTGTCAGTCACATACTCTAATTGTTTTTTGTTCATTTCTGATGCTTAGAATGCTCTTAAATGGAGAAACGCGTTCAAGAGGATAGTCTGTGTGGCTCTGTTCATGTAGGCTACATGTGTGATTTTAAAACTGGGCCAGTGTGTTACTATATTGCAATGGATGATGTAAAGTTTCCTATCAAAGAGTGCTGTGTGTTTGGAACAGAAGACCATTGATAAAGAAAGAGTATGTCTCAGCCTATCATGATAAAGACATTGCTATGTATAATCCAATGAACCATTTCTATTTCTGTTTCTTTCATTAAATGACAACTTATGGTATATGCAAGTTTGGAGTCAGCAATAATTAGTCTCCTATGCTAACAATGGCTGCATTTATTACACATCCTGATTTTGCCAAGTAGCTACTATGTGTCCCTAAGTCAACATATTTAGCATTTTAATGCAAAAATATAGTCTTGACTCTACACCTAAACCTACCCTTACCCATAAGTAATGCTTAAAATCAGAGGAAATGATAGATGACTGACAATGGTGTACAAGCACCAAACACTGATTGTAAGCCTAAACTTCACAAAAACTGGTTCTTCAAATCTGATTGGTTAATCACAATGTTGTCCCAGGGTCAACAAAGATGTTGACCCAGGTACATGTTGCACTTGGTAAAATCATGCATTGCATTTCAAAGTGTGCATTTATCTGATCAACATATATATACATTTGTATAAATATGTAAGAAGAGTTCATATGCAAAAGACTCTAAAATCAATCTTGTTCAAAAATGAGAAAATGATACTCTCAAGTGAATGCTCTCCACACATTAGATATGTTTATCAAGTACAGTTCAAATGTGTGAAACGCCAGCCTAAAGCCATTCAGAAGTACCAGTACTTGCATAGAATCCTATACAAAGTGGCCAGAAAACCGTCAGACGTACTTTTGCATCTGAACTCTTCATATTTATCCATGTATCTCGAATGGAAATGGAGCCGTTTTTTAAGAAATAGCTGTTATGTTCAGTATTTGAGTGGGAATTTTTTTTATTGGTTAACATCCTTTAGCCAACTTGAATTTAGTTTGTTTGTTTGCTTGTTGTTGTAACAATGTACAGTCTTTACAGTCACTTCTGGACAATTTAATGCAATTAAATATAAATGCATTAAATATGCTGAATAAAAAGTAACTAAAGCTTTTAAGCTTTTTGATTGTTTAGCATTTTGTTTGACTGCCAAATGTCAATTAATAGTTAATTTGTGTAATTTGTAATCACAACCATACAACCTTTCAGAAACATAATCTATAACCAACTTAAAATCGTGGACGTGCATTGCATGTAAACAAAAATGCACCATGCAATGCACGTCCAATATAAGTCCTATTTGAATAATCTTGTAAAAAATATTGTAATAAAAATAACATAATTCTTTTTTATGCCTTTACATTTTATTTATTTTATTGTTTAGTGTGTATAGCCAATAATACATTGCATGGTAAAAAGGATCTTTATGATATTAGCCTATGATATTATGTAAATATCATGTTTCATCAAGATAATTTTCTACCGTAAATATATGAAAAGTTAATTTGTGATTAGTAATATGCATTGCCACACATTTCATAATATTACACCTTCAGATTACAGATTTCCAAATACTTATATCTCTGCCAAATATCCTATTATAGCAAATCATACATCAATGAGTTATAATATTTAGCTTTCGATTTTTTTCTTTAATTGACCCTAATTAATAACTGTTTTTGTGGTCCAGGGTCACATTTAGCTAATTTCTTAATATATGCATTAATGACGTGGTATTAAACGATGGGAACACCTGTCCTGGTGGAATCGGAGGCGCGCCCACAGGAGCGAGCGTGGAAAGTGAGCGCGCGCTCTGAGAGGGGCGCACAGACGGAGCCAAGCGAGGGAGGATATTACCGCCTTTACCGCATTACAGAATCACACTGCATCATATGTGGCCAAACCAACAGCGACACAGGTAAGAGAGCGATGTTATCACAGCGCTGTCAGGGTTAATGCATTGCAAGCAGCTGGCCTTGTTCCACAGCAGATAAAAGCAGGCTAGATTTGTGTTTCTTTAATACGGCCGCTGCTGCTTCAGTAATCCTCGCGCATCCCGCGTGCTACAGCCTCTCTGCGCATCCCTGAGTGACGCGGTCTTCTTTCTGCTGCTCTGCGCAAAGCATATCCTGAGACGGCGATATCTCAGGAAACGGTAGATAATTATAAACGCAGCCTCATTTAAAGTCGCCAGCCATGCTTAGGGGAATAAACTCCGGCGTTTGGAAGCTGTCAAGTTAGTTGTTTTTGAGGCCGAATGTTGGCCAAGGATGCTGCAGGAAGTGAAAGTGTCATCGCCCCTATCCAGGGCACTTCTTGTAGCTCAAGGATATTGTGAGAACAGGACAAACATTTGCTGCTGCGTTTTATTAGAAGAGGAACCTTCAGGCCACGTTTGAGGGTAAATATTGCTTTGGAATATAATTCACAGTCTTTAAGAAGGTTAGATTTGCCACTGTGGATAAAATAAGTTTGACATCTAGTGTTTAGATAGCAAACTATCTGGATATTGTCAATAAACATTATACACTTACATATTATAAAAAAAGTGATTTATATTGGCTTTAATGTCAGGATGAAAAGTTGCAGGCCTTGCATTTGGTCAGTCTATGTATATATCTGGGACTCCTCTTGCATAGTTTTGATTGTGTACAATTCTGTTTGATTTAACTGCATGCATATATGTGGATCTACAGGGACTAGCTTCCATTTATAATCTTTGACTGCAGCTTTGGGACACATAGTGCAGCTGAATTAGTCCACTAACCGAACTCAATTTTTTTCCGTCATGAATTAAAGATGCAAAACTGGCCACATCAGATGGTATCTGTGGCCATGTGACCTGGCCTGGGCCCATATTCCCACTGAGTTGGACTATGCTATGAATGATCCAGAGATGTACATGTCATCCCTCATTCAGCAGTCTTTGTCATATTGTGTTGCAATCATTCATGGAGGTATTTTATAAAACTTAGCGGTTAGTGAAATTTGATAACCACTGGCAACCCAACAAAAGTTTTTCTCCCCTGCTTAGGAATTTCTAAAGTGTAATTTAATAAGAACAGTGTCAGATTAAATCTCGGATTAATCAGAGTAAATAGTACAGCTCGCATTTTGACTGGTAACATGATCTATAGCCTACTTCTAAAAAAGGGAACGGAGGTTAAAGTTACAAATGTAATCAAGTCACCTAAATAGCTTTATAGCGTTTGAAACCACATAAAGTATTAAAAACAAAGTAACAGAACAAATGATGCAAACATCAAATATAATATAAGTGCATGTAGTTTTAGCTTATACATTTTGGATGCATATTGTGTATGTGTGTACTACATCAAACACAATTCCACTTCTTAAGTCGCAGTGACCTCATCACACCACTAGATGCTGATATTCCACTCGTTTTCTGTTGCTAGCTTTGATTTTGTTGCAATTTAATTCCCAGGAAACATTTATATATCAATTATTGTAGTTTAAAATATAACAAATGTTAGTGTTTAATAGGTGTTTTTTTTTTTTTTTATGTATTCTGTATTTTGTGAAATGACATCACCACATGCTTGTACCTGCACACCCCCATCACCACCTATAGAGGTATTTTCTGCCATATGGCAAATTTTGAGAAATCCTTTTACTTGGCAACATGTTAGTTGTGGCTCAACCCTGTGGATACTCCCACTGAGCCTGCAATTAAAACAGCATTAGAGAAACCTGCGATTCTCTCTCAGCACCTTCTGCCACTTAAAGAAAATTTAAATGGGGAGAAACTCACATTTTTTCGTACGATTTATGTAAATAACTCTATTTTGCTGTCAAGTTAGAGATGCATACACAGAAGATTAACCGTTATTTCAAAAGATTGAATGATTTGTTGCATACAAATGAGATGTGTCTTTAATGACTGCAATAAAAAAATTAGGTTTAGTGATGATATATAGTATGTAACTTCATTTCATCCGCTAGTATTCCCATCTTTCCCCTCCTCCACAGCTCAGATTCACCTACTCTCAGGTTTCCTACTCTGCAATGGGATGCTCAACTTTTACCTCTCAGGGTTTTGTTTCCAGAAGTGCTATTTTTAGCTATGCAACAGCAGCTTTCTCCAGAGGAGGGCGAGAGGTGCGTCTGGAAGTTGAGTCTGGCCCGGTGCCGATTAGAACTGGAGGGAAAGGATAGCCTGAAAGAAGATGGAATCAGGCTGGGGCATCATTCTAGTTTTCAATCTCTGCCTGGTTCAGTTTCTTCCTCAGAGAGGACTTGAAAAATGAGACCGAAACAATGGGGTCAGCTGGAACATTTGCTTGTATTTTAGAGCAGTATGTTTTAGGAGAGTGCTCCAGGGCCTTGTGTCTGTGTGCTTGAATGGACTGCTAATGGAAGATTGTTATAGCCTCTAATGCGCTCTTCTTCTGGATTCAGCTGAGTCAAGGCAGATGATAGTTATGGATTTCAGACTGGCCTAAAACAATAAATACATTACTTGCTGCTTCTACATTGATTTTTTTATTTGCATAGACACAACTTTATCCCAGCATAAAGAGGCCTTTCTGGACACATTTACTTAAATTACGGTTGATAATTGATTGTTATAAATGATGGGTTATAAATTAAGGATATAAATGATGTATATCAGTATTTGGTAGGCCACCTAATTAAGATAAAAAGACATTACATTACTTGCCAAGTGAAATCATTAGACTGGAAGTGGCTTTTGAAGACAAAATATTATTTCGGTGTCATTGAACTTAGCAAGTGTCCTGCCTCTGGGCCACAAGAAATAATTCTGTGTCTGACCAAGGTAGAATTAAATGTGGTTTGTGTCTGTGTTCGCGAATATGGAAATATTTTAATATATTATACTACATATAATTAAAAATTAAAGTATTTTACTTGTTTTATAAATTATTATTTTGATATACACTACTGTTCAAAAGTTTTAGAACAGTAAGATATTTAATGGTTTTTAAAGATGTTTCTTCTGCTCATCAAG
>JAUCMT010000013.1:15451741-15495318 GCA_032357475.1 Enteromius thamalakanensis
CATCAGCAAAGACTTAAAGGAAAGTAAATGAGAGGAAACATCACACATTAAGAAGGATTGTGTCCAATTCCTAAAACTTCTATCACAGACAACATAACCACAATGAACTTCGGGCAAATTCCCTGACAAATGACCCGATTCCCTCCTTCAACATCAAATAATTGGCAGATGTTCTGGAGACTATAGAAATATGAATCTAAGAAGGTTTGAAGCTGTATTAACGGCAAATGGTAATTAAATTGTTGGCTAGTTGTTGGTTGAATGGATGCATGCGTGCAAGCTTGGGGTCAATTGTAAGAAAGCATCAGGCTTTAAGTGAACAAACTGAGTGGAGAAGTTAGGCTTAAAAATAAAGTAATGCATATGCACAGCTGTATTGTTTAAACTGAGATCAATATCATTTAGAAAACAGAATGTTCATTTCATTCCGCCTATAATGCTTAACAATGAAAAGCTCTGGTGCCTTTGCTCTCTGCATTCACTCACATTGTTCTGTCATGAGTCAAGTGTCCCAAGCCGGAGGAAATTGGACATGAAAGATTTGGCAGTTACACATCAGAAACGGGGCTTATTCCGCTGCACGGCTAAACGGTCCCACCATGCATTAATGCGGAGCCAAAAGCCTTGAGAAGACAGTGAAGTGACCTTGTTCCTTCAACTCGCACCTGCGACGGCTCACAGCACACAGTGACGGGAATAAGATACTCGGCGGAAGATAACAGCACTTCTGGACCATTTCAGATCTAACGAGGCTCAGATAAGACACGTTGAAATTTCATTGAAAATATACTCTCAGTATATGATGAATTACAGAGGTTAACCTTTTGACCCTCGCTGTGTTGTTAGCCTCTGATTTGAATGTTGGGATGCAAACACTGTCAGTCATTTGCATACATGCATCTGTAGCAAAACTCAATGGTACTGTTTTTTATATATTTTTTTAATTAAATTTTAATATTTCTTTAATTTATTAGAGCTTATTTTTATATTGCTTGTATCAAGTGGTTAAAATGGCTGCCTATCAATTATCACGAATACAAAACAAAACATAAATAATAAAACTGTAACACCTGTCCTGTGTCTCAAGCCTGTGTTGATGTTTTCTGGTCAGTTTGCTCTGTGTTTGTTTTTACCTGTCAGCTCCCTCATGTCTCATCTGTAACCCCGCCTTCCTCATTAGTGTTCATCCTCTGCCAGCAGTGTTTGTCCAGGTGTGTTTGATTAGTCTTAGATTGTCGCTGTATAAATATCAGGCCCCATGTATTGTTTCTTCGCTGGATGTTAACGTTGCACATGTCGGTTTGTTCTGCTTTGCTTGTCGCACTTTTCTCGTTTTCTTGTTTTGTTTTCAATAAATGTCTAGTTCGTATCGGATTCCTGCCTCCGTGTCCTCTCTGCTTCTCACGAGTCTCACGTAAAAACATACTAAATAAAACAAAATTGAGCAATCTGCATAACAACATTGTATGTCAACTGAGATTTTTGCATTGTGTTATTTCGTTATTTTACCAAGATACATGCTTACAACTGTTTAGTACTATTAATATTATTATATATATTTGGTATTATGGTACAGCTGAGAATTTACAGAGTCCCTGAAGGGACATGCTGGTGGAAAGAATTTGGGGGGGGAGAAGAAAAACCATTTTCCGAAACTTCTCTTGAAGATTTCGGACAAACACTTCCTGTTTACTTTACAGCTTGCAGTGGTTCATACAGATCCATAGCTTCACAATTTGAGTCTAAATATCAGTCAAATATCTTAAGGTTTCTCGAGGACAATGCAAAATGTACAAATATTTTTTCTGTCCCTTTAAGGGCTCCGTAAGAATTTTACGGTCTTAACATCAAAATTATAAGGCAAAGCAAAAAGTATGATTCTGATAACAGGCTTCATTTTTCAAGAAAATTTATTATTGCACAATTTGTTTAACTTCTATGAAAATTTCATAATAGTGTTATTACATCATAATTTTACATGCACAGTTGCTCAGAAGTTTAATCACAACATTATCACCACTGTGCTGATAAGGAAAGCAGTCATTTTTCATCCCGTCTGCTGGCCGATCTCTGAAGAACTGTTGTCCCAGCTGATGAGATCTCACTGCACCTCGTTCTGAGTGACGGTCCGAGAGGCTAGCAGCTGGTTTATGGCATCTTCGCTGTAGCCCAGCGTGTCTCTGAGAACCTGGACCGTGTGCTGGCCGATCACAGGCGGTGGCATCGGATCGCTGGACTCAAAACTACTGAAGCGCACAGCAGGACCTGCATGGAATAAATAAAGTCAAATAATTGTTATTTTACTGTATATTATGTGTGCTTAAAATGATGCTGTTGTCTGATAGAGCGCAGATCCTCGGGTAAACTGGAATTCTGAATCAAAGAAACATACATACATGATAACCAATGGGAAAACCTTAGTATAGTTAGTATATATATGTGCAAAAAACATAAATTAAAAAATAAAAAATTACATTACTCACCAAACTGCAAAATACAAGAGAAAACAAGAAAAAAGAAATCAATACAGACTTATGTTTACCAATAGGATCGAATAAACATAAAACACATAACTTGTTACTTAAATTAGTTAAGTAAAGCATTTTACAAGAAAACATTTGAGCAACTTTTTCAAACAAGTAACACCTATTTTTTATACAGTCTATATTATTCTGTACAATTATTATTCATTATATTTGCTACAAAACTCTACTCTATGAAGTAACACTAAATAATTTGCAATTAATTAATTTAATTAATATAATTAATATATGTAATAGCTCATTAATAAACTAAGACCCTCAGATCTGTGCCACTATAGGTGAAAAAAATGACTAATACCTACAATAAGCTTGTCAAGTCACTAAACAGAGATTAAACATGGCAGAACAAACCTAATTTAGGTTCAATAGTATGGTGGTCAAAGTAAGAAAAAAACCACAATGAACTTTAAACAAAGAGTGTAGGCATTAGAAGAAAAGGCTACTTCCGGTTACAGTTACTCATACGTCAAACCTGCAGGAAAGTCCATAAAGTAACCAACTTAATATCTTGGAATATAAACACAGCCTGCGTTATCCAAATGTGGCATTTACAGAGGCATGATGTCAAAATGGATGAGTAGGTCATCTGGGTGAGTCACTTCCTCAAAACTCAGATATTGCTGTCATTAGGTGGTATTAGCATATGCTTCCCTTTTCGTCCTTCTTGTTTCGGCAAATGTTAATTTTACAGAAACGGATTGTTTGTCCTCCCCCGCAATTCTACGATTTAACCGGCTCTTGTTCCACAAAAGAAGGAAAGAGACAATTGGCTTTCATGTATTTTTTTTAAGCAATAAGGGACACACACCTACATACTTCGCACATTTCTTCCTTATTGCTCTGAATGAGTGCCGTCTCCTACGCAGCTACAGGTCACATTCCCAGAGCCAAACGCATCCCATAAATGTGTCTTGATTGCTTAACCTCCAACATCCAGCGCTTTTTCAGATGTTTTCAGGGGCCTCGCGCGAATGACGTGTGGTTTTCAAAACAGAGATGGTGCGTGTCGACCAGAGGCGAGGCCTGTCGTTGGTTATTAATAGCACTTCGGAAAGTCTCATTCTTCAAGCGGACTGAAACAAGACATGCAACAGATCACAGGCTGGAAGGGTAACGTGGGCTACAGAAGCCCAAGCGACGGCGCAAAAACACTTACTTTCTATTTAGATTCAGGCTATACAGTACATAATCCTTTCCATATGTTCTCTACCATTCAGCGTGCTTCTGATGTGACAAAGATGAGCATGGAGTCATTGTGTCAGCCCTAGATATAGTGAGCCTACTATGTATATGCATGACATTATAAATGGATCACTGCAAACACGATGCATGATCAAAAATTGCTTTTCAAAGTCAGTTTGAGTTTTGGTCAACCGGTGTTGACTTTTAGTGGAAGTATTAAGTCGGTTCTCCTCACGCTTACAGAGATGTCTCAGCTGAGTAACTACCAAGTGTCCAAATATTTTTGTCTTCGTTTTCAACAGTATATCTGCTGCTGTACAATTCAAAACTCAACTAATGTCTTTGTGTAACTTTTGCTTGAAAAGTGTGCTTCTGCTTATTTGAAAGCAAATTTTTTTATGTTATTTTAAACAGGCCACTTTTTATTGTTTTTAAAGGAGGCATAACATTTGGTGAAAATGTACTCACGTATTGGAACAGATTTGGAGAAATTTAGCGTAACATTACTTGCTCACCATTGGATCATTTAAAGTGAATGGGTGCCGTCAGAAAGAGAGTTTAAACTGCTGAAAAAAATAAGGATTTTGATGAGACAGGACAACAGGAGATGGACATTTGCACTGAAGAAAGCATTATAAATGATAAGTTAAAAACATCTCAATGATGGACTTTCATTGCGACGGCACCCATTCACTGCAGAGGATCCATTGGTGAGCAAGTTATGTTATAATACATTTGCCCAAATCTGCTCCCATGAAGAAACAAACTCATCCACATACTGAATAACCTTAGGGTGAGGGTATTTTAAGTTGATAATGCTAACTATTAGAGATAACGTTTTCTCAAGAGAAAAACCTATGAAGGAAAAAAGTCTCAATTTGTTCTCATCTTATTCCTGTCTGATGCAACAGATCGAGATCTAATTTGCCGCTTTCTGTCGGGTCACGTACATGATGATTCACAAAATGATCGCAAAACCAACTATGCAGACAGGTACTGGCGACTTTTTACGTTAATTAAGATAAGAGATTCCAGACAGATGCAGAGAAAACTCCACACAGGAAATGCGGCAACATGAAGATGAGAGTCAAATGGCCATTTAAATAAAAGAAACATCCAAAAAAGGAGGGAACAACAGATCTCTAGCACGATTGTGTGCGTGTGTGTGGTTTTGCAGCCTCAGCAGTTAGAAGCAATGCCTTAACCACATCCTCTATCTCCCCCTCCCTCGCTTCTGATCGACTGGCCGCAGGCTCATAATTGCCTCTTGCTCCCACATCTGCTTCTCCTCAGCTGTTATCGTGGAGAACGCTCTTCTCCTCCGCAGGCACGGTCCAAGGTTTTCCTCTCGCTCTACCGCAACAAAGCCCGCTGTGTTCTCTCCTCTCGTTCTCGCTCTGCACCGCACACTTCAGAAGTCTGACCGGATGACTAGACGCAAGACGCTGCACCTAAACTCACTGAAACAGGGTCAAAAAAGAATCACCTACACCTCAATTACAGGGAAGTCGCAGGAAATCTGGGTTCCTCGGACAAGCTCTTTAATCTAATGATCTGTTCAGCATTAAACTAGACTAGATTAGTGTAATCAAGTTGTTAATTTAAATGAAACGTTGTTATAAAGTGGCACCAGTGGAAATGTACAGTGTGTAAAATATCCCAGGGTTCCCTTTTAAATCATGAGAGTGAATTCAAAGTTAGAAAAGAGGGTGAAATTCAATGCAGGTGATGCATTGTGGGAAATAAAGTCTTCTATTTACGATGGTAATGTTTCAAATAAGCTCTGATCTTTTGAAGTTTCCTTCATCAGTGTCTCTAATACCTGTGTACTGTGTATGTACTGTAGCATGTTAACACAGTGTAAGTGCACACCGGTACATAATATCTACGGATGTAATATTTCTGTAACCACACACATGTAACACCCCTCAGAATGGTGTAAGTACAAATGTGTATCAGCATTCAACATTCTATTAAAAGAACCAAATTCAAACCAGGAACTGATTCTGAATCCAAAAGCCTTTCTCTAAACAAACAAACAAGACAGACAGACAGAAATATTAAATAGATAAGTTTGAATGGGTTAGAAATATCACATAGAAGAGAAGCTTCATTGATTCTAATGGGCTTCGGTGTGTTCACATTTAAATGAATGTCATTTTGAGCTTGAAGAGTCTTGGCTCATTTGAAGTGCAATTTCGGCTTAATAAAAATTTTGGCTTACAGTTTTATAGTAATACGAGGTTTAGAAAGAATATCAGTAAGTTGGCTTTTTCAAGCCAACTTAATGGCATACATTTGTACTGGAAAAGCTTAAAACACAGTAAGTTAGCTGTGCACATCAGTGCAGCGCTTTAGTGAGATGGTAGTCAGCTCTGATTCACTTGCAGTCTCTCTGGAAGACCGGATTGAAAGATTACGGTAAACCACACTGACATGCTAAATATACAATTGTGCTGCTGATATAAATTGCTCCTGACATTTTCCAAGCGATATGCATGCATGCATCATACAGGCCTCTGATTGCATGTAAATATCATCATCCAACCGTAAAGCGCACTTTCCTTCCTGATGAACTTAGTTTTCCGGTATTTCCATGAAGATTACCCCACGCTAGTGGAAAACACTGAGTCAAACTTATTTCCATTGAGTAAATATCAGCGACAATTTGTTGTCGCGGTCACCTCATTTCCATTCCCTTGCAGATAACAGTTTCCTTGCTTCAAGAAAGACAACCTGTTAAAACTAGACAGTTCTGTCCAGTTCTGATTAGTTACAGTAATCTATATCTGATCTACACCACTTTATCTGACATGCATACGGGAAAGTATGACACAGATAGTTCCGGCTGCAAAATCTCATCACATTGGAACACATTCAAACACATGAAATGAATTCTGAATAAATGTGGCAAGTTGCTTAGCAACGGTAAACAGACTACAGAAAGGCTAATGAACTTGGTGGGCAAAATGTTTAAAAGTGTATAAAATCTTGTAAAAACATTTACAGTCAAACATGGCAAAATATAATTCCAGAAAGTACTTTGTTTAAATGATCATCTTTTTAATAGCTTTTTGTAAATCAGTCATGTACATGTATGCTTTATGTTACATATTCTGTTGTTCGATGTCACAAACAGCGCCTCTGTGGCCCTCTCCGAACGACAGCAGCGGGAACCTTCACAAGAGTTTTAGTTCCCACCTGGACTGGTTATACCCACGCACCTCGGCGCTTCCGCTACAGCTGTTGCCGCTTTTCCTTTGATTAATTGGCCTTTACTTGTTGCGAAGTCTTATCTGATCCATGTCGATATTTCTGAGCGTAAATTCTTGTGATTGCCTTCCTGTGTATGACCCTGGACTGTTTGTATTGATACTGATTATTGGTGCCTGCCTTTTGACCATTCATACATTTTTAATGTAATTCACAAGATTATTCTGGCAACCGTAGCAGCCAAAATGTTTTTGTAAAAACTACGATTTTCTTTTATATATATATATATATATATATAGGGGTCAGTGAGTTTTTTCCATAAATTAATAGTTTTATTTAGCAAGGAAGTGTGAAAGTTATAACACTTCCTTATGTTATATATGGTATACTGTATGCTTTAGAAATAACTTCTAAAAATCTGCTTGAAAAATATATTGTCCTTCCATCCAAGACGATTCAGAGAAATTTAGCATTACATCACTTGCTCAAAAAAATGGATCCTCATTGAATGGGTGACAGTCCAAACATCTGATAAAAACATCACTATAATCCACACCTCTCTGATGACACCCATTCACTGCAGAGGATTAATTGAGCAGGTATTGCAATGCTACAGTACATTTCTCCAAATCTTTTGGAGAAACAAACTCATATGCATCTTGGATGACCTGAGGGTTGGGGACAGTTTTCATTTTTGGCAAACTATTTCTCTTTGGCGATCTGTGCACAACAACACTGTGGAAAAATCATAACAGTCTTTCATGGCGTTATTCTTTGAACAAACTAATTCAATATTTCAGCGCTATGGATAATTGGAGTTCGTCCTCCCTCATGACTTCCAGCGTTCTGGGGAGATTTTTCACTAGGTGTTGGAACAAGGCTGTGGGACACAGGATCATAAATGAGGTCAGATGATGGGATTTGGCTCAAATTTAAAGCATTCCAATTAATCTCAAATGTGTTCAGTGAGGTTCAGGTTTGTGCATACTCTCTGTACGCAGTGTGTATGTGAAGAGCATCTCCGGTTCTGCATGGCTGACAAAACCAGAGGAAGAGAAGGAAAGAGAATAAAGAGAACTTCCCGGAGGAGATCTACGGCGCTGAGTGAAGTGAAGAGAAACAGGTCTCAACCGCAGTGGGGATTTGAGAAAGAGTACAGATCATTTATCCTGAGTATTGTAAAAGAGTGATGGGATTTCAACAGGCAGAGCTAGAACCTGCTTTAGAATAAGCATTTAAATTAAACACTAAGACAAAATATTTACTGTAGTTTCATCGTGAAAATAGACTAAACCCATTGTTAGTCATGTCACGATTACCCTTATTTATATATTAAACCATAGTTAAAGGAACTGTTCATCCCAAATTGGAAACTAATCTACATTTTAAGGATGTTTCTTCATCAGAATACTGTAAATTTGGAAAAAAGTAGCATCACATCTCTGCAGTGAATGGGTGCCATCAGAATAAGAGTCCAAACAGCTGATAAAGACATCATTATAAACCACAGCACTCCAGAGCATGATTTAACATCATGTGAGTTAAAAGCTGAATGTTTGTGACAATTGAAACAATGTGAGGAACAATTTTTGTCTGAGATGTAACTATTTGAAAATCTGGATTCTGAGGGTGTTTTATCTTGTGATGAAGTCATCTGGTCTGAATCAGGAGAGAAATATGCACTGATCAAGCACCATTTACAAATCAAAGAAGTTCTAAACAAATATGTTGGCTGATTTTGATGCAAGTGGACATCAAGGGAGATACTTTTTCACTGGAGGAAGCTTAATTATTGTCTAGCAATTATGGTTAAATTATGTTAAAAACATCTAAATGACGGATTAGTTTCCTACATACATGCAGCTCTTTGCTTTACAAGACATTAATTGCTGGACTGAAGTGGTGTGGATTATTGTGATGTTTTTATCAGCTGTTTGGACTCTCATTATGACGGCACCCACTCACTGAGGATCCATTGGTGAGCAGGTAATGGAATATTGCAAGTTTAATCCGTTGCCATAAAGTAACAGACTTGTCTACATTTTGAATGCTTGAAGGTGAGTACATTTTCAGCAACTGTTCCTTTAAATGTAATCCACATGTATTACTTCTGTAATAGTGTTGTTAAACCTTTCTGAAATCTATGAATGTATATCTGAGACGTTATAAATATAATTTTTAGAATTTCCAATGCAAGTGACCCGTAAACAATCCAACACAACCAAATGTTTATTTATGAAAACCACGTAATACCAACTTAAATCAGCTTTTTCTAACATGGAAACATCCATATTTATCTCTCTTCCCGTGCTCTGTATCTAGTTTGAGATGGAGGGAGAGAGAGACAGAAAAAGAGTGGGTGAGATTCTGTGTGAATTCTCATGCGTCCCGAAACGGCAGGCTCGAGCTGTCAAGCGGAGACGAACATCTTCATCTCAGGTGCTTTGAGCCCACGCAACAAGTAGCACCTCGCAGTCCTTTTATTAAACCTCTCAGCTTCTTTTTAACTACTCACTGCATCTTTAATGGGCGAGGGAGAGGGATGACGACTGAAGAAGAAAAAAAACGGAAGCGGTGTTGGATAAAAGGAGAATGTGAAACATACATAAGAGTGGGAAACCTCATTATATTATAGCATGCGCAAAAAGAGCAAGGAATTCAGACTAGCTCATTTATGAATAAAATAATGTACGAGGTGCTGCCTTTGTACACCGAGACAGCAAAGAGATGGAGATGGTCTTTTCGAAGATCTTTGGAAACAGTGAGTCACTGTTGATTCTTTTTTTTTTAAAGGCAGAAATAAACTTCTATTCATTCTGGCTTGGTTAGTATGCAATGACCTTTGTGTGTACTAAAAAGAGAATATGGCCAATCAAACAGTGGTAAAATCATTCATTTAACATTATGAGCCCCTCACTGTCCACATCCAGGGAAACACTAAACCATAAGCCAAACACATTTCCGATATAAAACTACAAACCTGGCACAAGAAGACATAGGCTCAGCCCTGCTGTGTTTTAAAGAAATGTTTCAGATTCAGTACAAGAGAAGCTCTATTTGTGGCTTAATTTCCAAAACCCAAAATAGAAATTCATCTCCAAGTGGCATTTACAATGGAAGTCTATTAGGTAAACATAAAAACAATTGTTTTTAACGTCTTGTGTCTACATTAGAAACTTTTGTATGGGTCCTGATGCTCTTTTTATACATTATTTAAAAAATACCTACATGTGAGTATATATGTTGGAAAAAATATATATTTTTTGAAACCTGTGATTTTTTTTTTTTTTTTTTTTTTTTTTTTTCTCAGGATTCTTTGTAAAAAATGACATAATTTTAGCATTTAAAACGGTTCTAAAATGTAAATCTATGCTATGACTTTTTCTGTTCATTTAATAGATCCTTGGTTAATAAAAGTATTCATTTCATTCAAAGAAGAAAGAATAAAAATGTACTGATCCCAAACTTTTGAACAGTAGTGAAACAGTAAACTACTGTAACTCTTTGTTTCTATTTTTAATATTTTCAAAGAATCCTAAAAAAAACCTATTAAGCAGCTCAACTGTTTCCAAAACTGATAATAAAAAAATCAGCATATTAGAATGATTTCTGAAAGTGACACTGAAGACTCGAGTAATAATGCTTTGTATCACAGGAATAAATTACATTTTAAAATATATTCACAAAGAAAACAGTTATCACTTATTTTAATATTTCAATTATTTAATAATATTTTCATATTTTTTCAGCCTTGATGAGCAAAAGAAACATCTTTAAAAACCATTAAATATCTTACTGTTCTAAAACTTTTGAACGGTAATGTACTTGTCAAATATTTGATGTTCAATAGCATCAGTGATCCTGGATAATAAAAGTACTTAAAATCTGTCCAAATGACGTTCTTAGCAATGCATACTGCTAATCACACATTAAGTTATAATATATTTATAGTAGGAAATTTACAAAATATCTTCATGTGACATGATCTTAACTTAATATACTAATGATTTTTGTCATAAAAGAAAAATGTTAAATTTGCCCCATACTGTGTATGTTTGGCTATTGCTTCAAATATACCCCTGCTACTTATGACTGTTTTTGTGGTCCAGGGTCACACCCATACACCCCACACACACACGTCTATATATATCTTTTAATTTTTAATAGTTTAAAATTGAATATGTCTTAAATGCAAGAAATATTTTAAATAAAAAATGCAGCTGGTTTTCATGCGGCAACAGGGATTCTTTGTTAATATCATTATAGAGAACAGAACACGAAGTTACCCATGCATCTCACTGCATGACTCACTACTGTTTCTTTATTAAGCTCTTCCTGTCTGATGCACTCTGAATATTTTATCATGGCCCAGTAGCTAAATCCAGCAAAATCATTGAATGAGAGATATTTTTTTCACTTAAAGTGCTGCTTCAGACGTTTGATCTGTAGTAGAGCTCACCTCTGCCTTTCCAACAATGACCTCTGTGACTTATGACTGTGTTTTGATGTGCAACATCAAAGCGTTTGCAGTGCATTGTATATTTGCATCCTTATTCTTCTTGTTTCAAAGCATTATAGGCACTATGGGAACTGTCTGTAACAGTCCTTGCTGGCTTTTTATTTCTTTTTGTGTCTCTGCTGTCTATCTCTGTGACTTTTAGCAGGGCGCACATGGTGCCCTGCACCCGCAGGGAGGCCACTGGCTCTGTGAAGCCAGCAGCCCTGCACCTGCACCGGCTTCTGAAGCAGTGGGTCATTCGTATTCATCAGGGACAGAGTTTTCCCAAAGGAAATGCTTCTAATAGATTAAGCACATAAATTAAGCATGGGAAATACAGAAAATATTGTCCAAGGCAATTAGTGATGAGACTAATGATGGCGTTTGTGTGTGTGGCTCACATGATGTAATCAGAAGCTTTGTTTTACATTTTGTACACACACATACATTTTACATAATATATACATTTTAATTAAAGTAGTTAAATTAACTCGAGAAAGTCTCCATTAATTACAAATCGAAACTGGACAATGAATCACCACTTTCTTGGGCGATACTATCAAAGGTTTAAAGTAAACAGTGCAATCAGACCCTTTATCAACGTTAAATAGAAGCTGAGTTAAATATATAGTTCAGACACTTTTATTTGTAAAGTTGTGAATGAATACAAAAAGAAAAAAGCCTTCCATTGACTATCACTGTGAGTCATTTTAAAGAGTGGGATGCATCTTTCTTTAGCTATCAAACAAAACATAGACATCAGAGAGGCTGCTTCAATCACATGTGTTGACACAGGTTTTACATTGAACATAGTACATGTGATGTTGAAAAGGTTCAAATACACCTTTAATGTGGCTTCTTGTTTGATTTACAGCATTGTTTACGACAGAAAGGAGGAAATCCTATAACAGAGGATGACTTTTCTTTAGCGCAGAACTATTGAATGAATTCCTTCGGGATTAGTTTTGTTGAAACTCATTGAATGACAGATGTTTGAGGTACTACAGTCACAGAAAGCTATTGAATGTATGGTGCACATTAGCAAAAAAAAGCTAACCATTAACTTGACAGTGAAGGCAGCAGGAGTACCTTTGTCGAAGGCACACTTACAATGAAGTAAAGCTGTATTGTGCCTGATTGGCTGGTCATTTTTACAATAGGTTAGTTCATTTGGAAACTGTTAAAATAACCGCTTAGTAATAGCCAGGTGCTTCTCTGATATTTTAGTCAGTATGTTCTTAATTATTGTAGAACTCCTTTTAGTATATGATGTGTATGAAATTACATTATTTTTTTAAGCATTAAGAGATTCATTTAAATTATAGTTAATCCAAAAACTTTAATTTGCTGAATTTACATCAAGCCATCCAATATGATAAGTTTGTTTCTTCGGCAGAAAAGATTTAACATTACATCACTTGCTTACCAGTGGATCTGTTGCAGTGAATGGGTGCCATCAGAATCAGAGTTGAAACAGCTGGTAAAAAATTAAAGTGATCCACATGGCTCCAATTTCTCCAAATCTGTTGTGATGAAAAAGCGAACTCCTTTAGATTCAACAACAAACAAACTGGTCTGACTGTATACATTTTCAATTTTGGGTGGATTATTCATCAACAAAACCGCTCGGGGTAAAATCTGAATATTTCTGCATGAATGCTTGTCATTATGAGTAATAAGTCCACTTTAAAAGTGAATGTTGCATATTTTATATAACTGATTTGGGAGAAAAAAAGTTTCCAAGTCCAATTTAAAGCCATGTTTGAATCACTTCACTAGATTACAATCACTGTAGTTAGCCTAGAAAATTAATAACCCTCTGATCAAATTAGCAATGGAGTCATCTAATATGTCACATTTTCACATTGTAGCTTGTTTAAGGGTGAGGGGGTTGGTCTTCATTAGATCTGTGTATCCCTTTGGGATCACAGAAGGCCAGCAAGCCCTGGAATTTCCCCATCAAAATCTGCTCAGGTGGAAACACCTGTCGCCGGAAAACATGACGCTTGTCTTGTTTTGTTCTCTTGTGTGAATGGAAATAAATGGACAGTTCTAAGCTATCTTTATGGATGCTGAATGGGTTGGAGGTCAAGGTGTAAGGTTTTGTTGGTACTTCCAGGTGCACTTGATGTTTGGTAGAAATGGAAAACCACAAGGACTGCCTGACAGCTTCAAATTGGCCTCTTTGTTCTTATTAGTGTGGTTTCACATGTGTTAAGACTGATGTTGACTCACTTGGGACACATAGCTGTCGGATATTACAGGGGATTCTTTATTTATGTCAGTGGTCTCGTACCATGCAATTACTGTGAGATTTTTATTTCTGTATTTGTGTCATGCAGCCAGAACAGGACAATGTGAAAAAATAAGGACTCGTTCCTGTTGGGAAACCTGAGCCTTGTGGCTTGAGGGGAGGGAGGTTTCGAGAAAGAGAAGAGAGGACTGTTTGTGTCCTCATATGTCGTTTCGGGAAGATTTCTAACAGACAAATAGCGAGTTTAAGTAATGCTTTGTGCCATCTCAAGCTACAGCAAAAAAATGCATTTTGATATATTTTGATTGCTATTTTAATCATGCACTACCATTCAATAGTTACAAAGTGTGTTATATTCACAAAAGCTTTTTTAAAATACGATTTTAATTAAATATTGTCTTTTATTGTACTGCATTTTAAAAAGTAATGAATTCTTGTGATGATTTGGTGCTCAAGAAACTTTTCTTATTATTATCAGTGTTCTTATTAAATAAAAAAAGCTGCTTAATGTATTTTAATATTTTTGTGGCAAGCAAATTGACAGTTTAATTAAAAAAATCCAGGGGTTTATAATAATACAGGTGTGAGAGAAAGTAATATATAATTTTCAATGTAATTTTACTTATACGTTTATTTTAAACAAAGAAGAGGATAAGGGCCAAGCAATAATTCAAAATTGAAATCATTTCGAGAAAAAAGTTGTTAAGTTACGAGAAAAAAAACTCAAAATAAAATGTTGAGAGTAAACTCGTTAAATTACGAGAGAAAGGGCATTAAATTTAGAGAAAAAAAGACTTGTTTTGGAGCGTGCCCATCAGCGTCTCCGGTGGCGTAGTTCGTAGAGTAATATGCTCGAATAAAACTTCATTGATTGAATCCATTTCTTACCGAACTTTCTTTTCTTTTTTTGCATCCTATGACGCATCAGAAAA
Organism: Enteromius thamalakanensis; assembly: GCA_032357475.1. Classification (NCBI taxonomy): domain Eukaryota; kingdom Metazoa; phylum Chordata; class Actinopteri; order Cypriniformes; family Cyprinidae; genus Enteromius; species Enteromius thamalakanensis. The sequence continues at coordinate 15,466,364 of JAUCMT010000013.1, forward strand.
GTGGATTTTAACTGCCTTAATTATAATGCATTCATTAAGTGAACTCATTAAGTACTACAGTAAATCTATAATTCGTTTGTGGATCTGAAAGTATTCTAAATGCAGTTATGCCACAGTGTTTCATTCGTATTTCTGCATTAAACTTTAGTTTAAGTCACCATGGAGTCTATATGGAGAGCTTGTCCCAATAAGGCAGCATACAGGTTATTTCTTAATGTAAATATAAAATAGGCTAATTTACATTCTAGGTTATTATCACATCCTGTTAATATACAACAATAGTGGTATCTGTCACCATTTATATGTACGCTATAAATCTGTAAATCTAATTAGCTAGCTACTATTTACACTTTGAAAAGATCTGCTACTTTTACATAATGTAAATAAAATGGCTATTTTCATTTAGTGGCACACCAATAAAATTGGGCTGATTTCATTTACACTGTAAATAGCATCTATAGCAGGGGTGTCCAAAGACCAGCAGCTTGTCTATTGAAATGTTTTCATATATGCTGTGATTTCTTTACCGCACAAGAATTCCTGAACGCAGCAAAAGCGAAAGAGCGCTGACTTGCGTGAAGCTACACTGACCGTAATTCTGTCTAAAGACAAAGCAGTGCGAGCTCAGATCTATTTTTTTTTGACAAAATAAAAATTGGACTGTTTCCTATGGTGTGACAGCAAAATAATAGCAATAATTTAACTTACAAATAACATGAGAAAAATGTATCTTTATTTTTAGAGTTGCAAATAGCATTTCTTCACATTTTCAGTCACAGGATAGGACAAATTGACACGTCCACTACCCAATAGAAGAAATTGTAAAATAAAAACATTTTTTTGTGTTCTTAGAAACTACGGTTGAACCACTGATGTCACATGGACTATTTTATCGATGTCTTTACTTGATTTCTGGGCCTTAAACATGGTACTTGCATTGCTCTCAGGGTCAGAAAGCTCTTTAAATTTATCAAAAATATCTTAATTCATGTTCCGAAGATGAGCAAAGGTCTTACGGGTTTGGAACGGCATAAGGATGAATAATTATTGGCAGAATCTTCATTTGTGGGTAAACTATCCCTTTAGGTTTTCCTGTACCAACAAATGTAATGAAACATAAAATAAAATGGTGATAATGTCCATATTAACACATTGTAAAATCGCGGTTATTCATCATAAAAGTAATTTTTTTCACATATGAGGGACACAAACAGCATCATTTGACAGCTGACAGGGAGAATCACGACTGAGTTGCTCAAAACAATGAGAAAAAGGCGAGAGACGAAAGTCTGTCACTGTGGCCTTTCTCACTAGCTATCCTTCTTCCCTCATTTCTCCCGTTATAAGCAGATGGACAGTGGGGGCCAGGGAAAGGAGCTCCTTGGAGTCTGGCGTGGTGTCCATTGTGGGCTTTTGATATTTAAACTCACCCTCATCTACCCTCGAGGGACGCCCGATTGTCTCCATTGTTCAATAAAAAGTGGGCCAAGAAAGAGAGAAATAAAAAGGGGGGATCAGATTGACATAAAAGGGGAGGGAATGATTGGTAAGATAAAAAAACAGAAGAAAACAATCTTTGACTGACAGTTTTTACTGGTTCGACCAGATTTGTACCGAAGTGTGTTTTGTGCACCAAATATGATGGACAGGAGCACAGAGAGACCACTGTAAGGGAATTTCCCCTGAGCGTGAGAGGATTTTTTTTGATGTCAGCAAATAAAGAAGATAAAAAAAATGTGTGTGGTGAGGGGCCTGTCAGGTACTGAAATAACAAGCAACTACAGAAGACAAGCTGCTAGACGATAAATAAATCAATATACTTTGAAAGAATCCTTTATTAATGTTTAAAAGAAAAAAGAAATATAATTTCCTAGCATTTTCTTAATTTACGTTTACTGTTTCGAGGTTATAAATGCTCAGTTTGTACAAATCATTTCATGTCTCACCTCACCTCAGTGCTCCGTGACACGAACAGACAGCGCAGATGCATGGGAGAGAGAACGATTTTCTGTGCCAGATGTATGCTGTGGGGTTTTTAGGGAAAGACCAGCCAAATTGCACACGCTCCCATCTGTACCTTTTCCTGCACACAAACTGAGAACACAGGCCACACAAAGGAGTATCAAGTGTTATATTAGCCTCTGAGACGACAGCTCCTACTAAATTGGCCTCTAAAGGCCTAGATAATATGTGAAGCGTATATTTGTTATTAAACTAATAAAATGAAACACCCCATTTTTGAAATGAGACTATGATGAATGGAAGATCTTATCTGAAAGTGAATCAGCGCTTTAGGAAATTAAAATATAGTCCTCTGGGTTTTATGGGATATTGAGGACTAGAATGGAGCAACAAAGAAATGTAGGCTAAATAATTATTTATTTATGAATTATATCCCATGTTTTAGAGGAACCATTTTTTTTGCTTTTAATTTTTAATCAACCTGGGATTTGTCGTCATACACATTTAAACATGTCACTTGCATTGACACGAACTGAGCTAAAAAAAAAACAGCAAGTCTTTAATTATTCATTCATAGATTTGCTGAATGAAATCATGCACCCCGTTAGCTTACAATGAGTGTCTTAGAATTTGTCCTCAAAATAATACCTGACATTATTATATGACTATTCTGTGTCCATTGTATGTATATTTTGTGATTAGGTAGATACAGTATAACGTGAACTAATAATATTTGCAAAAAATAATCAGCTGGATGTTTGCAGCTCAAAAATAATAGTGGTTGTTTGAATAAATGAAAAAGTGCTCCAGAAATGACAAGGTTTTGGCGATGGTATTTCTGCATTTATCTCACACTGGAAAGTATAGCTTGTTTCGGTGTTAGCATAGTGCTAACTGTCATGGACCACAAAATACAGGTCATTTTGACCTCGGGTCGAATAAAAGCTCTTTAGTTCTGCCGTTTAACTTGTTTAGACTTTTAGTTACATTCTGCAGCTTCTCATTTAGGATGTTTTAATTGGGTCACCATAGGCTAGTGGCTAATGTGTTCAGACAGTCCTATCCTGTGCACAATGCTACATTTCTAATCTCAGCAAAGGTCAGGAAATGAGGCTTTGTTAATGTCTATCAACCATCAGACTCGGTTTCTTCTCCATTGTATCACTCTTGCTCATCTCCTTGCGTCGCTGTTAATTAGACTAGCATATCCTTTTAAGGCATTTGAATCGATCTGTTTGTCATTGTGATGGCTTTCAGAGGATGCAGATTGCTCTTTATCTCTGTGAGGTTACGACATGGAGTTTATTTTTCCTTCTCCAGGGCCATAACCCAAAGGTCAATGTCACCACGGCTGTTCTGAAGGTCATTATGTGCTGAAGTGTCACACTGTTTTGCCTCTTGGCTTTCGTGTGGGTGAGTCACCCAGAAGGTGATTGTGTTTATAACCTAATGCAGCGTCGCAGGTCAGCTTGAAATGTCAGGGTTTAATTTAGATGTGAGAACCTTAAATTAAGATTCGTTTTTAATAACACAGTTGCTTGCTGCGATATAATAACCGAAGATGAAGGTGGGTGAGCTAACATGGGGGAGGGGTACATCATAAAAAAAATGGTTGGCACAAGACATTTAATTAATGTGTGTCAAACGGAGAGTAATTTCTCATTAATGGTGTTTTTATAAGGATCTTTTTAATATCTCAGTTTTGCATGTCACTCTCCATCAAGATTATTAAAATGTCATTATCATGTAGTTCCTATTAATATTTTAATTATATTTTGTTTTTTTAATTTTAGGTAACTTTTTTTATTAATGCAGTTAAGGTTTTCCATATATATCGCCTTTTTTTGCAAGCTATCTCTTTAAGTGCTGATTCTAGAAACTGTACATTTACAGTAGGTTAGATTCTGGGTTTTACCTGATGTTCACAGAAACACAGTAACCTGCTTGCTGTGTAGGTAAGAACTCCCTTTTTCACGTTTCATCTTTTAATTTAATTCTTACGTCTTTAAAGTACTCTAAACTGTCTACTTTAAAAGCATTATGATGATATTTTTAAGATTTGTGGGTATTTTGGGCAGTATTCGTTCCGTTTAATTAGCTGAGATGTGATAACCTTGGTTTGGCACAAGCGTTTTGTCCCTAGAAATAATAACCATGCCTGCAGGTGTTTCTCAGAGGGGGGTGTCTGTAATTTGACGCATCTGAAATAACCTTATGGTAAGCAGTGACACTTTTATCCTTGTCTTTTCCCACGGCTCTCAAGAGGATGAGACTGCAGTTATGATGACACTCTTTCCATCTTGTTTTGTATACTCTGGGAATATTTATTAAAAATATGTGTAGGCATTCAAAGCTATATAGAGATATAGATGATGTTTATGCTAAATAAAATGCACATTTTCATGTCAAAAGCGACATTTAAGACACAAACGATTTCTATTTCAAATAAATGCTGTGCATTTAAACTTTCTGTTCTTCAAAGAATTCTTTAAAAGTATCCGTTTCTACAAAATGAGCAACATGATAATAAGAAATGTTCTTAAGCACCAGATCCGCAAAAAATCATGTGACAATGAAGAATATTGACATCACAAAAGTGAATTACGAACAACATATATTCAAATAGATAAGAGTTTAATAATATTTCACAATATTACTGAGTTCGCTGTAGTTTTAATCAAATAAATGTAGCCTTTGAAGGCGTGTCATAAAAAAATCATATTCGATGATTTAAACTGTTCTTTCTTATCTTAGTCTGAAAGATAATGCAGTAAGTTAATTTCCTCTAATTAGTGGCATGGATCTGAATAATATCCAGAGACACACATGGCCTTGCATTTGTATTATCCTTCCTTCATTCTTCATAGATACTGTCTTTGTTTTGCAAGTTTGAATAAACCCAGGGAAATATATTTAGTCTTTTTGAAGGGCTCTTAGCAGCCCTTCTGAGACATGTATAGGGTTACAAGTCGCTATCAGTGTTTTCATACAGAACAGGTGTCTGTTGAGTCCCAGTGGGAGGTTACATCATTATCAAAGACCTCTCATATTAGTTCCTAGGCTTAAACGGTGTTATGTCATACTGTAAAAAGGAAGCTTTGAATTGATGATCTTTTGGATTTTAAAAAAATCTTCTTTATTTGTGAATGTTATTGATCTGAAGCAGATGTTATGATCTCCATGGCACAGATGGCTTGTCTTGGTGTCATAATTACGTATGCAGGACTGTCTTCTGGTTCTGCTGTCCAGCTGCTTTTTCTATTGTGTTCTTAGACGTTGGTGTGTGTGCTGCTTGGGGGGGGGATGCACACGCGCTCTGGCAGGAGACCAAAGCTTTCCCTCCCTTGTCCAGACTTCTTGAGGGCAGATAGGGGCTTTGCCAGCAATTAACTGAAGAAATGACAACACCTCCTGTTGATAGAGGCTCCTGAAGAGCCGAGGGGGAGGGTTCAGCAGCCTGCGCATGGCAGCCGCTGCTTGACCAACATGTAGGGAAAGGCTTTTTGTTAACACTGTGATTCAGCCTTCTGTCAGTGTAGATGTAAAGTAGGTCTGGAGACTAAACTGAACCTCGACCCCAGGGCTTAACACACTGGATGTCAGACCCACGGTTGACTCTTCAGCTGACACAGTTAAACGCTCAAAGCCCTGATCACGGCTGGCACGTTTCATCCTGATCCATATGTTTTCAATGTCTGGCCCACATAAGTTTAATTCATAGGTCACGTGTGTGTAAGTGTATGTGCTTTTTCTCAACATCATTTTTTTCTTGATTGACATAGATCAGGAATCTCACATCAGTTAATGCAATAGTCCCCATTTGAGTCTTGTGTTTAAGAGAAATCTAAGGATGGGTATCGTTAAGGTTTTAACGTTATTACTACTTTTATCGATACCACTTATAGATCCAGTACTTTAACGGTACTCCCATCTGTACTATTTGTTGTGTTTTTTTAATAGCTTTGGCTAATGTTTGTTTTATTAGAACACATTCACATGAATTAGTTTACTGTGTTTGGGATTAAAAGTAATAAAAGTTTGTAACCTCTTGCAAGTTTTATTTTAAATTTGATTACGTAATTCAAATTCTGTAATATTTCTGTACCTAAATATCACTGTTAGACCTATCTTTAAAGTGGAAGCACTGGTTTATTGTCATTAGATGCAGCTTTGCTCACTGCCAGCATCTATAATGATTTTAAAGCATTTTAGTGTTCATAGCAGAGGGCTCTTAACTTAAAATGTTTTTTATGCTTTGTTGTTTATGACCCTGACAGGGATGGTTCATTGGCCAATCAGCATCCTGGACCGTTTTCATAAATATGGATTTAGATATATCACTATTTATATTGATTTCATTTCCTTTTTTGAGCTGCTTCTTTAGTTGCTTCCTCTCCTATTCTCTGCAATTCTCTGTCTCTGTCTTTATGTGATCCGTTTAGTAGTAGTTCAGAGAATTTGTTTGCATCACCTAGAACATTCTGAACCAAACACTCTGACATTTTACACCTCTAATAGCCCTGCTGTTAAGGGTCTTCATTGAATTACAGAGTCTACCCATGTTCCTGCTTAAGCTAACCCTTGAGCCAGCGGCTTATTGGGAGGAAACTCAGACAGCCAGGTACCCTGCTGTTAGAGTTATTGTGTTTGCGTCAAGGCTGTGGCCTACCTGACATCTGCTCAGTGGTTGGACAAGGGACATGAGCTTAACCTATGACCCTTCAACTATTTAATGGTTTGCATAACTGATGATGTCATGACCCATGTTCATGAGACACTTTCTATTTATGAATCCATTTGTATCGTAAGTTTTTTCATCTTTATATTTTGCGTCAGTGATATGTGAATATGCGCTAAAGCAAGAAACAAGGAACCGAGGGAGAGATTTTCACTTTAAAATGCCCAAAGAAGAGCTTCAGGGTATATATGAAAGTGAATCAATATCATTGATCAAGATAGAATTTATGTTGTTTCAGGTCATAAAAACTCTTTTTTCTTTCTTTGATTTTTTCCCCCCTCTTTATATGGCTGTTAAATATATGTAAGAAGTGAGTGAATTGGATCATGGAAGAAAGAAAGGACTGTCTCAAGAGTCGCAGGACTAATGTGGATGTATCTGGCCTTCAGCAGCAGCTGTTCTAAAGGGCCGCCATCAATCTGACCCTCTGTCCGGCCCTGTACACAGCAGGATAAGTGGAGAGGGGTTTTTGGATCAATTGAGGGTGGGACAGACCAGGACAGAATGTGTGTGGAGAGGTATAGACCTGATAAACGACAGACCAGCTGTCCCCAATAGCTCCAAGACCTCATAAGTGGGACTTTTAAATGTTTTTTTTTGTACTCTTTACAGGTCTTTTAAAAAAAGCACCCCTGCAGGTCTTTAAGAAAAGCACTGCAGAATAGTAAACATCTATGTATTTTGGGTTTAGTAGATGTCAAAGGTGTTGAATTTAATGTAGGGAAAACTAGCTTATTTGTGATGTACAATGCCTCTTATTGACTAAGGATGTGATATATCACAAAACCAGATGGAAGGCATGGGAACTAGCATGTGCACCTGGATACTAGATCTAGATGACTTTAACACTTTGTTGACCTGACCAACCACTGAGAAAAGGATCGTTGCCAGTTGCTATTAGCCTACATGCAGCATGCATCTTACTTATACGTGCTGTCTGTGAAACAAGACAAAAGCTGTCCCTAAAGGAATAGTCAGTACACTTTTTATTTTTTTAAGAAAATGATTTCATTCAGCAAGGATTCAGTAAATTGATCGAAAAAATATAGACATTTACAAAATATTTCCATTTCCACATAAATGCAGCCTTGGTGAGCTTTTATTCTCTTTTTGACCCCAAAGAGTAGCGTATGTCTGTAGCAGGAACTATTCCTTTACCTGGTAATACCAGTGATTCTGCTATTATGTTTCTTTGGCTATACATGTTTTATCTCTCGTCCTTTTATTCACAAACAAGTGTTCAAAAGCCGCTGGGTTACACGACCGAACATGTCAGAGTGGGATGCGCTCCAGTGGGACTCTCATGGACCCGTTTCAACTCATTACTGACAGCTTTTGTACATGGCCTCTCTCATAAACCTGGCAGCTCCCAGTATTCCCAAGTGTGCTCTTCAGACCTCTCGTTAGTCTCTAATGAGCCGCCCCGTTGATTGCTGAAGATGAAGAAAAAACAAAAACAACAACCAAAGAAAAAACAGGAACATCCAGTTAGTCTCATTCCATCTTTCATTTCCCCGGACACAGACAAAGGAGGCCTTACTTTGCTCAAACAGCCATGATGCTCCACTGTTGCGTCTGTTTGTTTTGCTCATGTCCTGTCCTGGAGTTCCACAAACAACAAGAGCCATTCTATGTTACTCAAATACATTCATATTCCTCTATCCTTTCTTCTCCTGTCATCTCTTTCTCTTCTTCCGCCCCTCTCCCGCTCTTGCTCTTTTTAACCCGTGCCCCTCCCTATCCCTCTGCCTTTGTGTCCCTCAAGCTGGTTTAAATATTTAAACAATGCAATTAGCGTTACACCTGATGCAATTGAAAGACGTGCCCTTTATGACTGTATGCTACGGCATAGCAACACAGCAGGAATGTCTTTGCTCATAGCCTTTTAATGTCTGCATGACATGAATACATGTTTCATTATCTCAGTACTAGTTATTGTATTCAAATCTCTGAATGTCACTTTATTCAGAATCTATTATGAAACGAATGTCCTTTTGCTAAACATGTTTTTAACACCCAGTTAAATCTGTGAATAAAACAGAATAGAATAATATTCAGAATGGTTCAATGATGATTTATTGATGTACTGAAACATACAGTATATATAAAAAAATAAAGAGATAGTTTAGCCCAAAAATTAAAATTACCCCACGGTTTACTAACCCTCAAGCCATCCCAGGTGTATGTAACTATCTTCTTTCAGACAAATTCAATGGGAGTTATATTAAAAATGTTCTGGCTCTTCCGAGCTTTATAATGTCAGTAAGAGGGGTTTAAGATTTTGAAGCCCAAAAAACTGCGTCTATACATCATAAAAAGTGCCCCACACAGCTCTGGGGTTTATTAAAGGCCCTCTGAAATGAATCGGTGCATTTATGTAAGAAAACAGTAGTTAAGTAGAACCAGAATCATTCAATTCTTTATTATTCCCATTCCTATCAGATGCATAAAGTTGTGTCAGGGAGTTTCAGTCCTGTTTCTCACTGCTTCCTCAGAGTGATTTAGAACTTCCAGCTCCTTGTAATTTCTGTGTCAATCATGAAGAACTGAAACAAACCTTTTATTTAGGCTTTCTCCCTCTGTTTTGCATCTGCCAACACAGGAGCCCCCACAAAAGACGTCAGTGGAAAGGAAAAAATCTCAAACATTTCTCATAATAAGGGAAACCCATTCTGCTCTTCACTGTGCTTGGACTGTGCGTGTTTGAGGTCACAAGCAAATACACTACAGCAACAGATCTGTGTAGCTAACTGGGGAATAGAGAAGTTGCTGCAGTGCTTAATCTCACTTTGCATTGAAATTAGGTTTTGAGCTGTTATCTTTGTATTTTTGCTCACTCTATGAGATATGTAGTCACAGAGGAGACCCCTTATCATAATTTAATGTGCTTACCTTTGAAAACTAAATACCTTCAAATTGCAAATCCACCTTAGAGACACAGGATCAAGGGTCCTGCTTAGTTAAGCTGTCAGTCAGCAGTAGACCTTGGCTTTTAGATGGTTTAAGGTAAGCTATAGTAATATTAATTGACCTGTACACATTTATTTTAGATATTGAGAATTTCTTGAAAACATTCTGATTTCAATTTGTTTCATACATAAGAGCAAAATTATCACAAAAATGTCATTGGAATGTTACTCCAGACTCTGATAAGTGAAGCTAAATACGGTTTGCTTAATTTATGTCATAGGCACCATACATTATAGCATTGGTCCTGTATGAGGGCACTAGATGGTACAACTGCAATTTTAACGTATATAAAATGACCAAATTCATAATGTACTGTGGTTTAAGCAAGGTTGCATCAAATTAAACCAAAGTGGCATTTAGGACATAAATGTTACTGAAATATTTCAATTAAATTCTGCTCTTTTTAACTTTCGTTAATTAAAGCATATTACTGTTTTTAGTGTTTAATTAAGCATTAAAGAATCCTGGAAAAATATATCAAGGTTGTCACAGAAAAAAATATCGTCAACACTGACAATAATAAGAAATGTTTAAATTAAACTTTTATAGTTTACATATTACATAAGTAAATTAGGTTTTTAAATATATTAGATATAGAATGGATATTAAATAGAAATAGAAAATAGAAATAGAAAATAGAAAATTTAAAAAATAACTTTTTCACACTTTTCAAATAACTTTTTTTTATCAAAAAATATTATTGACAACAAAAAAACGTATGCCACCCCACAAAAATTAAAATAACTATTAAAATAAAATATATAATTCCATATTACTTCTTAGTATACATTTTTGTGTGCATTAATAATAATTATTTAATAATACAGCAATCATTGTGGATTAGAATATAAGGCACTACATCAGAATAAAAGGCAATTATTGCTGAATTTTGTCACACTGTCCAACAGCTCATTTTAATTAGAATCATCTCAAAAGGTGTTTACATAATTAGATTACTCTAAATGTTCTTGCTATGAAAGTACTTGACCTTGCTAGTACAGTATGTCACATTCTGTTATACATCAACATGTGCTGAGCAATTACCTCCTTTTTTAATTTACCTTTTTTGTTTTATTGTGACTATAAGCAAGAGGTTAAATATATATATACTGTAACATTTAACTCTGGCACTGGCATCTATCGTTCTCTATTAGCCTTCTCTAATCACATATAGTGAACATTTGGTTGTTGTTGACATCGTATTGATTTGTCAGTATGTGACATGAGGGCAAGCAAGGAGCGAAAAGGGGTCCAGACGTACACGAGATTGAGACACAGGTCGAAATGGAGAGGTCAAGCTCAAAGGGAAAGCCTGGAGGAGGGGATAGTCTTCCAGCCCAGCCTGAGAAATACTAAATCCCCCCCCACCAGCTGAGAGCCGGCGGTATCCAGTTTAAAGAGGGGGAAGACAGCACACCCGATCTCCTCGGTTTTACATACAGTATATGTCAGGCATTAGGGTTTTTTCTTGATGTGTGTGTGCGGTTTTTTGTTCGGCAGAGCACGTGTGTGAAGATCTTTTTCAAAGGGGGGAGGGGTCTGCCCACATGGTGATTAATTATTCATAATGTGGGCGGGGAGAAGTCAAAGTAGGAGGTGGCAGACGGGGGAATCTGTGTTTGCTGTGCGTGAGGGAGGCAGAGAGAAAGGGAACATCAGAGACAGTTAGCAAGGGCTCGAGGTAAGGATGCACAGAGCCATAACAGCCCCCAGAAGACACGTCATTAAGGAACTACACACATGCTTTGTATCTTGGTGGCACAGGCTGTAAGTAACAGTGACCAACTCCTCTAGTCAAAGGATTTTAAAGCAAGCAAACAGCCAGCACAAATGAATGAGGAATCTACTCTAATAGAGATGACAGGCCAGTTCACTCTCAGCAGTTACGGAGACCTTCTTGCCTAAGAGGTAAATTGGATTTGTTTTATTGTGTATTTCATTGGTGTGTCTCTGCTTGGATTCAAAAGCAGACAACAGCGTTGCTGATAATTGCCTTTTTTGTTTCTGGAAGGAGAGAGAGGGCTTGCCAGCATGTGTCTTTTTTCTTTCATTCATTCTTATGTGTGTTTCATCCCACATGCTGACTGCGTTACACCGGGCTTTGTTGGTCTGACACGTTTAGACTCTTGAATCTTATTCTGTTATTTTAGTAAGCTATGTTAATCTTTTAATGAAAATGTAATGTATAATATCAATAACCTTTTTAAAGAAACTGAAGACTTTACATTTTGCATGAAATAAATATTCGAAAGGTTACATTAAATATTTGAGAGATAACATTGGATATTTGAAATATTGTCAAATTAGAGTTATTGTCTCTCTGCCAATGATTGTGTGGCTTTGAGGTGTGATTTTGGTCGGTCACGGTGGCTGCTCGCTGTTCTAATAAAGGGCATTTGAGACTTTTTGTTTTTTAATGGACTTGTAGTTGGTATGATGAGTAATGTATTATTTGCCAAATAACAAAAAAGAAAATTTGCATGTATTTTTATGAGTTAATCATTTTCTAAATTAGTCAGACATTTATTGATGAGTGGCTGGTTGTGGATGAGTACATATTGATGTTTGAATTGGATGCTGGGATACATGTTGCGCGATCAGGGTAGCCGGCCGTGACCTTTGTGAACTTTGTTGCATTGGCCTCTCGCACTCGTTGTAACATATTCTGTCTGTCTCGCTGCCACCACATTACATCTTCTTTGAGACCGAGGAGTAGTCTTTGTTTTACTCTAAAAAAAAAACAGAACTGTCAGTCAGATGCATTAAGTGTCTAGCTAGCATGTGACTTGCGTCACTAGAAAATGGTCATTAACTGAAGAACAACACAAACCAGCTGCCCTTGACAACCTCAGGCGCAACCTATTAGCTGTCATTGTCCAATCTGTGTAGATTTACACTCTGCAGTGTTGTGTTTCTGTCTTTGTCTTAGGGTAAAGGTCCAACTGAACTGGTTCCACACTAGTGAAAGTGTTTAGGGTGTTTTTTCTTTTATTCTCATTCTCAAAATCTCTGTCTTTGTTGTTCCCCCTTTTTCTTCATCTCTGCTTACAGTTATTTGTCAGTTTGCTTTTTAACACAGTATAATGAATATATGAAGTATAATGAAACTATTACTGTTTTTAGTGTTTACTATAAAGAGAAATTGGTTTATTGTGATAATATAACTTTAAAACAGATACATACGCATCCTTCATAAACGATCAGCTTGAACAGTTCTTTTCATTCACTGTGCCGGTTTACATAAAAATAGCTATTTATGCAAGTATAGCGATAGCAAAGAAAGAGAAAAGAGTTCTGCATTGTTTGTATAGATGAGCAGTCCCCCCTCCAAAATCTTAAAGGGGTCATACGGTGGTACATGGACTTTTTCAAGCTGTTTGGACTGAAATGTGTGTTGGGAGTGTGTGTACTCCCAAGTATTTTTATTAAATTAAAAGAAGAATAAGTGCCCCTTACGAAATCAAGCCATTCTCAAATGCATGTCGGAGAGGCCACTCCCACAATAGTTGATTGACAGCAGCGTGTCACACAGACTGAAATGGTGTCTTACCTCTGACCTGAGTGAGCCATCATCAGACCGAGATGCAGAGACAAGCAAGACTCCTAAGTGATTGAGGTGTTTTGTTGTTGACTGTATTAATGATCATAGCAGTAGTCATTTAACCCCGACATCTGAGTGACTGAAGACGCGGATGATTAACATTACATTTGGTTCTGAAGGGAAACGCCCTTGATCAACTGAAATGCATTTGTTCGCACGAATCATTCATGATCCAGCCTCACCTACAGAAGCAGAGTATGTTTTTTAATGAATCTTTGCAAAGCACCTTTCCTAATAATGTGCTAATTAGCAAGTTTCACTATGAATACGGCTTAAAGATCCTCTGAGAGCGCCTCGGAAAAGAGGGGCGGGGTTTGCGGTTTGCGGTTTTTTTACACTATCTTTGAGAAATTTTAAAGCAATCTATATTACAAACTTTCCATTAATATCCTAAAGAATCATATTAGCTTGTGAAAAATTGGCTTTGTATGACCCCTTTAATATTGGTTAAGCCAGAATATTAAACCTTTCAGATACTGTATTTTTAATATTTTAAAATAGTGTTTATTCCTTTAGATAAGTCAAATTTCTTAATTATAGTTGTCTGTTCTCATAAATGCTAATACATTTTCACATGATCCTTTGAAGAATTTTTCATATTTACAACATAGCAGTCACGCGTAGTCAGAAAACGGCTGTCCAGACTAGGGTTGAAACTAGGTTTCCAAAAAATATTGGTAGTGGCCTAGACCGGAACCATTTAGAGCGAAGTTTTGGATGAATGCACCTGAAAAAAGGCAAGAACGTCTCAGGCCTGTCACAATGACATTGTGATGTTGCGTAATTTCATCAGCACTGTTGAATCAGCCATACAGCCGGACATGCAATACAAGGGGCTGATTGTGTAGATCTATGTTTCTGTGTATGGGGGGCTTGGAAAGCCCATCGCTTTGTGCAGTGCAACAGGAGGAGGTTAATGTACTCACAGATAATATACAAAGATGCTCTTTCATTGTAATTATTGAAACCTATCATTTTGTAGAAATATTTCCACAATGGCACATTAACTTATTCTTACCCCAACACAACAGAGATTCAGATACATGCGCTGTATACCACAGAAATAGCATGCATAGTCGTGGTTTCCTTCTCACTTCTTATCATGCCTGATGATTTACAAATAAAATGCACACTGATTGCACAGTGAATTACTTTGTGAAATCACTGTCTGGATCCAGTAATATGCTTTCATATAATTTACGCTTCCTTTTAGAGTGGATAAATGCCTGTTATAGAATAAAAAGTGGTCTGGTACTGCTCGTTTATGTCCTGAGATCGGGCCAGACGTGGATGGATTATTCCAGAACGTCACCAATTAGTCCAGGTCTGTGTGGTTTAAAAAGCCTTCTGCTTTCCATAATGAGAGATTTAGCACTGGTGACACTGGCAATGCTCTTTTGGAGTATTAATCGTTTCCCTTGTGTTCGTGTCAAGACTAGCTAAGCTCTTCTGCCGCCCGTGTGGTGCTGAGTGAATCTGCACAGTCTGTTGTGGCAAACTCAGCAAAATTACCCTCATATGCAGCATAATTGCACTCACAGCTGTTAGTCAGCACTTCCAGACCCATTCTTCTGTTTTATAATTGCGTAATAGTCTTACAGGTAGGCTACAGTAAGATCATACTGTAAGAACTGACATTTTGAAGAAAATATGGAGCCAGATGCTCGAATCCCAGATGGGGAACAGTTGTTGGACCCTTGAGCATTGCGCTTGAATTGCGTGATTTTTCCAGCTGATAGTGTGTGACTAAAAGAGTAATGTGCTGTAATGTGATGTTATTTAATATTACACAAATTCATTCAGAAACATATTGAAGAAGACAAAGGCTAATATAAGAAGCTACAGTATTACCACACAATCAAAAGCTTGGGTTTATATCTTCTTTCCTGCATTTTTGATCCGTTTTTGTAACTTGAAGCTGTCAGAGCATGTTTTACAGATGTTGCATGACAGGCGACGACCGAAACGTGTTAGTAGCATGCAGAAATATGCTAATCCACACACATTTCCTGTGACTAAAAGGGATGTGTTACATACCTAAAATCCACCAAAAAATGGGAGGAATAAATTCAGAGGTGTGATTTGTATGTCTCTAAAAAGCATTGACCTGAATTATGACCTCGTGTTGCCTCATGCGCACAATCACAGCGCCCGAGGGCAACAGTACAAGCCGAAGCAAACATGAAGTTCAACAGAGCTCTGCGTGGAATACACATGAGTCTGATTCATCAGACGTCAGCCCCTGTGATTTGCTGGTGTCTTCAGATCTGAAAGAAGGGTGAATCTTGAGGCTTTAGGTTTTAGCAGGAACTACAAAATTAAGAAAGCCCTGTAAATAGCATGCGCATATATTAACTTCGTTGCCTAAACGCACCAACTGCTTTGACCCTGTGGCATTTGGAAAAGGTTCAATCGGAATGGTTTAAGGACAGAGATGGTCTCCCACAAAGCTGGTCCTCTTTCTGCTTCAGGGGCTTGAAAAAGCGTTCTTGAACCCTTTGGATCCTCGGAGGCGAAGCACAAAGTAATTAGCAGTATTTCTTAGGGATTTTAGGGATTCTCTTTGTTTGAATATGATTAGCATAGAGTGCTTGTGTGAAATGTGTTTCAAGTGTGTTTATGGGTTTCTTAGCAGCATGCTTATCAAGTTTCTGAGCTCTGTTGTCTTTGAGGAGCCCTTGTTGAAGAGTTACCAAAAATTTCCAAGCCTTTTTTCCAGTACCCTTCCACTGACACCAAACCAGAAATAAGCCCATTTAGCCCATTGGTTAAAATTTTTTACATTTAGTTAATTTGAAATATTTTTGATTATTTTGCTTTGTTGACAGCCCCAATTATTCACAAAGGTCAATGAATTAGTATTAATATTAATACTATAATTTACATATATACAGATGTTAAAATCAGTTCATTTTAGTGCTGTCAAACAATTAATCACCATTAATCAAATTCCTTTTTTTTTTATTTACTGTGTACGTTTATTATTTATTTATAAATACACATGCAGTCAAACAGTTTGTTAATGTTTACATGTATGTACATGTATATTTGTATATTTTGTATGAATTATTTGACAGTTAATTTGCTAATAAAAACATAAATTAGTGGTAAAATTATTAATAATTGTGTGTGTGTGTGTGTGTGTGTATTTAGTTATATATACCATATTATAATTGACTACTATTATGATTTTGTATGTTTATTACAAACATATTTTACACAAGTCATAATAATATTCATGATTATAAACAGTATATAATAGTATATAATAATATTACATTTAATTGTTACATTTAGTGTAATTAGCTGAAAATAATTTGTTTTTTAATTTATTTAAATGTTATGTTAAAATTTTTACTTCATAATTATGTTTTGTACAATAAGTTATTACATTTTATTTATTTATTCAAAAATATTTCTTAAAGATTTAACAAAACAAGATCAGAACTCTTTGCAAATAGTTCTCAGTAAACTGTTAAAATAGGGTTTGCGTCCGATTTTGGATGATTGTGTTTTTAATTATTTGTCGAGGTTAAAACATCATGTCTGTTCTTTGTCTGTACGAGGAGGAACATGTTCTCAGTTGCCATCTCATTCGTTGATTGGCTTTCTCTGAGAGCTTTAATGGCAGCGTGTGTCCAGAATAATCACAAAAGAATGAAAGCCCACCCTCCTAAATTAGCTCCAGGGGCGTTTCTTGTAGTTGTTATTGTGCAATGGATGGATTTCTGAGGTTTAATTAATGGATTTGTCAGCAGCTTATCTCCCAGAGCCCCCTTCCGTATCACACACTCATTCAGACAAAGACGCAAACACACATGCAAATTCAATCAAACTCACACATAAGCATGCACACACATACTAGCGCACGTTTCTTATCATTCGGCAGCGAGTGGCTGTCTCGAGAGACTATATTCACACCCTTCACACTATCCACCAGTCCCTCCTTATGATAAGTGCGAACGAAGGAGGAGAAAAACACAGGGAGGAGGAGCAGGGAACCCATGTCCCAGGAGGCGGGATGGCACAGCTACGACCATTAAGAGATCCAGAATGTATTTAATCACCAAGGTAACCCCAGGCAGATGAACACATCCAGGAAATGAGTCCCAGCAGCTATTTTTGTCAACCATCACTCCTGCTAACCACACTGGTTTTTTTTTTTTTCCTGTTTAAATAATAATATCCAAGCAGTCTTAAAATAAGCTTTACTTGAAACTTTTGTGGAAGTGAAAGAATAAAATGATGCTATGTGTATTGTACTAAGAGTGTTAAAAACAGTGTATATATAATATATATATATTTATAGACATTTTACAGTATTGTATCAAAGTAAAAAGGAGACAATAAATGAGTAGTAAATATGAAAAGAAAAAAAATACAACAAAATAAAAATAGTATTTCTAATATTAATAATAATTACAATTAATAATGTATTTTAAATATAAAAAAACCCGCCAATAGGGTTTGCGTCAGCATTTATTAAATATTCATAACTGGCCTATACGTGACCTCTCAATCTATATGTATAGAACATGCAGAAAATAGGTTGTTTGAGCTAGTGTACTGTGATTTCATCAAAGCTGTTCCTAAAATGCTTCAAAGGGGAAATCATTCAGAAATATAGAGTGTGGTATATTTTTAGCAGAGATTTTTGTTCAGTAACACACAGCTGCTGCACCTCTAATGAACTCTTGTTACTTAGTATCCCAGCAACAGCACAAATGTGCGGTTTACACCTTTTTTAGTTTTATTTGCCATTTTTATGCCTTTGAAAGCCTATCGTTTGAGTCTGATTTAACAATGCAGTGCGTAACAGACTTGATGATGTAAATATGTTAAAAGATTTGACGTTTTCTCTCTTGACAACACATTGCCATAGCATAATGGGTAGACACAGGCTTGGTAATGGGCGTTGCACACATTTCCTCTGGGATGAGTGTTATACTCAAAAAAAAAAAAACCCACACAAACACCCCTCACCCGATGTTGTTGCTATGGAGCCCTAGCGACCAGGTCGTCTATGGTGGGAACTCGGGCGAAGAGTTTGGATTATAAGCAGCTGGGTTGCGTTTCTGTTGAGATGTGGGCAGGAACAAAATAAGAAGATAAAAGGAAACAATGTGGATGTAAAGACATTGATTAGTATGTATTAATTTGGTCATTAGCAGGAGAGCTGGGTTTGTGCACTGTAGGATTTGTTCCTGTGGTCTGCCCACCTATCGCTGTCTCTCCCGAGGCACAAACTCATCTCGTCTTATTGAGTTACAGGATATCCACATGGCAAAACAGATTTTTATAATACAATAAAACAGAATAAAATAAAAAATCAATACAGGAACACATCAAAGAAGGTCTGTTTACTCTAATGTGTGACCTTTCTGTGATTGGATAAATACTGAATTAAACAGTGCAGGAGGAAATGAGAGGAAATTGAATGTGCTGGCGGAGATTAGGCAGAATCCAATTTCACTTTAGAATGGAAGAGACTAAAGCTGTGCTGAAAGGATGTGGGAGGGTGGTCATCTTTAAGGGTATAGGACAAGAAGGGGGTCTTAAATATTTCAGTTGTGGCACAGCGTGTTTTAGACATGCAGTAGAGCGATAAAACCCACTGCTGGTGATTGAATACTGAACAAACTGATTCAGAACATGTAACGGTGTATAAAACCACTACTGTCTACTACAATCAGACACTTTTCCTAGGGTGCAATCGAAAAGGGAAAAAACAGAAAACATTTTAGCAACATCTAAGGGGTGAATGATGATTAGATTTGAGTTGTGATCACGAAAGAGTTTGTGTGGTTGAAATCTTTTCAAGATGGTGCTGTTTTAATTCTTTGCATTAATAGTTGTTCCTTTAACTTAATGATTTAAATCTACTTTTGGTTGCATTTTTTACATAACAGCAAATTTCAAATCATTTTAATGAAATATTATATCATATTTTATTAATTTCTGTATATTGTCACATTTGATCAAACTTATGCATCTTTGTTAAATAAACAAAATTTGACCCCTTCAAAGCTTATTAAAGTATATTAATTCACTCATTTTAAATATGTCAGCCTAAATAACCAACCATGGTTTGACTTTCATGTGATTTAGTCTTCGTTGTCAGGTCAATTAAAACCAGTGATGTTATAAATGTGTTTGAAATTTGTTTATTTGTCACTACAAGACCATCAGAGCATCATGACCCAGATCTTCTCCTTGCCGCAAGGGTCCCCTTCATCCCACCTTCAGTAGAGTAGGTCAGCATCTGGCAGCTTCCGGTACAACATCCAGGATGCCTCTTCTGCTTGCATATTACTAGATCTGTTTTGAATCCACAACAGACAGAACTTCAGACTAACTTTTATGCATCAGCGGTGTCATTTTCCAGGTTTTTGCAGGTGCTATTATTCATCAGGTAAGATCTGACACCAGTCAAAGGAAGGAGGAGGAAGAGTTTCGGCTCTAATCAGCAAGAGGCGGGATTGATTTATCGTTCCCCTTAGGGCTGGAGATACGCCTCTTTTACTCCATTGCTTTTCCACCGTCTTCTTTCCTCCCCCGTCTTCCTCTCACTTTCCACCAAACTACTTCTCATTCTGCTCCTCCGAGGTCCCCCTTTTCTCCATCCCCTCCCTTTCCTCTCCCTGCCGCCCCCTCCCTGCATCTATTCTCTTCATCCTCTCTCCTGGTATATCTAGGTCATTCTGCAACATTGAACCATCACTCCTGCCAACCATGTGATCCACACAGCTCTGCTCACTATTACCTTTACTGAAGTCATAGTTTATTTGTCAAAGCACCTTTAGTGAAAGGTAAAGCATAAGTATGTCCACAAGATCGTTTTGCCCATCTGTGTGGCCAATTATTTCTGTGGCCTTCTGACCTATAAAGGCTAATAAGATCCAGTAATGGACGATGTCAGAGGTCACACAGGAAGTGTATTTTTTGAGGAGCAGATGTTACTGGACAATACGAGATGTTTGGGCAATAAACAGACAATAGAAGTACTGTAAAACTAAAGGAGCATGTAAACATTGCGCTTCGAGGGAGGCAGGAAGAACCGTTTGTGAGCTCCTGGGAAGAGGTCTGGTGAAGTGTAAGCAAGAGGCTGTGTGTATGATTGCGTGACTGATGGGGTGTCAACGAGAGCAGAAGTTCAGACCACCTTCCTCCCGGGCCTTTTGTGCTTGTTTTTGGTTTGCCCTGTCCTCATGTCTGTCCTATCTCTCAGAACGGTCCACAAAAATAGGGCTGTCATGATTCATCAATTTAGTTCGAGTGCATGATTTTTAAAAATCTTCGATTACATTTTGCAAAAAAACGGAAGTGGGCAAGAATCCATGAGACGCATTATTAGAGTGTTTTCCAAAGCTGTATGATATATTAAACCCATTTACAAATCACTGATAGACTGATAGAGATGGTTAATAAGGTGTTTTCAATTATTTTATGTAACTGTGTGGTATTATGGGAGCAGTTTGGTGGTTGCAAGGGAGTATTTTTGATCATGTTGAAATAGAGTTGCTATGATGTTTTGCATGGTTGCTAGGGTGTTCTTATAGTTTGCAGTTGCTAGATTAGTTATGCAGTAGCTAGGGTACATTCAGTTTTGTGAATGAATCGCCTTTGATACTGAATGTGGTATTGTGTAGCTTGTCAGCGATCTACGGCTCTGTGTATTAACTGTTGCTCCATTTGAAAACAGGTTATGGAGATTTACCACTAATCAAAGAAGCAGATTTACTGCAGAGATGTGCATAATTATATATTATACGATATACTGTCCAGAGCACATTTATTTGTTGTGATGTAAATCTACTGACCTAAATTTGATTTATTCAACCAATATGTGACAGATTCCATGACATTTCATGTAATACAGTAAATTCTGTTTTTATAAAGCATAAGCCAGTGAAGGACCAGCTTAAACCCAGCAGGGCGCTACAGTGATCTGAGTATTTTAGTGTTTTGCAGTGCAGTTGGTGTCTCAAGCCTGTATTCCTTACCAATAATCATAAATGTGTTTGAACATATAACCATATTAAGGACTCAAATACAGAGCTGACAACTATATTCTGATGCTCTATTTAATCTACGGGATTATTCCATCCATTTTATTGCCTACATATCAAAGAAATAAATAAATAAGGGAAGCACACCTCTCCTAAGCAAGCCATATGATACTGTATATCATACCTGTTCAAATGATGTTAGGTCAAATGTTATGAACGTAAGTGTTCTGGACGTTTCAGTTTGTGCAGCAGGGAAATGTAGGTAATGGTCACAGACAAGCTGTCTCGAAGTCGCACATCTCTAGCATGTCTTGGGCATGCTCACATCCACACAGTGTATTGGTGGAAGGTATTTCCAGTTTATTCTCTTACTCAGCGCCTTTCATGTCCATAGAGATCAGTCTGTGCTGTGTGCCACAGGAGAACTAGACCTCAGCAGGATTCACTCTACCCATCTATCAGCACTTCATCCATCGCTCTATATTAGTCAGATCTCTCTCACTCCCCTTCACTTCCTCTCTCAATATAATGACAAGTCAGGCAAGGCCTCATAGTCCCTCTGTTTAACAGAGGTCAAGCTCCCGTTTCTCAGAGGTCAAGATTACACAGCTCCTGTCCAGTAGGCTACTCAGTGATCTTTTGATCACAGATTTTGATGTAAAGTGTAACTCCTCATGTTATCAACCCTATTTTTCACATAAGAATGGGTGCGCCTATTTGTAATGTAACATTTTGTGTCTGGCGTCATTCACTTTCAGCTATTTTTAGCTGTACAAAACAGCTTGTTTTGCTGTTTGATATTAATAACAGGTTTCTTTCTGTAGTGCAAACTGTTTTGCATTTTAATGCACATAGTCATTCTTCTTGCTATTTCCCTAAAGAGGCTGAATGTGCGAGACCAGAAGTCTAACACATTTACAGAAAACTGCTGCTTTGAAAAATTAAAGCTTCTCATGTCTGCAGATAAAGAACAGAAAACTAAAAGAGAGTCAGTTTTGCTTCTGTGTGACTTTCTCTATTAAAAACCAACCATATGTAGGTGCAAGCTTAAATTAGAGTGATAATAATGAATGAATACTGTTGAATCAAAAACACACATGTCTGGAAATGATCTTAAACCCTGTTTCTTATTTTGTTTTTACAGGTCTTAGAAGTCTGCCATCATCAACCTTGAAACCGTCCAAATTTCCAACTATTTTGTGTAAGTACATAGCATATACTTCTCTTGATAGACATGTAACTGTGATGTTTTGATTTTATTTTGACTTTAGAATAATTAATCAGGTTTTACAGAGATATTACAATATTTATTACATTTTATTTTTTTTACATTTACATTTACATTTTTGACACTATTTAACATTAATTGTTCACCATAGAGAAATATTTAACTACTGAATGCTGTGATTGACCAGTCATAACCAATTCTAGAAAGCCATTTTAAAACATTACAATATTTGTCTACTGTATGCATTAATTTAAATGAATACATATAGATGGCCTTCTTGAGTGATGCATGCTATCATGTATAAATACTTTGTTGTCAACATTGTCTGTGGGATAGTATAGAAAATCTCTCTCATGGCCTCAGGTAAAAGGAGTGTTTTTTCACGTCTATTGATAATGGAGTGTTAAACCATGCATATGGTGTGTGTAAGTGACAGCTGTAGGGGGCATCTAGTCCAGCATCCTCAGAGTCTTTCTCAGTGAAGAACGGTGCTGAAGGGGGCCGGAGGAGGAGTGGGTTTGGGGCGTCTGGGGCAGAGACGCACGGCTCCACTGAGGGTAATTGGCTGTGATGGCCATGTGAGTATTTATAGAGTGGGAGTATGGGTAATGTGTGTGTGTGCTTGGATGAGAAGACTGCCTGAGGCTGTACTACCATCAGCACACTAGGGACATGGAGAGAGAGAGACAGATAGATGAAACCCCAGACTGCTAGACCTTCAACCTACAGTGACACCAAAGAACATTTGACCTCACAATGCTGTTTAGCTCAATTTATTTATTTATTTCAGAAATATGCGTTAAGTTGTTTTAATGGTCATTTAGGCAGCATTTATACTGGAAGGCTTGGATGTGATCTAGATATAAAAAAAATTTGTCCCATATTTTTTTAAAATTTGATGCATGTGTGCATATATATATATACTGTATATATAAAGCATATACATACACCTTCACGTTATATATATAATGTATATATTTCTGCACAATATATGTTGGTATTACAAATACCCTGATACTCCAGAGTCTATACTCTTTTTTTAGAATACTACATGTCTTTTACAAATTAATTTCAAAATGTGTCACAGAAAGGTTTTCCAGTGGGTGTTGCGGTCATCATGCATTAATAAGCTGTGTTAGCTGTGACCATTAATGATAGAGAGTGCAACACTATGAACACTCACCTGCTTTGATGGAGCTCAAGTGGGTTTCACAATTATTATGTTGTAGTTGCGCATCGAAGCCCACCTCACTCCCTCAGCCCAGTTCTAACAAGCCTTTTGGGTTAAAACAGGTTTCTGTTTTTCTGCTGTAATTTTTTTTTTTTTCTGGTTGTTGATGAAAGGATTCTAACTTGAAAGGGTACTAACATGAAACATGGATGCATGTAGACATCCATGCAAATAAGAACACACAGGCTGTTTAATTATATGCCATTAATGAATCTCAGAATGCAGTTGATGAGCTGGTGTTAACTAAATTAAATGTGAAGTCTAATTTCAAAATAATTTAACTAAGGGCTGGAGTTTAATAGGGTCTAGCTGTGATGCTTTTTCTGAAGTGCGTATCAAGGTCCAAAATTAACTTCCCAGTGCAGAAGCAGGTCAGTTTAAATCCATAAATGTTTCTTACTGGCCATGAAATATTTTTTTGTAATTATTATAATTTATACAATTATATATATATATATATACGGGTGATTCTATAATTGCAGGTACATTTGGTGTGGCCAAACAAGTAAAGTCATTATTTATTCCACCTTTTTTTAAATGGCTGTATTTTTTTTTATTATTTTTATTTATTTATTATTGTTCTTTACTAGTTGTTATGAATTACAGTCTTGTAATTCATCTTACAGTGTCTTAAATAGCTAAAATTTTCTTTTTCTTCTTGTCTGCATTAGTCAGTGTATTTTTTCCATCATGTATCAATGTACAATCAAAATATATATAAGCCCTAATCTTAAGCTCTGAAAAGTATATTTGCTCTCTCTGAGAAAATATTTAAATTTTATTTATTTTTAAATGTCAACTCTGTTACCTTAATATCAAATGGAAAACAGAATGTATTACTGATCTCACATTGGGTTATTTAAAGCCCTTTTAATCATGTTGTCATTGGTGTCATGTTTTCCTAGCATTTTATGCTAGCAAGTGGAGTTTTTGAAAAAATAAAAATGTAAATTCTGTTACACTATTGTCTCCATTGTAAGTGTACCTAGGTAACAGAGTTGACAGGGAAAGACAGGGACACCTGTACCCGCAGTTATAGAACAAGTCAAATATAAATATTTAAACTTTACATTTGACTCACACCATATTTCAATTAAAGGTGCAATTGGCCCTCCGTGGCCAGCAGATTTAAAACTAGTAGACATTTTTTTTAGTAGAGTCATTGGTCAGCAACCAGTCATTGCTCCTGGTCAATTGATAAGCTTTTTAATAGTTTGTGTATTATATATTATAGAAAATAATGAAATATTGCTGCTCAGTGAGTGACTAAACATGGTCTGTCTGGCTTTTTGGCAGAAAGCGAACCCTATTTCACCCTGTCTAGGATGCGTGCCATGAATCCTGTCTTCACATTGCTGGGGTCACAGAAGGAGACTTTAACACATGCTATTAGCCCGCATGTTTCTTTGTAATCTCTATACTACAGCTCACCGAGCACAAAGCACTTCAGCGCTCCTTGGGAACGAACTGAATGATGGGGGATGAGACTGGCAAGGCTGTTGGTTTCCTCCAGTCTTTTTTAGTATTTGGGTTAGATCATAACTGTACTGACATTCAACATATTGTGAGTTTCTCAGACAGCTGAGAGTGCCAGAGAACTCCATGCTGGAGAAGTTTCTTCCTGGAGGCATGCTAGCTATATAAATGCATGTATTTGCTTGTACACGTATATCAGATGGCAAGTTTTTACCTTGGCACTAAAGTGTTAAAAGAATTTAACGGGATGCAGTAATTCTGCTTATGGGATTCCTGGCAGCCTAAATAGATTCTGGCTCCTTGAAAGAGTTTGAAGAAGAAATAAAAGGATGCTGGGGTCCCTGGGCTGACAGTGACCTCTCTGGCATATTGTTTCTGGCTTAAGCCCATCTTCTCTCCAGGCCTCAGACTGTCTCTCTTTCTAACCACCTGGACTATGATGGTCAGGTTGAAGGGCATTTTTAATATGAAAACACCTGATTAAATATTGAATGTTTAGCTATGTCTTGCTCTCTTTACGGTTTAAAACTGAAGCTTAATGGTTGGCTTCTGTGAACAGTAAAGCCCGCCTTCTTTGATTGGATTGGCTTGTTGTCCAGATTATTTCATGTTATAATCAGTTTTAGCCCTTTTTGACTGAATGATATGAAGAGGTGGCATGTGTTGTCTTCCCCTAGGGAAAATGAGGCACTTTAACCCATGCAGCAGATGGTTTGTGTGCAGATATTTGATAATGATCACATCAGCGTGATAAAATAATTTCTCACTTGATCCAACTCTCATTTTTCCATCTGTTTAGTACATTTCACACTGACAGAGAACATCCAGTTTGTAATATCTGATAAATCGAACAACAAACCACAAGAGCAGAATGCTGGAAAAACATCATTTCAGACTTACTGTGTTCAGTAGAGCGGAGAGAGCAAGGCTCCAGTCAATGATTCTAAAATTGTAATTTTTCCATATAATAAAGGACCTTCTACCCGGACCACCTGAGGCATATGAATTACAGTGCCATGGCTGCTCATTTACATAATGACTCTAAGATCAACTATTCCAACTTGATGGTATCTGCAGGGAAGTGTTTGTCACTGACCTCCAGTCAGTGTGGAGAGACTGTCAGTTTTATGGAATCAGAATTTGACAGATGTAACAGAGTTAACGTCTGCTATCAGACCTCAGTGGTTTGTATAACAGCCCCATCCTCCGTTATGGGTTAGGGTGCAGATTGACCAGCTAGCATCCTTTTCTTCCTGATTTGGAGGTTTACGTGGTGTTGTGTAGGTGTGGTGATGCGCCGATGCTGCATTCATCTGTAAGAGGGCCATTGGCTCCAGGGAATGCTTGTGTCAACTGCAAATGTAGGCCAGCTGAAAACCACCCCGCATGCACAACCCACGCCTGCATTACTCGTGGGCAGCAGGCGCATAGTACATGCTTAAAAATTGTGTATCTCAGCATTAAAGAGTCTCCTTGCAAATTGAATAGGACTCTATGAGTGGTTTCTGCTAAATGTCACTGGATTGTCAAATAAGTTCGTTGTTTAATGAATAGGGCATTTTTTTCTATTCACAGGTAATATAGCACATCTAAAAGTGTGCAAGTAAATCAGTAGAGTCCTGGGACGGGAGGGGTCTGCTAATTGGAGGAGAGAGATGTGGTCGCAGGAGCGGTGGGCAGCACTGGCAGTGTTGTCAATAATCTTGCTGCTGTCAAGGGTGGTGGCTCCAATCGAAGTCCCACTGGACCGTAAGTTATTATTAAAATTATACTTTGGAAAATATCATGATATATGAATATATATATATATATATATATATATATATATAGTTTATATAAAATAAATATAAAATATTTAAATTTTTGAAAGGGAATGTTGAAAGGGAAGTGTCTTTTTATAATACATGGAAGGGGGAAGAGAATTGCAATACTATCCCTCATCAGTAATACACACACATATTCAGACCTCCACTGTGTGCCACTTTAACTTGCATCATAAATTATATACTCTCCATTAAGGCATGTTTTTGATGAGTTTTTTTAAGAACTCCTTGAGACTGGGGTTATTGTTGTGCATTAAGTCGTTGGCGTGATTTCAAAATGCAACTTTGACATATTTTCATGTGAGTATGAAGTTTTTAAACATGCTTTCATAAACAGGCATCAGATTGTCCATCTTTGCTGTGCCAAAATAATTGAATGGTTTCCATTATTAAAATTCCACATTAGACCAAAATATGTATTTTTGTACATTCCTGCTGTCCTGCTATATACTGTGCTCTATATTACGTTTTACTGCTTATACAACATAATAAATGAAGAAAATCTATCTGAACTGCATCTTAAACAAAGAAACCAGTAAATCCACTCAGCCTTCTGCTGTCTAGCTGTATTTGTTTTACTCCTCCATTTGTTTTCAGTTTCTTTCTAATAATAGCCATCCAGGTTTGGCTTAAACCCTTATGAAAAATGATTTGAAAGCTCATACTGAGCGAGACACCCCAGCGGCGCTCAGTGCTCTGTAGCTTTAACAATAGAAAGACATTCAGCCTGACCAGGGGCTGTCAGCACCTCCCCAGCTCCCCTTCTCCGCCTGTATTCCCAAGACGCCATCATTCGCTTTTCCTTTCTCTTTTTCTCATTTTCCCTTATTCTCACATTCTGTCTTATGCATCATCTCTCCCCCTTTTTCTCAAGCTTTCACTATAGGCCAGTCTGTGTGAATCTCTATTGATCTGTGTAGATACAGAAAATTGGAGCACTGATCCTGTCCCTGAGCACTTCATAATACCCCTCTGACCTCTTGACCTATCTCAATGTATTCAGCAGCAGGGGCTACTGGGAAATGACAAGCATCTGATCACACTATTAGCGACGGTGTTGTGTCTTCTTTTGTGCGCTTATACTTCATATTACACGCGCCATCAAAAGCATTTTAAAGGCCAGGGAACTTCTGTTTGGATAGAGAAACAGAGAAGTTACATACATATATATACAAATAGTATACAATTTAGTTTATTATGACACGTTCATGATTGTGGTCAGTAGTAGTATTTAATCTTTTTAAAAGTCACAAAACCTGCATTTATTTATTAATTTAATCATAAATGCAGCTAAACCATAATATTGTGTCAATTATTAGTATTATTGCAATTTACAAATTTGCTATTGGTTGGTAAATGGTTTGCAGTTTTAATGTACCTTAAAACACAATTTATTCCTGTGATGCATGCTGAATTTTTTTTATGTTATTACTGTAGTTTTCAGTGTGACATTATTATCAATATTGGAAGTAGTTTTCTCTGCCTAATATTTTTTGGAGCATGATACTTTTTTCAGGTAACTTGGATGAATAAAAAGTAAGAAAGAACAGCATTTATTAAAAAAAGAAATTATTTTGAGATTATATACAATATATAATGATGATTGAAATGTGTTCATTTAATAAAATTTGATGGTAAAGATATTTCTATTTTTAATAATGCTGTTGTTTTTATCTTTTTATTTTTATTTAAAAGAAACCAACACTGGGAACACATTTGCATATTATTAATAAATCAGAATTATCTCTGAAGGATAATGTGACACTGAAGACTGAAATAATGAATGATGAAAATTTGGCTTTGCCTCGCATAAATAAAACCATTATTTTAAATTGTAATATTATTTCTGTATTTTTGATTGAATAAATGCATCCCTGATCAGCAGAAGAAACGTCTTAAAAAAAAAAAATTATATAT
>JAUCMT010000013.1:15502908-15533819 GCA_032357475.1 Enteromius thamalakanensis
TTTATATTTATATATATATATATATATATTCTTATATTTTAGAATATATAAATAGATTTAATACATAAACATAAAATATTTTTCTTAAATATATTCATGCATGTGTTTGTATTTAAATATACATAATAAGTGTACACACTTTTATTATGTAAACAAAATGTTTATTTTGCATACGATTAATCGTTTGACAGCACTAATATAAAACAAGAAATAAAATAATTTAATAACAAATAGATATTTTACATAAATTAATAAAAAATCTGTTAATTTTTCTTTACTTACTTACCATGATGTATAATTACTTAATTGTTTAAATAGCGAATATCTATATATATAGGAAGAAGAAATTGTATTTATTTACAGTATTTCAAGAGAAAGATATTGTCAGGATCAGGGTTCACTAACAAAATAAGCTTTTTTTTTTTTTAAGTTATCTTGTCTTTTGAATTGATCGTATAGTCTGCACCAGGGCATTGTGGGGTAGCACTGACAGGGAGCTGGCACTGCTGTCACCACAGACACACGTGACAGTGGCGTGAAACATGTGTTCCTGGCAGCTTCATAGTCTAATCTCCCAGACGCTGTCCTCCCACTTAATGTCTCCAACAAAGGCTGTTGTCACTCCCTCTCCTACAGCACTGCTCGAGATGCTAATAGCTGAGAGCTAATCTTACTGCTATATACATTACAATAGGGACTAATACTGCCATGCTCATCAAGTCTTCCTCAGGGAGAAGATTGTCTGTGTCTTCACATAACCAAGATTTTATGTCTAACCATCTGTCTGTCATTACAGTTATGATTCTTCTTCCATGCGAATGTTTTTTAGCCTATGCATTTATGTATCTATGTGATTTCAAATGATTTTACATAAATAATAAACATAGCATACACATTTTAAAGACATGGCCCTTAATAAAAATTTGAGGTCACTGGTATTTAATAATTTTTTTAGCTTATGCTTTTATTCATTAAGATTGCATCAAATGTTTGAATGATAATGAAATGTTTGGTGTTACAAACTATTTCTATTTCAAATAAGTGATGTATTCATTTTGTATTCATCGAGAATCCTTGGAAAACAACTGTTTTAACATTGATACTCATAAAAAGGGTTTCTTGAGCATCAAATCAGTGTTTTAGAATAATTTCTGTGCCACTGAAGACTAAAAATAGAAACTGTCATTCTAATAATATTTCTAATTATGTGATCTGTAACATGTAAGTCTTACCACTGCTAACGTACCTCTTTTTGTTTGTTTAAATAAATAGAGATATTACAAATGAAGTACTTAGATGAAATAAAGTATTAATAAAGTCATAAATTAATGAAGTTTTACGTGTAATGTTTTTATTAATACATGTAGAATTTACAAGTTGAATATAACAATAATCCATAACGGTACAGTTTTAAGCAGCTCCTCAAACTCTTTCTGTGCATGTTAATCATTTTCTCTTTTTTTTGTCTACAGCACGTAATGTACCAGAAACCCAGCCTACCTTTCTTTCTCCAAAGGGCTTGTCCAGCTCCAAGATAGTGCTTCGAGGGGAACAGCTTCTTCTGGAGTGTATAGCAGCTGGAGTGTAAGTGTTATACTCCAGTACTTAGTATAGAATTATTATTTTTTTTACATTTTCAGCTTTCATTTTAGCTTAGTTATTTGTTTTAATAATAATAATAATAATACATTACTTGCTTTCTTAATATTTAAGAAATTTAGTGCTTTAAATGTATTTCAGTTCTCGAAAACTATTCCTAATAATTGTAGATGACACACTAATTGCATACCTTAAATCTCATATTTGGTACTCAAAAGGACACATGTAAAGGGTTAGTTCACCCAAAAATGAAAATTACTCACCCTCATGTCGTTCATGTTCAAGTTTCAAACCTATGTTCATCTTCAAAACACAAATTAAGATATTTTTGATGAAATCAGAGAGCCATCTGACCCTCCATAGACAGCAACACAACTGAAATGATCCCAGATACAGAAACTTAGTAAAAACATTGGTTTAACAGTCCATGTGACATCAGTGGATCAACTTTAGTTTTTTTGACGCTAACAGAATACTTTTTTATGAGAAAATAAAATAAAAATAACATCATGTAACTCTACCATTCCTTTCCTCTGAGTTACGTCCTCTGCCATTTCAGAGTGTATCACAACACATGCGTATGCTTTCCACTAAGCCTAAACAACAGCAGATAACATTAATACGCATGCTTTCCCCCGGATGTAAACAAGCCTGTTAAGGCGTGCGTATGCATTGTGATGCTCTCTAAAATGGTGGAAGATGTAACTCAGTGGAAAAGAATTGAGTAAATTATGTTATTTTTGTTTTCTTTGCGCAAAAAAAAGTATTCTTGTAGCATCGCATAGCTGAACCGTAAAAATAATACCTTGAATGTAAACTTTACCCTTAGACCTGCTTCACTTTCACTGATTGTTGTAATACAATGTCTGTTCTTTTTTATCCGTTCTTTTTTTTCAGCCCTTCTCCTAACATTAACTGGATTAAAAAAGGAGCAGATCTCCCATCCAAAAAAGTCAAGATTGAGAACTTCGGTAAAACTCTACGCCTCTTCAATGTGTCTGAGGAGGACTCTGGTGACTACGTCTGCATGGCCAGCAACAAAATAGGCAGCATTCGCCATTCGGTTGAAGTCCAGGTCAAAGGTGAGCCATAGAGAAAAGGCTATTGCTCAGTCTTTTTAATGAGATATATACTTTTTTATAATTTTTTTTTGTTTCACTGCACAGCTGCTCCCTATTGGCTAGATAAGCCAACCAATCTGGTGCTTGCCCCTGATGAGAATGGACGATTAGTGTGTCGTGCCAGAGGCAACCCCAAACCTACTATCAAATGGCTGATAAATGGGGAACCTATTGAAAGTGAGTACTAGAAGCAAGAACGGCTCCATTTCAGACTTAATCACAGCACCAAGGAGTTATGCATCTGTTTGTTTTTGCTCTTTGTATTACTTCAGGTTCACTGCCGAACCCAAACCGGCAAGTTCTTGGTGACACCATCCTGTTTCATTCAGTCCAGATTGGCAGCAGTGCAGTTTACCAATGTAACGCATCCAATGAACATGGTTATCTACTGGCCAATGCGTTTGTCAACATCCTGGGTAAAAAAAAAATAGAGTCAATCATTAAAAAATTTCTGAGAGGTCACAAGGTTGTGATATGTTAACATGGTTTTCTTCTTAGATATGGCACCACGCATGCTAGGTCCAAAGAACCAGCTGATTAAAGTCATTGAAAATAACAGGACCTTCCTTGACTGCCCTTTCTTTGGCTCACCGTTCCCTTTACTGCGATGGTGAGCCTACGTTCCATTGTTTGAAAAGATAAACTAGGCTGATATTAAAAAATGCAGGGTTTGTAAGATTTTCAAATGTTTTCAAACACTTATGCTCAACAAGGTTGCCTTTATTTAATAAAAAATTAAAATTAAAAAACAATTACTGTTTTAAATAACTTTTTTCCATTTGAACATATTTTAAAATATATTTTATTGCTGCAAAGGCAAAGTTAAATCACTTAAGACTTCAGTGTCACATGATTCTTCAGAAATCATTCTAATATGCTAAATTTGCTGCTCAAGAAATCTTTTTTATTATTATTAATTTTGAAAATAGATTTGCTGCTTTGTATTTTTCTGGAAACTGTGACATTTTACATTGTCTAAACTGTCCCTTTTGATAATGCATTTTTATATGAATAGCTTTTATGTGAAAGCTTATTGATCAAAAATATGTGTGTATCAGAATAAAAATCACATGAATGTATTGCTCGTGTGTGTTCAGGTTTAAGAATGGCCTAGGCAGTGGTCTGGATGGTGGTCAGTACAAGTTGTACAACAATGGTACTTTGGAGATTAAACAAGTCCGGCCAGAAGACCAAGGCACCTACACTTGTGTTGCCAGCAACATTCTGGGCAAGATGGAGAATCAGGTGCGCCTGGAGGTTAAAGGTGAGACCAGAAAAATGTATATATTTTTTCTTTTTTAGTGTCTTTTAAAGACAACATATTACATTACTGTTCATGAATGCCTTCATTTACTCTGCATGTGTTGTGCTTCATTTCAGAGCCCACAAGAATAGTGCGGGCACCTGAGCATGTCACACAAGTCAAAGGAACCACGGTTCGCTTTGATTGTCGAGTTAAAAATGATCCATCCCTTCCTGTTACAGTCACATGGCTAAAAGATGACAAGCCTCTAAGCTTCGGCTGGGGGTAAAGCTATATAACAATACCTACATAATATAATCAGAATTAGATTGTGCTCTATTTTTCAATGTCATTTACTAAATGTATATGCACTACTGCTTTTTATGTTTTGTTTCCTTTTTTTTTTTTAAACGTGTTGTACAGTAAAACAGTAATATTTTGGCATACATTTTAAAATATTAAAAAAAAAATGTATTAAGGATTTAAAAATGTAACTCATTCCTTTAAAACATTACTCATGTTTTCAGTATCACATGATCCTTCAGAAATCATTTAATATACTGATCTGGTGCTTAAGTAACATTTATAATCAGTCATTAAGAATTCTTTGATGAATAGAGATTTCAAAAGAGCTGCATTTATTTGTAATAATGTATTGAACAATATAAAAGGCTTTAGATTGTCTCACTGTTTTTTCTTTGAATGCATCCTTGCTAAAAAAATATACAGTATATACATTCCTTTCCAAAAAGATTTTTGAATGATATTGTATGTGCTGTATTTGACGTCTAATTCCTGTATATTTTAGAAGCCGGTTCAGAAAGGATGATGAGACCATGACTATTTACACTGTCAATCCAGAAGATGCAGGAACTTACACATGCACTGCCAAATCTGAGATAGATGAGAACTCTGCCTCAGCTCGCCTTACAGTTACAGGTACACACATGTTTACATATCCTACAGTATGCATGCATTCTTATGCATGATGTTGAAAAAACCTCTTAGCTATTCTAAATTCATTGTAAACCATTGCTTTTGTAAAATGGTTGTTTCATATACTGTGTGTGGCAAGGTTTCACTGATAAAAGACTTTATGTGTAGAGTAATTTACATCAACATGGCTCAACCAATCAGAATCAAGTACTTGAACTATAAACTGCACTTTTATAACTTATTGATATGTGCCCTTAACAGCACTTCCCACAGCTTCATAGTCTGCTTGAATATTACTACTGTTGTGCTTGCTTTTTTTTAGCTATACTGCTTTTTTTCTGATATTTATCTACTAATAGCCACACTAACCCTTGACCTCTGACCTTTGACCTTTACCTCATAGAGGATGACCTCTCGTCTGCCTCAAATCGTAGTGCCTCTGCAGGTAATGCATTGAGGATAGTTATGCCTAATGTCCAGTTAAAGCCTCTAACAATCAGTCTCTGTTTTTACTCTGTTTTATTCTGAGAATAACTGTATAAGTTAACATGTTTAATAATTATATGGTTCTCTTCTAGGTCGACCAGACCCCCCTCAGGATCTTGAGCTCTCTGACCCTTCAGCACGTAGTGTTAGACTCACCTGGGTGCCTGGAAATGAAAACAACAGTCCTGTTACACGTAAGTTTAGAGAGTCTTTAAAGGCCAAAGTTCAGTGAATAAACTTTGTCCATGCTCTTGTTTGTCTTTGTGTCACATTGATCAGTCAAGTAAACATGATCTCTAGAAAAAAAACATCCAGTTGTTATCTCTGACATCAACTGTTGTAGTAATGTTATCCTTTAAAAAAATGCCAGTATGTCTTTTTGGTGAATAGAATCAAATGAATGGAGTAATTTCATTCTTTTTGAGATTAACTCCCAGCCATTTTAACTAAAGATTATTTTATGTATCATCCTCTGTGTAGGTTTACTGGCCAACAGCAGGAATTAATGCTTTTAAACTCTTTATTTTAAAGAGAATGTCTTCTTGCATTATTACAGATTTCCTTGTCCAGTTTGAAGAGGACAGGTGGGAGCCGGGGAAGTGGCAGAACCTGTCTATATTTGATGGCAACCTAAACTCAGTTAACCTGCAACTCTCACCTTTTGTCAACTACCAGTTCAGAGTGATTGCAATCAATGCTGTGGGCCAGAGTCAACCCAGCCTTCCCTCTGCACGCTATCAGACCAGCGGAGCCTGTAAGAAATCGGCAATATCCATAACTCATGACAGAAATGTGTTCGAGAGTGTGCTTAAACAGTCATTTAGTAACATATAATGATTTGTTTCAGCTCCTGATGTTGTGCCGGATGGTCTTAAAGGCTGGGGAACAAAGAAGAACAACATGGAGATCACGTGGCAGGTAAAATGAACCATGATTTTTAAAGTGCCTCAAAAAGAACCAAAACTGACGGATAACTAAGGGATAGTGAGCTAATCTATCTGTACATTTCATAGGCACTTAAGAACACAGAGAGGAATGGGCCAAACCTGCGATACATGGTCTCATGGAGAAGCAAGGACACTGAGGAAGAGTGGAATAACATAACCACAACCAAAACGAAGCACATTATTCATAATACAGACACCTATGTCCCATATGAGATCAAAATAAAGGCCATCAATGACTTTGGACACAGCCCTGAGTCAAACATAGTCATCGGTTATTCTGGGGAAGACAGTGAGTACTTTTCAATTCAATTCAGTACTAACATTTCATATTTAATGACACTGTTATAGTTTTTTCTGATTTGTTTTGTACTCACACTGTTTTTTCTGCATCAGAACCATCTGCTGCACCAACAGAACTCAGGCTCTCTAAGATCAACAGCACTAAAGTAAATGTACACTGGGTGCCTGTGGAACCCACCACTGTGAACGGAGAGTTTAAAGAGTACAAGGTGAGTGACCAAACAGCTGCCTGACAGAAAAACATTTGATTTACTCGCTACCATTGCTAATTCACTATTTACTGTATATCATGTTCTCAGTTGTACTACTGGCGGGAGGCCAGCCTCATTAAGGGCCTGAAAGTGAACAAGACAAAGTTGCATAAAGGCTTCTTCACCACGGCAGAACAGCCCTCTGGCATCCTGACAGAGCTTTTTCCATATAGCAAATATAAGATGTACATGGTTGTGGCTAATAGAGAATATGAGGGGCCACAAAGCAACACTGTGGAGTTCAACACCAAGGAGGGAGGTAGGATTCACCATACCACGCTTGGTGATGTTAATTATGTGATGTTTGTATCCAAAATCAGAATATTAATAGCTTTCATAATCCTTTCATAGAGCCTGGGGCTCCAAAGTACTTTAGCGTTCAGAGGCAAACAGACAAGGTTCACCTGAAGTGGGACAAGCCCCTTGAGCCGAACGGTGTGCTGATTGGATACACACTTCAATACCACACAGGTGAGCTCACCGTACACAAAGAGAAACCTCCAAAAATGAGTGTACCTGCCAATCATTTACACTTTTACATCAATATAGACGTTGCATCCTAAAACTGAAATTTCCTGCAAGTTTCCACAAATATTGTAATTACGACATAAACGTCTGAGAAAAGTTGTATTTACAAGTGGGCCAACTGTAGCTGATGCAGTTGTTTATGCTCATTTGAAACATGGCGGAAACACGTATCTATAATAGTACAATATAGATTTTAATATGTTATGTATGCTTCTATATATACTGTAGAGATCAGAGAGAGGGAAGCAAGTCTGTAGTATGTACATAATGATAGAGATTAATATTTTGCTGTTATTATTCATTGGGTTCATACTTCAAATTTTTTTTTTCCCAGTTTAAATGCTTGACACTTTGTAACTTTTACCAGATGCACTTGAAAGCAACAAAAATCAAGTTTCCCATTCATAATTATAACTTTGTGGTGGCATTCATGTGCAATAACTTCACAAATGCAGTCTTTACATGAATGCACCATATGCACAGTCCGATCACAATTCGATCACAGTTCCTCATGAAGTGTAAAAATCTAGCGCACTAATTGATTCTGTGCTGCTTGTGCGATTCCAGTGAACGGGTCACAGACGGGAGAGAGGAAGGTCCAGAGTTTTCTACCCAACGTGACAGAGTACATCATGAATCTGCCTAACCGCTTCACACGGTTCAAGTTCTACCTTGCAGCTCGCACACAGGTCGGAGCAGGAGAAGTGTACGCCGTGGAGTCGTCACATTTCACAAACGAAGGTCAGCAAGCGAGTCATCTCACTCTGTTCTGTAAGCTGCTAGTGAATCTGAGAGCAGAATCAATGGATGTTCCTGTCTGTGCTCCACCCTGTCATTCTCTTTCTAATAATACTTTTCTGTCTCCTTCACACTGTTGTTTCTCAATGCTTTGTGGTGTCTATAACTAAGTCTGTTTCTCTCGTAACTGCTTGATTTCTTCTTTGACTGGCTCTCACCTGTCTTCCCTCTTCTCCTCCTGTCTGTCCTGCGGTGTTGACTGAAGGCACCCCAGATACTGACTCTACAGTTGTAGGTAATGGGGGAATGGACTGCCTGCCTGTCTAACTCTTGCCCTGCTGTATCTCTGCTTTAGTCTCTGTCTGTCTTTCTCTCAAATTCTGACTGTATGCTTTTTAAATACATAACAGTGCAGCTGAGTACTTAAAGTCGATGCTACACTAAAGAAAAAACAAAACAAAAAACTAGTGTAGAAAACATAACCGTAAAAACAGTACATTTCACAAATTAATTGCTCAGAATCTTATTTTCAAACAGAAAATGATTATTTTCAAGATTGTTTTGCGTGTTTCAAGTAAAAAGTCACTTAATTTTAGCTTGTTTTTTCTGAAAACAAGACAATAATTGTTTCTTGTCTAGAAAATCCTTCATGATTTAAGAATTTGTACATATTTTGGCTGGAAACAGGACAAAAAATCCAGTCTTAGAAAGCATTTTAAGATACTGCAACTTGTTTTCAGAAGTTTATTAAATCATATTTAATTAAAAAGAATTTATTTGTTTTATATTTATTATAACTGATTTAATAATCTGTTTTAAATAATTATTTTAGATCCAAAACTTTCTATAAATAATTCCAAAATTGGGATCAAAAGTATGCATTTGCTTCTCGAGGTTATTTTTATGGTGAAAAAATACTGAGGGGAGAAACGTTGTTTAAAATGTAATTTTTAATTCGTTGAAGTGCTCACTTCACCTTTAATGCTTATATTTTCCCTAAAGAAAAACACTGCTCAGCTGCACTGTCAGTAAATGCCTGTCCCTATTCATCTTTCTGTCAGTCCGCCATCATCCATGTCACTGTGTGCTTTCAGGGATGGGCTCTTGCACTTTTGTGAAGTCACTGAATCTGCTCTCAGTATAGATGACGATAGAGTTTTACCTCTTTAAGATGTTGGTAAGATGCTATTGTGCCACACAAATTAGATACAGTAATATGTGGCTCTGATGCAATTTGTGATTTATTGACACCTAATCCCTGATGGCACCTTGCTACTTTAGCCATGACATCCCTTCCTACCACATGCCTTGCTTGGCATGTCCCAGCATGCTCCTATCATCATTTTAGTTTCAAATTTAGCCAGGAGCCAGATTGAACCAGTTTGTTGTTAGAGTTTGGAAAACGGAGACGTCTAGTGGTAATGCTTGAAACAGTTGTGATGGGGAAGGGCAGTTCATGTTAAGATGATAGAAGAAAAAAATGAAATACTGTATGGATACCTGTGAAAAGAATGGTGTTATAAGTGTAAATCAATTTATATTGTTCATACCAATTTCTCAAAAATGTGTAAACTGTTGACTAGTTACATGCTTTGGGTGAAAATTGCATCCATTGACCATGCGCTGTGTTGATAGCACTGAAAATGCAATCTAGTGGAAATAAAGGGCAAATTGTCATCTAGTTTTGTATTGGAGGATATCACTTATAACATTAGCCCCCCAAATATTGAATTGTACATAAACAGAGTTGCAAATAGTCAGAGAAGAGCAGTCTGTGTGTTATTTGTGTAATTACTAGACTTTTAAAGTGGATGCAAATGAAGCAAAATTATGATTAATACCCCCAAATGTCAAATCTATCAGTATTTTCATAGTTAATTAATGCTGTTACAAAAAGTGGCAGAGGTTTTTTGTTTTTAATCATGCAAATTATGCTGTGCAAAGCTTACAACAAAAAATAGCCTTGGTTGAAGGGAAATTCAATTTTTCATGCTTATGTATGGATGAGCTGTTTTTATGGAACAGTAATAGAGTGACAGTGTTTGGGTGTGAATCCATCCATGACAAAAATGGCATAATAGTAAATAAGTGTATTAGTAAAGTAATTATGAGCCGTTTTCTAGTGTGTCTCCCACATGAAAGTTAGTATTAGATAAGGCAAAGCTGCAGATAGTAAGTTTTGTGCTAAAAGTATTAAAAGTAAGTATTATCAAAAAGAATGAATCGGCTTGCCATTATTCACAAACTGTTGCTTTGGCAATGCACGCCTCCGCTTTTGCTTGTGCCACTTTCATTTCTCTTTTGTCAAAGGCTTTTTCTTTTCTACATTTTGTGTCAGATGGAGACATACAGGTAAGAGTGCATTAAGCTCCGGCTGATTGGCTGTGTTGACCACATCCCTGTTCAAAAGACTCACATCCATTAGCATGTCTTGGTCTGGCAAAACTTGATGTCACCAAGCACTCCGGGTCTCTCGCATATTTCTGGATTGCTCTCACTTTTTGGTTTTGCCTGTCAAGTTGAGTTTGAGAGCCGCTTATATGGTTTTTGTTATAGAGTCAGTTACTTGTTTCCAAGGTAAAAGCAAGCAAAGATGCACTGTTATATATTTCATAATGAATCTTGGAATAGGATTCTATCCACTGCGTGTTCTAATGGATTTCCACACATTTTCTCTTTTTGTATTGACTGCTCTGCAAAGTTTGTTAAATCCCATTAGACATGATTTTCGGTTGTTTCAAAAGGCCAGTGATGTCTGAGAATACTGTAGCATTTTGCAGAGCGTTGCACAGCTTTAGCACAGTGGTTTGTAGTGACCCTGTTTTCCCCCTTGGTGGTGCACAACAATCAATTTTTAGGTTCCCTTTTATGCAATCTCTTGAGTATTCCTCAGCGGTATGACGTGCTGACATTCATGCTCACAAATATTGTGAGCGTGAATATTTAATGTATATTTCAAAAGATATATGAGAAAGTATTACAAAACAATGCAAGCATCTAAAAGATGCAAATATTGTTTAACGCATGACATAATCTCTGGTCATACTGTACTTAACAGATATACTTGCACATACTGTACTACTTTCAGTGAAAGGTTTTGGGATGGTAATGTCTTTTTAAATGTTTTGAAAAGTATCTAGATTGCATTTGTTTAATATGGTCTTCAGAAATGACAGAAATGCTGTTTTTGTGCGTATTATTATAAATCTTAACATCAGAAATGTTATTGTCATTTTTAATGATTTTAAAGCATCCATTCTAAGTAAAAATCCTTACTATTTAACAAAAAATGATCTTTCAACCTTTCATTGGTAGTGGGTGCATGCATACTTTACATACATTTACACACTCATACAAAAGAAAAGAAAAGTTGTTTTCATATAGTTAATTTACAATGTGTAGATTACAGAAGAGAATAGTATAAATACAGTTGATAACATGCAGTATACCAGTATTCAATTCAAAACATAGCCACTCTCCTTTCACTGAATACGCTTTGAAAAAAGAGAATTGTGGGAATTCCATTTAATTAACTCATTCTATTTCTGTGTTTTCTCACTTCTCTTTGTCTCTCTTGTGCCTAACCCTGGAACCTAAACTTCTCTGTGTTCTTCCTCTCAGCCGTTAACTTTACGGATGGCTTGATGTTCGAAACTCCTCCTCCTCCCCCTCCCCTCTCCACTGACCCAATCCCAACAATACTTACCCCAGAACCAGCCACACCCGCCCCTACAACTGCAGCTCGGCCCAAACCTACTACTACTACCACTACTACTACTACTACCACAACTACTACCACCACTACTACAACAGCTTCCACCACGGTTCTTCCTGTTCGGCCCATGCCTCCTAAAACAGTGGATTGGAAAATGCTGGGTATCTCTTAATGACGCAGTGTGCTTTCAAAACGCCCCCTTTATAGTTTCATTCAATCAAATCAGTGTGTCCTCTGACATTTATTATATATGATTGACTCGGTTAGTGGAACATTTAGGACAGGGCATGATTTATGTTCTCTCAGTTCCCTCACAGACACACAACACTCAGATTATCCAGAATTAGTATTGACATTTGCTTTACAAATAGTCTTGTTGCATTAAATAATTAAATGCATGCTCTGCAAAATATTAGCTATTTTGACAGAACAGAAGTTAGAAGTGAAATTAGTAATATTGCTAATATTTTCTAGTTTTAAAGACCCCATGGAAGTTTATAGCTATATTTTTAATAGCTAATAAGTTGAAACTAATAGCTGATGTGAACCATGAAACTATGATACACTACTGTGCTGTTGCTAGCAGATGGTATAAAGGCCCCAATATACTCTTTTTAAAATGTCATCGAGCAGCCCATGCTGCTAAATTTGGTGTTTAGATGAATAATAAAATATTTGTGGCATGCTATATTCTCAGTAACATAACAGTATTTAGTATTTAGTATAAATAGACCTCACACCAGTCCGTTCTTCAGTTTAGCTTGCTTTATGCATTACTATATTGTTGATAATGGACAGTTTTGTTAATGCGATTATGTGAATATATTTTTGGTAAAAAAAAATATATATATTTTGTTAACTATACTAGCATATATATGACATCAAAGCCTCATAATGTACATTATCTAAAAAATACAAAAGACAGATTTAGGTTTCATGGGGTCTTTGGATTTAAGCACATGTACCAGTGTTTGTATGAGAAAACATTTAAGTGTACTCCTCTCCCACCTGTTCTGCATAGCCCCGAATGTAAAGATCTGGAATCTGACCGTGGATGCTAACAATGACTATGCTAACGTCAGCTGGAAGCACAACTTCTCCGTTGACAGCAGCGAGTTTGTGCTAGAGTTCACACTGGACAGTAAGAGCCAGATGCACCTATTGAGAGCTTATAAAGGGAACGCTAGATTTTACTGGGCATGCTGGAGACCCAAATCTTTCTCTCTTAATGTTTTAATTGGGCCTCATTTATATGGCAAATTTACAGAACATCACCATAAACATTACAGGGAGCTCGAGTTTATTTGAAAGGGAGGTATTGTAAATGTTGTTTGAATTGTCCAGCATTTATAATATCTCCCTGTTGTGATTCTCTGTAATGTTTTTTGTCCACAGCATTTGTCTAGCGTAGCGTTTAACACTTAAGTGAGGCATTGCTCCAGCATGTTACTCAATGATATCATATCTAACTGCAATACTGTGTTGTGCTTTGTGTCATCAGCAGTCATGCATGTCCCCTTTAGAAAGCTCTAGTTCTCACTGGTGGCTAAGAACAGGGAGAGATTTGACTAAATCTATGAGGGGGAGAGAAACACCTTGAGATTGAAAAAAAAAGAGATGCTAGACCTGCTCTAATTGTGCCTCTATTTGTGAATTTTGATCAGTAAAGCAGCAACTTTGAGGCATCCAGCAGTCTACTCTTATTATATAAAGTTCTGCAATCACTTCTGTTTTATATAGTGTTTATTTAATGCATATACAATATATTATTTATATATTTTTTTTAAATGTTAAAAGAAAAGCTTATATTAGATTAAGCTCATATATAATATAATTAGTGCTGTCAAATGATTTAAAACGATTACATAATATAATAATATATTGTATACTTAATATATGATTACATAGTGTTTACATAATATATCTGTGTATATTTATTATGTATATATATAAATACAAACATGCATGAATATATAAATGTAAATATTTAAAATATATATTGTATTTGTATTAATTGATACATAAAAATATACACAACACATACGTTTATAATGTAAACAAAAAGTTTTATTTTGATTGCAGTTAGTCACGGGTAATATTTTGACAGCAATAAATACAATAATATTTTAGATAATAAATATGTGAATTTATAAATGTCAATATTTTCAATATATTGAATGTGTGTGTTTTTAAGTATACATAAAAATATACACAGTACACATACATTTATAATGTAAAAAAAACCGTATATAATATTTTAATTTACTGATTTAACTTAAATAAGCGCCCTTTATTATTTTTGTAATTACACAGATGAATATAAATCAGAAACAATTCTTCATCCTCCGTCAGTGTTCTGTTGTGCCTGTGCATGTTTTAAGAAGTTTACAGCATGGAAAAATACATGCAATATATAAATAGTGTTTAATTAGTGTTTCTCTACCAAAGTCTCTCTCTCTCTCACTCACTTTCTTGCTCTCTCTTTCGCTCGCTCACTTGCGCATTCGCCCTTGAGCTATCTGTCCTGCTCATCAGATGTGATTGCTAACTCCACCCTTACCTCAGCCATTGGCTTCCCAGCTGCGCTTGTTGTCTGGCTGCCCACAGCTGCTTGGCTTATTGTTTATATAGGCCACTATTGTCCCATTCCATGATTAGATTATGCCAGCAAGCCTGCCACATCTGATTGATGCCCCTTGGGCTTTTTTGTCTTTGGTGGAAACATTTCAGAGAAAGATAATGATGAGGAAAATGTTTCCTACCAAAGGGGAGAGTCAAAGTAACATATTTAACCTTGAAACATGTTGTACAGTACATCCTGATGCAATATCCCACCAAGCTCGTGAAAATGTAGCTGTAGGGATCTGGATTTCATCCAAGAGGTGCATCAATGTGGACTCATTTGTTTTTCACTAAGGAGTACTGCATTATTATAGGATCAAATTACATCAGGCCCAGTACGCACTCATTCTCCAAAAGTACTCACTATTACTAGACTTTCTATTTCATTATATAACATTCCCTCTTTCTTCTCCCTCTTCCTTATCCTGTCAACATGTTCTGTCAAGATTCTGGCAGCTGCATGCATTGTGTTATGCATGGTGTGTGACAAGTGTCTTGCTACTGTACGCGTAGAAGCTCCTCAGCCAGAATGGGATGTTTTGTTGGTCTTAAAACAGGACAATGTGACATTTAAAAAGTTGCCCAGTTTGCACATGTAATATGGAAATAAATATAATATAAATGCACATTGCTTCTGATGCAGAGGTAGGGAATAACTTGGCTTTAGTTAGGTATTAAAGCAATGGTTCACCCAAACATGAAAATGCTGTAACCATTTACTTACTCTCATTTTGTTCTGACTCTATGTGAGGTTTTTTTTTTTTCATGTTAAAAAAT
This sequence comes from Enteromius thamalakanensis, assembly GCA_032357475.1. Taxonomy (NCBI): domain Eukaryota; kingdom Metazoa; phylum Chordata; class Actinopteri; order Cypriniformes; family Cyprinidae; genus Enteromius; species Enteromius thamalakanensis. The sequence continues at coordinate 15,518,172 of JAUCMT010000013.1, forward strand.
AAGATATTTTAAAGAATGCTGGTTATCAAATAGTTGATGGTTTGGATCAACAGGGGGGTGAGTAAATGATGACAGCTATTCTCATATAGTGACCTATTCCTTAAAAGACTTCCATGAATGCTCCTGAAGAAAAATGTCAGTGTTTGCAAGGCCACAAACAATAGTTTTAAAAGGTATGCAAGATATAATGGTTCTATCACCTGATAGTAACATGCTACTGGGTGTTTAATTGTTTTTACTTAAAGGGGTTACTCCACTCCAAAATGAAAATTTTGTAATTTATTATTTACCCCCGTTGTTCCAAACCTGTAAAAGCTTTGCTCGCCTCCGGAACACAACTGAAGATATTTTGAATGAAACCCAGGAGGCTAGTGCCTGTACCATTGACTGCCAGGTAATAAACACTGTCAAGGTGCAGAAAAATAAGAACATCATCAAAATATTTCATCTGCTATCAGTGGTTCAATCTGAATGTTAAACAGTTATAAAACACAGAGGAGACTAATTGTTAAATAAAGTACAAAAAGTATTCTTGTCGTTTTATATCATTTACATTGAACCACTGATGGTAGATGGACTTTCTGACAATGTCTTTATTACTTTTTTGGTCTGTGACAGAGTTCATTACCTGGCAGTCAATGAGACAGGCACAAGTTTTGCAGTTTCCATCTAAAATATCTTAAATTGTGTTCCGAAGATGAACAAAGCCTTTATGGGTTTAGAATAACATGGGGGTTAATGACAAAATTTTCGTTTTGGGGTGGAGTAACACCAACATTTTTACATGACCGTTATCAGCTATTAAACAATCACTAATTTTTAAAAGCTAATAATTTATTACTTTATGTTTTTTTTAAGTAATGTCTATAATGATTTCATTTAGTTTTTAGTTATGCTAAATATATTATTAAAACAACGTCACTTATTGTTATTGGCCATAACAAAAATAATACTTATCTTATTGTTATCAGTCAGAATTGTTTGTTTAGAATACGTAAATGCTAAATCAGAGCTTACTATAGATAATTAAATATATGCAAGAAGTCCTCTCATAATTGTGTAAATTGTTTATCAGAAAAAATATTTAACATCGATTTCAAAAGTGTAATTCTCTGAACATACCCTAGCCACAGTGTCAGTGTGCAATATATGTGCCTTGTAAGCACTGATATCAAAGTGTTTGAAAGCATTAATAAATGGGAATTGTCTAAAAGGGATAAGTACTTTCCAGCCTGCAGCTTCAGCTGGTAGATCTTGTAGCACTTTAAGGCATTGTAATTTAATTTTGCTATGCACATTATGTAATCCAATGGCTGCTTGCTTCAAAGGCTGTTGTACATGATCGCATTTTGATATGCAGGAATCTGCATCAAACTCATGACAAGCCATGAGTTACACAGTGCATGATGATTTCATTTAGGTTTCTTATTAACATCATGGAACCTCATTGAGTCATCATGCCCACCTTTTGACAATTCCATTGGGATTTGTCTCTCCACTTCTCTGCCTCCTCAGACATGAGATGCAGTCTATGGGTAATTGAGACAAGGTGCACCTCCCTCCACTCTAGACAGGAGTTCATTATAGCAAATCCAGTGTGAGATATTAAGCGGCAGCTTCACATCAAAGCTTTTAAGTGGTGTCACTGAAGCAAATGATGCCCCTAATACACCAATGCCAGGCTTTGATGTGTGCTGAGTGAAGATATCCCAGTATTTTTGCTCCCAGCCTGATTTTTATATACAATCTCACTTAAGAAATATCACACCGAGCAGAGAATAATCTTGAAAATAGAGTGGATATGGATGCAGCACGTTTCCTCAGTTAACAAGCATGACCTGCTATCTTCGTTTTGGTCAGTTTAGTTTGGGCTTGGTTTGATGGGCACCTCTCTTGTGTCTCCTTCTGAAGGTAATGGGTCGATGAATAGCATACAAGTAAAACACCAGCCTCCCATTAAGCTGGCTGGGCTGGTGGCTGGGGCCAAGTATCGGTTGCGGGTGTATTCCCATGAGCACAACTCCATCAGCAGCGACTATGTCACGTTCGAGACAAACAGAGGTGAGGGCTGGCCAAGACACAAGGGAGAAAGAAAGGGAAAATGTCTCACTTATGTATGTAACCCTCATTCCCTGAAGGAGGGAATGGAGACATTATGTCATGACGACAGACTGGTGTCTTGCCTAGAGCCCTGATACGCTCTGCTTAAGAGAAAACGCCAATGAAATTTGGCAAGGGGTTAAACATTCCTGAGCCTTCTCCCCCAGGCCAGAACTATTGTTCCTGAAGAAGCAATTTTCTACTTTCAGAAGGGATTTCAACCTTCCACAAGAGGGGCTGCAACCTCTTGTATTTGTTGTACAGTCTGGCAAGACAATAGGGAAGCGGACCTTCTAAAAAGGGTGCTACGAAGACCACATCCTACCATCAGAAGGTAACATGTGGAACTCTAGTATAGACTGACCCGTAGTGGGGCAGTACAACATACGATCTTGTCTCTAAGGCAGGTCCTATCCAGAAAAGGAGAGGAACGACTGGCAGTAGAGATGATGGACAAAGTACTCTGTCAAGGAGAGACATGAGTTTTCCAAGGGAAACCTTACCGTGGAGGATACACATAGGATTATCTGCAGAGGGTCCTTTCTGCTGACCTCGGTGGCAGGCAAAGAGCTGCTCAGAGATTCTGAAGCTCCGGGTGCGGTCCAAGTATATGTGTAATGCTCTTATGGGACACAGCCATGTTAAGGCTTGATCTGCCTCTTCTGGGGGCAGTGCTTGCAGGTTCACCACCTGATCATAAAACGGCATGGTGGGAACCTTGGCATGGATCAACGCCAAGGTCTCAGGACAACGTGAGATTAGGCCAGCCCAAACACAAGGCACTCTTCGTTCACCAAAAATGCCTGTAGGCCCCCGACCCTCTTGAAGGATGTGAGCGCTGTCAGGAGCGCTGTCTTAGCAGACAGGAACTCAAGCTCAACTGACTCCAGCGACTCCAGGGGAAATGCATACCTCCAGCCTGATGCTTACGGTGGCCCGGGCAAGGATGGCATCAGTTTCGAATAAAATTCAGCAGTACCCGCAGCACCCAAAGGGCGCAGCTCCGCCTCATCTTCCTCTTTGGCTAAGGAAAGCCCATCCTCCAATGCAGCGAGCGACATCTTCCCTCGGTTCTTCAAACGAAACATAAGCACTGCCCTTGGACAACCCTGCCAAATCACCCGGAAGCCTGACAGGACAGCTACTGCGGGAGGGGTGAATGGTCCACGGGGCGTAGTGGCACCGATAGTCACCCTCAGATCCCTCAGAGTGCTAGGTGGCAGCAGAGGGTGCCTGCTCATCCCGAAGGACGACAAGGCGGGATTGCAGCTCTGCCAGGGGCATGGCCTCGCAATGAGGACATCCTCCTCCATCTACGAAGGCGTCTTCAACATGCTGGAGACCCAGATAGTATACAACCTCCTTAGATGTCATTGGGAGACAGGTAACCCCTGCTCCCTAGAGGACACGCCCTAAACTGCATCTTGAAAGAGACGCAAAACGACCATATTTTAGAAATTGCTCTTTTGTGAAACACCCATGGGATGCGCTTGACAGGGAAACCACTAATCGTGTCATTGATGCCACAGAGAACAACCTCTGCTTCAGTTTGCTCTTCGTTGCAGCACTTCAAAGTTGCAGGCATAAACTCGCAGCTCTGATGCAAAATCTGAGGAGTGGTTGCAACTGTCGCCTCATACCCAGATAAAGGGGAGTGGTTCAGGATTGTATACCCACTTGCCCATTTTCATTGGTGTTTTCTCTAAAGCAGAGCGAATCAGGGCTCTATGCAAGACCCTAGTCTGTCGTCATGACATAACTTGTAGTGACTGACAGACAGGGAACTGTATTTTGTCATATTTACTTATGGGTGACTGTCACTAGTACTGTAACTGGTAAAGCATGGTGCAGGTAACTTCAACGGCATGGGTTCATTTCCCAGGGTACACTGAAGATCATTTGTTATAAGCTTCAGATGCATTAGAAAACTTCTTTTTTCAGCAGGGTGCATATGTGCCTCAGGTGGTGCGAGCTAGATGAAATCCCACAGAGTTTTGTGTAAGAGCATGCCCAATAAGATATTGATTCCCGTGAGGATAAGGATACATGAGCCGTGTAAATGCCATTTTAGGTGGGATATTTGCTGTTTTCTGGGTATAAAAGATTGTGCTCATAGTGTAATCTGAATCATTAGATGTATTGTTTGTTCCTGTCTCTGATAGATCCCTCTGTGATGTTCCACATAAAAATGGCATTATTAGGCCTTATATTATATTATACTATATCAGAGTTTACTCTAATGGCTGTGAAATGGTTTTGAAATTAAGTTTTCAACAAGCACATGCAATGATTTAGAGTTGAAAAAATGGCATATTCAAAAGTTCCATAAAAAAAAAATATATACATTTGTAACACTTAAGAATACGGAACACATATTCACTATTTATTAAGAGTGTTGCCTCTCCTGCCTCAGCACTCCTAATTTGCTGCTTATTAGTAAGGTAGATGTTAAGTTTAGGTATGGGGTATGATTAAGTAATCTAAAATGTGGCCATGCAGAATAAAACACAATATGTGCTTTATGAAAAGTAATAAACAGACATTATGCTAGTAATATGCATGCTAATAAAGAGCTATAGTGATTATTGGCCCCTTAAATAAACTGATACCAATAAATGAATGGTTTTATTTACCAAGGATGCAACAAAATTGGGCCAGTAACGGCATATGTATAACTTTAATTAAGATACATTTACATTTAGAATTTTTAAAAGACTTCTATTTCAAATAAATTATTGCTTATCAGAGAATCGTGACAAATATGCGTCATGGTTTCCATGAAATTTTTATGCAGCCTGATTGTTTAGAACAGTTAACTGATGATGGGATCTAGTCCATTCTCTAGAATAATTTTAACATTAGGATAAACTAAAATGTTTTTCAAAACGCATATATTAAAAAGAGTGGGGTTTTTTAAGGGGAGTATTTGATGATGCGGTTAGACCAAGCTTTACTCAAGTTCTATTTTCATCAGATAACTCTTCATGGAGAGAGCGCCCTGTGCTCTGATGTTATTACCAGGATGGGTAATTCAAATCCAGATCCGCAGTTCTCACCGCTAATGTGTTTTTGATAAAGGATGGCTGTCAAATGACTCCTACCATGTTGCTGAAAGTCAGTGAGATTTATTAGGGTCTCCATTTGGTGTTAGTGTGTTCAGCTGTTCTCCAGACTCGATAAATCATGCAGAAAGAGAACAAGCTTCTTAAAGTGTAAAATGATCTGTAGGAGTTGATTTCTGCCATTTTTGCTTATGGGTATATCATTACAAAATTTTAACAATTTATTCTGTACCTCTCGTTTTCTCCTCCCCTCTTCTCTGTGTTTGTGTGTGTTTGGTTGTTAAAAGCCTACAAGGAGCAGGAAGACATTGCTACTCAGGGCTGGTTCATTGGACTGATGTGTGCCGTCGCTCTATTGGTTCTCATCTTGCTCATTGTTTGTTTTATCAAGAGGAGTCGTGGAGGAAAATATCCAGGTAAATACACAAAAACACAGCCACATTAATGCTGGGTTATTTATTTATGAAATGATCCTTTTATATCAACTGTTTTACGTGTGCCATTTTTTTTTATCAGTGAGAGAAAAGAAAGATCTCCCTTTAGATCCTGTGGACCATAAAGACCAAGACGGTTCATTTGATTATCAGTAAGTTTGCACTTTTTATCACTTCTACCATAAAAGTAAGCTAAAGGTAAAGGGCATTCAATAATGCATAATTCAATAGTTTTGCACTCTGCTATTTATGATATTGAACCTGTTGATGAGTAACTGTTTTACCTGTTACAGATCCTGAACTTAGCTCTCACTCTGCAGAGGGGAATATTTTAATCTCATTTTAATCAAAAATAACATCTAACCATGTAAACCAAACAAATTTTAATTAACAACTTACATCACACCCCCAGAAACATTTGTTGATGAGTCTTTCATATTACTTAAGCGCAAAATAAGCTTGCTGCGGTTAATAAATCTCAGTTCAGCTGGAAAACAATGCACCGATTTCTCAGGAAACTGTGGTTGCCATGGAGTTAAAAACTCTCGAGTGGACATCTTTTATCATCCTCAACAACATCTGTAAATGAGTCCTCCCTGAACAGCTCTACCTCTGCCCGCTAGACCAGATCTCATAATTTCAAACCCTGAAGTCCTGTAGTGGCAGGAAGAAATCAGAAGAGAAGAGAAGTTCACACTGCCTCAACAATCATCAACTTCCAGCCCTTGACAATCTTTAGTATTAATACGCTATTTTAGTGTTTATTAATATTTTAAATAATAACAAGAACTTGATTTTTATATTATAAGTTTTTATTTTAAAGTATTAGTTATTTATTAAAGATGCTTTTATTTAAGGTTCAATCATTTTCGTACTTAAGCTTATTTCAGTTAGTTAGCATTGTAACATTTCTGTTTTGAAGATTTATTTTTGGTGTTTTGTCTTTTATTATGATACAATAGTGCATAGCAGGCAGGAAGTGGGAGAGAAAGAAGCAAAGGTCCAGGAGCCAATTTTATTCTAAAATTGATTGGTTATTTTTTTCAGCTATTTTGCAATTAAATAATACTATTTTGAATAATTTCATTTAGTTAACTAGCATTGGCCCTTGATGGCTTTTCTTTAAAACAATGTGTTAACCTGTTGGTGTTTGTTAGGGCAGTGTGAATATTAATAAATGATAAGTTAATAATTTTCATGTTACTGTACACGTGCAATGTTGAGAATACACTTCAAACTTAAAGGGATACTTCTACTCAAAATGAAAACTGTGTCATTAATCACTTATCCCCATATCGTTCTAAACCCGTGCAAGCTTCATTTGTCTTTAAAATGCAATTTAAGATTTTTTAGATAAAAACCTGTGTGTCAAGGTCCAGATTGGCATGATAAAATTGTCAGAACACTCCCATATTCCATCAGTGGCTCAATCTAAATGTTATAAAGTGATGATAATTCTTTTAAACAAAAATAAAAATAATGACTCTGTTTAGTAATTCATCTCCTCTGTGTCTCTCCCTATTACTCTATTGCTATTTTGGAGAATATACAAAGGACGCAAGCTACGTACGCTCTTCTGTCAGACACATTATGTTTTCTATACATATTCATGCTTTGATTTAATCACAAACAGCGCATTACTTGTGGCGCGACTGACACAGCACAGCAAACGTAGTTCGCATTCAGTGGATATTCTCCACTGAATAAGTCTTTTTATTGAATAAAGAGTTCTTATAGTTTCATAATGCTACAGTTCAACCACTGATGGTATTCTGACGATTGTTTCAAACTTTTACAGTTTACACTTTTCATCTAAAATATCTTAAATTTTGTTTCCGAAGCTTTGCCGGGTTTGGAACAACATGGGGGGTAAGTGAGTGATGACAAACTGTTCATTTTGGGGTGGAGTAACACATTTCTCAATTGGATGATAAATAGTTGAATTATATTGTAGTTAGCAAGTAAATTCTAACAATTGTTACTTATCAGAAAAGTAGCTTAGCATAGCATTAGCATAGCAAGCTAAACACAAACAGTGTGAAAATGTTCACTTATTTGCTAACTCCTATATAGCGTGTGGCAGTTGAGTGCACAATATTAGCAAGGAGTGACACAATTGAGTGAATCCATGGTGGATTTGTGAAATGGTACTATATCCAGTGTACGTGAGCTCAGATGCATTGTAAAAACAACTGAACTTGTTCACTTGCAATTACAAAAGTGCACTATATAGACTACAGAGAGTTTCATATGCAGAAATAGGTTCTCCAACACTGCACCTAAGCCACATTTGACATTTCAGTAGAAATGTAACATAAATTTGTCGTTTAATTTGGTGTAATCCTCTTAACCACTAATTGAAAAACATGCTCTAACCATTCGGACTACAGCATTTTTAATAAAACCACTCATGTGTTACATTATTAACAGTTACTTAATATTAAATGGTTTGCCTTTTGTCAAAGCTAATTCACTTTAAGGACATCAAGGCCACAGATCTTCAGTAACTGGTTAGCTTAATAATGCTAAGATGTAAGTTATGCTAAACCCTCCCTTTCCACTTTCTAATGTCTCTCTCCATCCAACATGTAAATGTTGTGGTCAACTCCATCTTCATGAACCCCTTTCTTCCCCCTCCTCTTTCAATTTGGCGGCTGGGTTGTTAAGGAACGAGAACAGGTATTTGGTTTCAGCACATCATCTCAGCCTGAGCATGTCATTGGTTAGCCTACATGTGGATGACAGAACGGGGACTAAAGCTGCTGTCTAATATAATTAGTTTATGAGCTCTTCAAAAGTGTTAAACTCTTGGTCTCTTTATTTTGAATGCAATCCATACATTTTATGAAAGTAAACACCGTGTCCTAATCAAACACAATGCAATAAAGCAGCTTGAGTGAAAAGCCATCTAGCAACTCAGGTGTGGATGGTTGACAGGGTGTTTTAGGGTTTTAAGTAAAACAAGACCATATGTCCTCTTTTTCCCTATCTATGTCCTGGCTGGGATCTCTAAATTGCCTAAAATCTCCAGATTTAGGCTTTATTTTATTATTTATGTGCTCTATAGTTCTCATACATTGAATGCACGTGTATTTTTGCATTGGTTTGATCGTTCTATGTACTATAGGTCCCACCTTCTGGCACGGGGCTTGCACGCTATTGGGCAAACTACTTTTTAGTCATCACCTTTAAAAAGTATAATAACAGTAAGTAAACACAGACAAAACCCAGAAATTTATTAGGGTTGTAACGATTAACCGGAAGTTGTAAACCGATTAAAATATGTAATGATTTAAATTGGTTGAGATGCTAAACTAATCGCAATTCAGTTAGGGGTAGGAGTTTATATGAATCTATGGCTGTGGGGAACTTGCTATCTATAAAAAAAAATTTTATTTGTTTATGATATACATATTAAAGTTTGTAAGTGATGTGCTGCTTTTACAGCAGAAATTGATGTTTATGTTTTTGTTTCACAAAACTGGCAAATCATTCTGTCTTTGCTTCAGACTTTAAAATTCTATTGTCTGATTTAGGTTAAAAACCGCTCATGTTGCATAGATGCTGTATCTTTGTTTGGATCACGATTAAAATGCAGTGGTTTCCTGCCCCTAACTTAAATCAAAAAAGCACAGACAGTTAATATAATGAGATTCATTTCATTTGTTAGTTATTTATTTGATTTGGTGCTTTTTTTTTTTACTTACACTCATATTTAAATTTTGTTATTTAGTAGACACTTTTATCCCAGGTGACTTACAAAAAAAGCAATAATATGCATCTTTAGTATATTATTATTGTGTTATATATATATAAGTTTTACAAAGAAACATGCAGCATTTTGTCCAAGCAATAATAAAAAGACACATTTAATTTATAATTTGTCTTAAATATTATTTTATATATTAAAAAAATTTAGTAAATCGTTACATCCCTACAATTTAGAAATCCCAGCTAATACATGTCCGGGCAAAAAAGACAACATATGATCAACCTAAACATAATGTAACATAAAACATGGATGTGTTTTTTAAGAAGATCTTGTCACTTGAAACTTGTCGGTTTAGGACACGGTGCAATAAACACTTACAGCACCACTTAAAGCACTTATCACATGGTTCATAAAAAGCCGTTCATCTCCGAGAGCGAACTGAAATGTGTATTAAAAGCTTTGGCCTGGAATAAAATGTCAAGTACTGAAGCATTTTATTTCCTCTTAAAATATTTTTGACTCTTATAAAAAAAAATATGATCACGATTCATTAGTTTTCATTGTAAGGTTAATATTTTAAAAGCTAGTACTGTAATGTCAAGGTTAATTTGTCAAAAAGGAACCAAGGATCTTCCTCCCACGTTCAACACCCTTGAAATGTTGTTCAATGGAAAGTACACAATAGTCAGCGACAGCATGAAATGTGAAAATGATTCTCCTTTGTTCAGAGGAAACTCAGTTGAACGTATATTTGCATGCAAGGAGTTTGCTAGGAAAATGTATGGTTTTTCAGTTCATTGAGTCTAAGATACCCTTTAGCTTTCAGAATTTAAAATGCATTTCCTACAATCTGAGAAGAGAGTATGCTGGAAATCAGAGCCCTTGGGTTTGTCAGCGATCTGTATTCAACAGAATGCCACATCTAGAAAATGAACAAAAAGCTAACGACAGATTATTTGCTGAGGGCTGTTTATAATTTGTGATGTTCACTGCATCATTTTCTTTTTCCTCTTCTTTTTATTTAAGTGCCTCTTTGATGACACAAATGTTTCATTTTATTCATTTTTATCTCACTCTTTCTCCTCTAATCATTTTTTATTCTTGGGTGTTTTCCATTCCTGTTGGTCCAATGAAGGTCTCTTGAAAGGGAAAGGTATGAAAAGAGCGGCATTAGTTTCACCTGCCTTTGGACTATTAATCAAGAACTAAAGCTTTTTCTGCCTTGCATTTTTGATTTTAATCGATTCATACATGTCCTTCTCCTTTAGTACTGATAAATGACTGAAAGCACAGGATACATAACTAACTTAGATTTTTTAACACGCATAACTAACACATTTTTTCCTGCCATTCTAACATGACTCATAATTCACGCTTAAAAATTGATGCTGTTACAATATAGACATTTACCAAATTTGTGAATTTAATAACTTTATTTATTGGGCTGTCAATTTAAATGAATAATTTACCCCAAAAATGTATATTTTTTGGAAGTGAACTTTCCTGCACATCATCCAAGATGTAGAAGAGTTTATTTCTCCATCAGAACAGGAATTTAACATTACAGCACACCAGTGGACCCTCTGCAGGGCTTCTCAAATCTTACCCTGGAGGTCCGATGCACTGCAGAGTTTGGATCTAACCCTAATCAAACACACCTGAGCATGTTAATCAGCGTATAAGGATCATTAGAAACTCAGCTAAACTGGTTGGAGCTAAACTCTGCAGTGCATCGGACCTCCAGGGTAAAATTTGAGGATCAAGAAACTGAGTTAAGGGACTTTGACTATTTATAGGAAGTGGCATGCGCTCTTATAGGAAGATAGGATTATAAGGTAATTAGATTATTACCAATGAGCGGGATAATGATTTCCTGTGTGTGCTCCTCCCGAAATTTGTTTATAAACATCATTTAATTGAAATCATGTTTAATGGACTTAAAACAGAGTTTTAGTAAGAGTATTTATCAATTCATCAATTTTTGCATACTGTAAATATTTTGCATTATGCGCTGTGTGCAACTTATAGCTGATCTTAAATATATACAGTCATAGCGCCACACTTTATACAAAAGTTTCTTCTTCCCCAAGGTCAGTGATGCATTTAGCCAACGTGTTCATTTCCTTTCTGCCACCGCAGCATGTTCTGGCTAAACGCAGCAGTTTTCATACACCCCAAGAAATGAATGATGGAGTTGGATCACAACGAACGCAAGATGTAAAGGTGGGAGGTTAAAGCGCAAAATTTTTCAAGCATTAGTCCATAATTCATCCCCATTGTGAACCCAGTAATTTTTGATGATACTATGACATTTACCAGCCAACCGCAAGCCAGGCTTTGGTATAAATAGATACACAAAACTCTTGCAATGATGTAAGTCACAACCACTAAATTGTCAGCTTTATTCAAAAAAAGCCTCAGTAAACACAATGTTTTTAGTCACTGAAAATGTGAGGATTTTGCCTGGTTGAACAAAAAAAGAAACAAAAGTAGTTTGCCAGACAACTCAAAAAATTCAGTCACTACGACTCTCTTGCGTTTTGGCTCTTCTTACATATAAAAAACCCCAGAATGACAATATTGAACTGCCACAAATCACAGAGGCAGATGCCCTGAAGCGCAACCCGCTACAGAAAGTGGTTTCCTCCTGCAAGATGGAGATGGTGAGAGATGGGAGATCGTCTTTGATTTCCTGCATAGGGGATGTGGAACCGGTCTCCATGGCAGGGTCGGCCATTGTCAGTGCACCTCATAAAACCCTAATGAAAGGTGGCAGGGACAAGGCATTTGCTTGTGTGTGTGTGTGTGTGTGTGTGTGTGTATGTGTGCGTGTGTGCATGCCCTTGCCTGTGTGTTTATGACAACAAAGGGGAAATGAAAGCCCACCACATTCCCTCTTTCTCTAATCTCAGCATAGAAAGTGAAAACCAACAAAAATTGCACCACAGAGGTCTTGGCAGGAGTTAATGGAACTGAACCTGAAACTATCTCTTTCAGAGCTGTAGAAGTAGCATTCACACAGGAAATCCTCATTAAATTGGCCTGAAATATCAGATGAAATACAGATGATGACAACAACAATAAAATAATCAGAAGGCTTTCCATGGATCACAGCTTATAGAACTCCTTTAATTTAAGAGCACGCTGCTGTTTAAAAGTTTAGGATTGTTTAAAGAGATTTAAAAAAAAATCTATTGTGCTTATCAAGGCTGCATTTATAAAATAAAAAATATAAATATAAAAAAAAGAAAAACTGTGCAATTGTTTTTTGTTTATGTTAAGTTTATGTTACTTATGTCACAATAAAAAAAGTATAAAATGCATAAAAGGAGGAAAACATGTACTGTTTATTACTACTAATGCTAAAAACCAGCCGCAGAGCAACACCCTGACAACCAGCTTAACATTGTGCTAGTGTTTTTTACATAGGCAAACAACAGTCCCATTTCCTTCAGAAAAAAACTAATTTATCATTAGCTGATTAAGTGGGCTGTTGTTCGGTTTGTGGGTTGAGATTAAATTGTGACGTCTAACTTGTTTGCCAGGACTTTTTACCCCACAGAAACTGAATAGAAAAGGTCAAGCATTGGACACTAACTGTCCAGCCTCTATCTCCATGAGCTATATTTAGAAGCTAACTCGGGGCCACGGTGAGGTCATGACCCGCCAGAGCTGAGGAAAGGCAGTGCTTACATCCAGCCGTGTTTACCCCTATACTGGGTATTAAGTTGGTTTGAAGGGTCATATCAAGTTACTGCCAAACACTCATTTATCACAGAGCCATGATAAACAGCAGACACCGTTTGTCAAATACAATACTGGATCTCAAACAATTTCCTGAGACACAGGAGGGCGAATGCAGGGTGAACTTCCTTCCTCAGCATATGTCACTCTATGTTTAAAAATAAATTATTAAACGTCTGACACCGACACCTATGTCAGAAAATATGGGGAAATGTGACCTGCTCCATCCTTTTGAAACCCAGAAGCACATTGTGTGTTTTAAGCACTGAATGAAATTCTTAAAATTTAACACTGATTATTGTAAACAATTTTCTAAAATGATTTGATTGGGATGCTTCTTTTCCTTTCCTTCCACAAATATAGGCATTCAACAATATATGTTTAATTTAAGAAATGATTTAGGGATAGGCTTTTTTATTTATTTTGTATTTTGTACTGTTCTCTGATGTCCACACAATTTTATCCATCTTTTTTTTACACCAGTAATTACTTAAAATGGTGGGTGCGACTAAGCAGGCAGTGATGTAGAAGCAGGTGTTGATCTTATTCTGCTGAGGCAGTCTATAGCCGCAACCTGTCGTTTTGGCAGATCGGCTACAAGGTAAGCTGTTTTTAGACTAAGGAGGACGTTTTGAGTTCTGTACCAGAATGTTTTTAGAATACAATTACCTCTTATATGAAGATCAAGGGAATTTAGATTTCTCAGGTAATGCCCCCTTTAAATTCTTTGAATTTAGAAATAAAATTTATTTGAAATCTGTGACTTTATGAAAAATATTCAAAATTCCATTTATTTACTTATAATCAAGTTTTTCTGTGACGCACGATTGAGAATGTCGTCACACAGTCAGCACTGTAAATATATAGTAGGCTGATATTTGTTGTACTTTGGGAATGATGGCTGTGAAAGAGCCTACATTCCTAAAGTCTGAGGTGTTAGCAAGGGTAAAGGTAATCTTTTATTGGTCTCACAGCTCTGGGCTGTCTCAAAAATACCCTACAAGCCAGACTGCTTTGACTTTTATGAAGGTGGGATGAATGGCTCAGGTCTCAAAACGTAAACACAGACTTCCCCGAGCTGCAGAGAGACTGTAATGTTTACATGTAACAAGTCAGCCCTACTTCTGTGAGGCTGAGACTTTAATTCATCATTGAACTTCACATCATAAGACATCCAAGAACGGCTTAATCCTTGTTCATAGAGAGCCATAGGGACTATGGTCAGAACGGGTGGTAATCCCCACACAATGAAAAAAGTGTCTTTCTGGCATGGTAAATTGTATGTCTTCCATTTTATAGGATAATGGACAGATTTACACACTTGCTTTTTGTCCTAATGCTCAGTGCAGCATGACCTGACAAAATGAATTCAGCTCCAGTGCTAAAGGACAGAGAGAGCTAGTGAGCAAAGATAGCGTAAATGGGGTGGGAAACAACAGCCAATCATCTGTCTGGAAGGGATAGGGACTTTTTTTAGGCCAGGCTGCTGTGTTTATGCAAACTGAGAGTGCCCATTCCCCCCCTTGACACACACTATGTAGGACTATGTACACTAATACTGGAATCAACACTTTTCTGGAAGCATGTCAATGGCTTTTCTACTGTACAGTGCACACAAGCAAACTCCCACACTACTGATCTTGCCAGCTGTCTTTCTGTGTTAACCTATCTGCTTTGTACTCCTACAGGAAGTGTGTGTTTAAGCATTTAAATGTGGTTTCACTCTGTACTGATACGAATGATCTCTCTGACTCATTTTAAGTGTGTGTGTGTGTGTACAGGTGTTCCACCATTTATTAGAGTGTGTACAGACGTATGGAAGCCCATTCCCACCTCAGGAAAAATGGTAACTATATATCTCACAAGTGTGAACAATGTAACTTCATATCTTCCTTTATTTATTGTATACATAGATTGTATCTTGCAGCTTGACTCATTTCTTATCATTTATTAAACCATAATGCATTTTTTTTTTTACTTTTAACAGGACCACCTCGTTTTTAGAATACTGTGTCAAGTACAAGATTCTGCAAAAGATGCAAATTCAAAAGGTCAAAGACGTCCAAAGCAAAAATGCAATCTGTTTGAATGGGCTCTTGTGCTGCATTACATTACATACAACTTGGAAAGTGCAACAGAACGCAGCTTGAAGTCTGATTTTTAAAATTGGAAACTCTTATTTCACCAATTGCAGGTTGGTAACGTCAACAAATTGGTGCTCTCTCAGAAAGAAAAGTACAAAAGCTGACACTGAGCGGTACCTTTTCAAAAGGTGTACTTTTCCTCCCCTTAGGTACTAATACTGTATGTACCCTTTAGATGCTATTATGTATCTTTTAGGTACCAATATGGACCCTTTAGGTACAAAGGTGAACCTTTTAAAAAGGTACTGCCCCAGTTTTGTACTTTTAAAATGTTTTCTGAAAGTGAGGTTTTCACAGAAATGTACGAGGTCAATTATAAACATGCACTTAAAGCAAATACACAGCTCAAGTCAAAAGTTGTTGGCATGAAAGTTTATTTTCAATTGATGATTGTCCAACAGCAAAAGAAAATAATATTTCTACCTCAACTTTCTAAACTCCCTATATATATA
>JAUCMT010000013.1:15549852-15598918 GCA_032357475.1 Enteromius thamalakanensis
CAGTCTGTCGATACGACATACGTCTCCGTTCCCTCCATCAGGGAACGGGGGTTACAATAGGTAACCTAGACGTTTTGGTACAAGCTCTGTGGACCACTGTAGTGCAGTAGACCAATTATAAAGTACTGAGGGCTCACAGGAAGGAGGGGTTTAGACAGACTGATTATTCGAACTGCTTCACACAAGGCGTTTACGAATCATTTAGAAATGAGGTAAAGTTTAATCTGTTTTTGGAGAAAACTAAAGTGTTTTTAGACCTTGCATACATGTAAACCTGTTTTAAGAGATTTATAAAGCAATAAAAAAAAACACACTCAACAGAACAAAACCAACACATTCTTGCACACAGCCATTGGTCAATTTATTTGTCAGTACCTTTCAGTCATTACCTTCTGGAAGCATGAAAACAATTGGAAAACAAAGTAAAAAAGAGGATGTTTGGTCACCTTACGATTCCCCACTATACCATAGTACCGCCATTTGAAGTTGTAGAAATATTTTTGCACCGAAGCATCTGGCCCAGCATGCATAATGCAGCATACACTGCACTGGAACACGATAGCAACATCAGTTCCAGCAGTAACACTGGGCTTAAAGTTAAGCTTGAACATTAAGCTCACAGTTAACTGTAGTTGGATGGAAAGGACAGCATGGTGGGAACAGATTGCATATGTTGAGGAGGGAGCTTATAGAACCTTAAGCTGCTTAAGATGCTATGGCTGTAGAAAGAAGACTGTAGAACCTAGGGCAGGGGAGCATAGTGTTACTATAATGCTTTGATTTTGTCTCTGATGCTCTCTTTAAAATTGTGCCCCTTAATGAAACTTGACAGAATGACAGCCAAAAGACAGAACAGGTTTTAGTGCTAGGAGGTCTGTAATACCTTGAAAACTGTTTGCTATAGCAGTCCCACGGATTTCCATTGGCTGGAGCAGGAAACAGCCAGAGTTGCCAGGTCTGCATAAAGAATCCAGCCTAATTGCTACTTAAATTACTCCACCCCAAAATTAAAATGTTGTCATTAGTCACTTACCCCATGTCCCTGAACACAATGGACTAAAGAAAACAACCTGTAGCAAACGTATAAAAATAGCACAATTCTGTAGGAAACCGATGGACTTGGCAACACAGTAGAAGTAAGTAATAAGAAATCTGCCATCTATGCACTCAGAGTCAATTATCAGAGCTTTAAATATTACATTACTAATTACTTTGTAGGAAAATGACATCATGACAATTCTAAGCTTTACATTTTAAAGGGATAGTTCACCAAAGATAAAAAAAAGTTAAAATATAATATATAAAATATAATAATTTACTTACCCTCATGTTGTTCCAGTCCTGTATCTGCTATGTTGCTATAGGCAAAATATTATGGAATTAATTAATTTACACACACACACACACACACACACATTTTTCATGAAGTATATCAAAAGAATTTCTTTTAATACCAGATGGTGTAAAAAAAAAAAACATTTTTCATGAAGTATATCAAAAGAATTTCTTTTAATACCAGATGGTGTAAAAAAAAAAAAAACATTATGTACCAGTTGGTACAAAAAAAAAGAAAAGAAAAAGAGTATACATAATTTAATAAATGTAAATATCTATACATATCTATACATCTATATATATATATATTGTTTTATAGGCCATAAAATGTCATTCAATTTAATAAAAATATATATATATATATATTTAGCATGTCTGAATCCCAGAAGAGGCAACCTGGAGAACCTCCTGGCCTTCGATCATCTCACCCGTTGGCACAACACAGAATCATAGACTGCTCCATAGAGGCAGCCCATGCTTGTTATTATAGAAAGTAGTTTTGGATAAAGTGCATCAACTTGGTCATAAGTTTCCAAGGTAACCTTCGTCGTTTTTGGGAATAACAAAGAAGAGCTACCTGTTTTGTATTGCAAACATTATTCAGTGCTGAACCAAAATCAATACAGTCCGTGCTCCCAGACTAACCACCATTTCATCCAAAGTCCAGACTGCAGACCCAATACACCTTCACCAGTAATTGTCTGGAGCCTAGACTCACTATACTGCTCAATTTTCCTCTCAATTCTCATCCCTTATCTCATTTGCTGGATCCTGTGGAGTGAGTTTTGTGATTAGAGTTGGGGGTTTGAGAGTGCAGACGTGTCTTTCTCTCACAAGGTGCTCTAGTTTCAGAGGTGCTGGAGAAGGAACGAGCACATATTCGTAGTCCATGCTGAGCCATAAACTGTCACAGACTTCAAGGGGCTTTGAGAACAAGGATGTGAAGAGCCCTTCTCTTGACTGAAGCAGATCTATGGAGGAACTACAGGTCAGCAGGTGATTCTCAAGATAGTTAACCCATTTAAGGACCCGTAGATTAAACTGCACACTTCAAATGGTTTATTTAGCAAGCAGTTAAGTTTAAACATGTCCACCCCAATCATCAAATTATCTAGTGCATAATTGCAGTCCTTCTGTCATTGTGAATGATGAAGGAAGAGAAACACTGCCTTTATTTTGCCTGCTGTACCCTGTATGTACACTAGCAGTTGCTTTGATACTTATGATGCTTTTCGAGAATATTCACTTTTTTTCATTCAAGAACTGTTAGGGTACAGTTTTGTGACCTGATACATCAAACGTATAATGGATAAAGGACATTAAAACAAAAATAAATAACTTACTTAAAATTTGGAAGGACACCAAAGTGAGTAATTTATCGAAATTACATTTTTGGGTCATTCTGCAAATCTTTAGGTAACAATCATTATCCTATTTATAAATATTCTTATAATTTAAAATGAAAATGACACTATATTTTGACCATAAAGGATTTATTGTCCCTTGTGCTGTGCTAAATTGCTTTTAAATATCTGCTATATTCGGTATATTTGCCAGCTTATTTTCTTTTTCGGTTTTGGAATTTTAGCCAAAAAAATAAAAGCACTTAGGGTCAGAATGACTGGAACACAACATGAGGGCTGTAAAATAATTCCTAGAATAAGTGCACAAAAAAAATGTTCTCTAAAATATATGGCAAAATTAATACTCCTCCATTACCACACCACTTCATTGTTAATCTCTGACCTTGTTTTTTTATGAAAGATTTGAGTTTCTAAAAAGTTTCAGGGTTTTTATTATATTTTTTTATATGAGGTGAGACCGTAATCTCTCTCTCACAGGCAATGTGCCAATAAAAAAGGATATTTTTGAGGCTCAGCATTTCAGCAAATTGTGGAAGGTTATATAATAGATTTAACATTTTGGCTGATACCTAGGCAATTTCTGTGTCACCTTCTCTGCGGATGAAGCAGTTTACACTGGATGGTTGTAAATCGCCTGTGGTCTGTCTCGAGGCAGGTTCGTTGAGTGAGTTTATCTGTTCAGAGTCGTCTATGACCGTGAAACTGTGATTCATACACCTGCAGCGCTCCTGAGTTCCTCATTTCTAAGACCACGGTCAGATTGGTAAGCTGTCAAAGATGTTAATCAATACGGCTCCATGGCAGCTGTTAGTTCCAGTGTGTTTTATGTCTCGTGGGGGTCTTCAACTCTATCAAGACTGCAGGGAAAAAATGAATAACAGCTAACAAGGCAATAAATATCTTTGCGTTTCCACTGCAATCACAATCATCACAATATGTGCAACGGTGGGGATACGAGGGGATACTTTAGGAGAATGGCAATAAATTTTAATAAAATAAAATCATATAATATAATATTAAATAAATACGTTTGTTAAATGAAATAAATACAATTTAAATATTCTTTAGCTCATGAAATGAATAAAAAGATAATTAAGGTAATTAATGTATTATTTTAAATAAAACAATTTTGAGATTTGTCAAAAATAAATAAACGATTAAATAAATAAATAAGGATGAGATAAATATTATTGCAAAATTGTAATTTTAAAATCAGTCATTAAAACTTGTCGGTCTTTACAGGTCTCGGGTCTGATCTCCTGTTCCTCTGCTGTCTCGATGTTCATGTGTTACCATGTGCCGTTGTCTGCGTTGTTGTGTCTTTGCCTCCCCTTAATTCCTGATCATTAGCTATTCTTTTCCTAACCTGTTTCTTGTTCTTTTCGTTTTCTTCCCCATAGCTTCCCATGTTTCGCTGACATTTGTCAGCCTCTTGTGGTTTATACCCTCATTTGACTGCCTAAATCGTCTTTAATGCCTTCATCACCAGTCTTGTCTCATTCAGGCTCCAATGCTCATAGCTGCAAGTTTGTTTTCTGCACCCTTCTGGGGAGTTTATTCCTGGCAATCTGCGGACTCTCAAGGGGATTTCTCTGCCTCCCGCTCAGATTAGAGAGCAGTCTCACCAGCATTGCCTCCATTGCCGCAGTCATGGCTTCTGTCAGCTCACTGGCTATTAAAGCAATCTACTTCTGGTTATTCTGTTCACTAAAGCTTCACTGGTACCCACATCTGAATCCTGCCTATTTCCTGACACAACAGTCTGACCACTGACGGATTCGGTGGGATCTGATACGTTTTTATCCACTCTCATTCAACTCCTCTTGCTAGTCCAGCATTCTACTCAACTCAGAACCACAACTCAGAAGGTGGACGCTCTGAATACCCAAGTCACTGAGCTCCTTTTTTGCCATATGGAATTTCCTAGCTCCATGCTGTGTGACTTTGAAAATCTTCACCAGGAGATGTTATTTGATCAATCAGTCAGTTGTCTCGTCTGACTCAGAAGAAGAGTTCTGTCACCAACTATGCCATTCAGTTTCAGATTCTAGTGGCTGCTTGTGCCTGGAATGAGGGCACACTATGTGCTTGCTTTCTTGAGGGGCTGGATCATGCCATTTCCAACAAATTTGCAGCAGTGGATCTGCCACAGGGGTTGGATGATCTAGTCTCACGCTCTGTGTGGAGGGTTGTCTCAGCCTACCGTGTCGTTAGCCTTCTCCCAATGCAGCAAGTTTTCTTCCAGCTGATGCTGAGCCCATGCAGTTGGGTTGTCTCTGGTTAATGCTGCAGCAGAGATAGGAGCATTTAACCTAGGGATTATATCTGTACTGTGGGAAGGCTGGCCATTTTGTCCTTCAATGCCTGGTAAAACCAAAGGAGACAGGGACTTCCTGGTGGGTGCCCTTCCCTGTTTAAACTCACTAGCCTAATGCACTCTGCTGTACTTTCGACTCATTTTTCAGGGGAATTTGCATGCTGGTCATGCCCTTATGGGCTCATGAGCTGAGGGGAATTTCCTGGATTCAGCCTCTGCTCACAAGTGGAACATCCCAGCCATCGTCCTTTCTGAGCCCATTTCTGAGCATCACAAGCAGGCCATCCTCTTACCACCATTACTCACGGCATGCTTTGTGTAAGCCTTTTTCTTTCTGGTAATCATTCTGAGGATATTTAAATTTTAATTTTTGGCTCCCCTAAGGCTCAGTTAAATTTAGGACATCCGTGGTTGTTAACCGCGATAGGCAGTAGCGTCGCTACTAGTTTAACTACATTTCTCAGTAGCGTTTTGGTAGCGTCGCTGTTTTCTGAATCAAATAGCTTTTCAGTAGCGAAGCTCTTTTATTGATCAAGTAGTGCGATAGCATCTACACAAGCTAACATTACATTTTCCAAGCATTTCTGACGCTTAAGCACAAATCGGAAATACAAATGCTACGGATCACTGATCCTAGATCAGTATATGACACCACCACCATACACGGGCCAATGCAGCCGCCTGATTCTGTTTTGAATGTAATTTTTATCCCTAAGGTAGCATTGATTTAAAATTGGTTCAGTTCAAAAAATAGCTTAGCTTAGCTTGCTACATTTCCCAGGGTAGTAGCTTTAGTGTAGTTAAGCTTAATTCAATGTAGAGTAAATGATAGCTTAGCTCACTGCATTTTTTAAGTAGCTTGCCTAACATAGGGTTATAGGTACATACAAACAGGTTTGTGAGGCAGGAGACAGCTCACTATATTTCATGATACACAAAAAGTTACCTTTCTGTCACTAAGGCCTGTTACTTGGTCCACAAATTCCTCTTGGATCATAAAGGCAGCCAAGTTGGCAGTGTAGCTGGCCAGGAAGATCACAGCGAAAAAGGCCCATACGGACACAATAAATTTACTGGTAGTGCCCCTGGGGTTCTGTACTGGGACAGAGTTGTTGAACACCAGACCCCATAGCAGCCAGACAGCCTTACCAATGGTGAAGGAGGGTCCATGAGGGTCTACAGAAATAAAAGACAAGAAAGAGAGAAAGTTAGTGAGTAGGAGTTAGGAGTAAGCGGGAAATCATAAGAGCTTTGTGGATCTACAGGTTACTCAAGGTGCTTATTGTTTAAATTTTTAATGCTGGGATTTTAAAATTTTAACTACGTATTCTGGCTGTTTCAAAGCAGTCAAAGCAGTGTGGTGGAGTTTGTGTATCATACCTTTGCCCTGTGCCAGGTTTCTATTGAAACCGAGCGGACTGATGAATTCAAAGAGGAAAACAGCGATTGCTGTAACGATGAGTAACATGACGAACATCATAACCCACACTGAAGCACTGAAGGGTTCTGAGAGAGGAGAGAGAGTAGAGAAGGGAAGGCAGACATTAAAAAAAAAACACTGGTTCCAGAGGGATTTCAAAGATATTATTTCATCTCTTACCTAGAAACGCAGAGGGCGACACCGTTCCATTGCTACGTGACACCATCACACTGATGCCTGTCTCGACAAATGGGACAGAGAAGTCTATGGCCTCTGACCGCTCTTCATTTATGGTCAATGAGCCCACAGCCATTACAGCCTTTTTATAGACTACCTATACAGCAGAGAAGAAAAAAACACCTCTAGAAACAGAAAACACTGACTGAAATAGAAATACACAGATGAATATAGATAGCAGCGAGGTATGGATTGGTAGACAAACAGACAAGCGGGCGGATGGACAGATGGATGGATGGATGGATAGACAAACAGACAAGCGGATGGATGGATGGATAGACAAACAGACAAGCGGATGGATGGATGGATGGATGGATAGACAAACAGACAATCGGATGGATAGACAAACAGACAAGCAGATGGATGGATGGATAGACAAACAGACAAGCGGATAGATGGATGGATGGATGGATAGACAAACAGACAAGCGGATGGATGGATGGATGGATAGACAGACAAGCAGATGGATGGATGGATGGATTGGTAGACAAACAGACAAGCGGATGATGGATGGATAGACAGACAAGCAGATGGATGGATGGATGGATTTTTTAGTTTAATGCTTTTATCCATATTAGGGAATTCCTGGTATGTTTCCAAGGAATATTTCACATCAGCTTGTTTTGGATATAATAAAACATCTCTTTGAATTTAAATTTATTCACAGTGGCCTTCAAAAGCCACTATGTGAACATATTTTCCCCCAAAAAGTGCGGGGGGATGAAAGCCTGATATATTAATATAGACACACAGAAAGAACAATACATTGACAGCCAAACAGCCATGGGAAAGTGACATCTATGCAACTGCAATTAAACTGATGATTCATTTATTAGGTTATTGAAAGTGACTCACCTCCCCCACCATGCCGTTCCATACATTATTGATCTTCTTGCCATGTTTGCCATTTGTGACCAGGTAAAGATCATAGGTGAACTTTACATTTCTGGCAATCTTCTTCAGGATGTCTATACAAAAGCCCTTGCAGCACTTCTTGATATAGGAGCCATCCGTGGTATTACTGCAGCATATACAGGCACAGCAATATAGAAAACAGCGGATACTGAGAAAGACTGAAGATAACTCAATCTAATAAGTTCTAAATTTAACACACACAAAAGTTCATAACCACATTATAGGCTGCACAATTATTTCTGTATTCCCCAGGAAAAGAAAGCTCTTTTGCTAAAGGTTAAGATAGGATGTATAATGCCTATGGAACCTGCTACTGGTATGAACTTCTATAGGTTTTTCTTTATCTTTAAAGTTAAATAAACAAAACTCACTCTTTAATGTGTTTCCTGCAAGGTACAGAGTTGCGCATACATGTTCCAGTAAGAATGTCCACATCATCCACTATAACAAAGGGTCTTTCCTCTAGAGTCACAATGCTCAAGTGGTTCTCATCAGCGTCTATATCCCCAAACGAGTTATAACGTGGCCAAACCGGAAACTTCAACTTCAGTGTGTGGTTTTCCCATCGTCCCATCTGTAGACACACACAAACAAACATTGGCTCACAAATAAACAAGATCTGAAAAGCTGGTCTGAAGTGGCCTCTATTATTATTATTATTATTATTATAAGTTTGGGGACAAAAATGTGATTTTCTGCTCTTCAAAGCAAAGCTAAAAAATGAATTAGAGGAACATTATTATTTTTTTTTTTTACCAAATATCCAAATATTTTATCCAAATCAAGTCACATTCAAAGACTGAGACCCAGGTCTACTTTTCCTTCAGTCTTATTCTCATTCGTCCTCTTTTAGAATGTTTTTCTAGATTTTAGCGGTGTATATATATATATATATTTTTTTTTTTTTTCATTTTATTATTATGATATTAAATCTCTACTAGTGGTTTGTAGCCTAGACATTGTTTGCAGACCTGTTTGGATGGGGTTTTACTGGCAACAAGGGGAAAAAAACAAAACAAAATTCAAATAATAAAACACTAACCTAGCCAAACGTGCACAGTCAGGCCAGAAAAATAAATGTGCTCATCAACGCAGGGGAAGATGCTTCCCATATCTTTTGTTGTGTACGTTAAACGCAGTCCAATCAAACTTTATGGTATTTTGGTGCAGATTCATCTGTCACTTATAATAATGTGACTAATACTAATATTATAGTTGGCCTGGTATTTGTTCCATGTGTTAGGCTGATAAATCACACTTGTGCTGCTGTTTATGCATTAGCAAAATTCTCAGTTTTCCCATTCAGCCTATGTCATGTTAATCACTTCGCACATTGTTTGGCCTGTGTAGTTCATGCTAATATTAATCAATGTTAATGCTACTTTTGTACAATAGACAATTTTAACCACAACTCAATGTTTAAGATAATATTGGGGTCTTGATACAAAACTAGTAAGAATCACAGATTTAAATAGTCCTGTGGGGTACGAGCTAATTTGAATGTGTACTAATTACAAAATAAAAAAGCTGTTTCAGATAGACACTGCTGTTGCTGCTAGAAATGCCATGTCTACTACTGCCATGTCAAATTTATGCCATCTATATGCACAGCATTCTATGCAATACTTATGCATTCTGTCAGGTGTGTTTTACCGTTCCTGCTTGAAACGCCATGTCAGCTACCGGTGTAACAACATAATGTGTCAAGTTTACCCATGTATGTGCACTGCACTCTTCATGCAGCAGTTGTGTGTTCCGTCAAGTACGTGCGCTCGTCTATAAGCTCTGATAACACGATCGGCTCACACTCTGTTCTAGCCCCGCTGCAGTGAGAAATGATTAGTGTCACACTTTTCACACAATCACTGCAGGGTTTTAATGTGAGTGTGTGTGTCTTCACACACACTGCAGGGCACTGTCAAAACACACAGCATCCAACACACCTCAGAGAAATAACAACTCATTAAAAGAACGCATGAGTGAGCAAACGATTACGAAAACGAGTGTGTGAGGTGCCGAGATAGAATAGGAGAACATGTAAAGCTAATTAGAGAAAGGGAGCAAAGACAGAGAATAGATTACTGTACAAAAAAACAAGCAAATTATTACTGCTAATAGCCAAAATAGAGAGAGAGAAACGAAAAAGGGCATTAACCAGCACAATCAAATTGGATGTAGACACATGTGCACTCTCCTTCAATTTAAAGCTCGCAATAAATTCGTTTTGAAACCAATGCCTTAATAAGGGCTATTTTGACTCTTTATGACTAAGTAAATAATAGTTCAAGTCGTGTGCATGAAAAAAAACCCAGGCTGGGAAAAGGGAACTACAAATGAAATGTTTTTCCTCTCTAATAGCAAAGTCCTGGACATTTTCAGTCACAGTCACAGAAAGGCTCTGAGCTAGTAAACAGAATATTGATTGCTTATGGTTCCAGAATCCCCTTACAGGCAGAGCTAATAAAAGAAAATGAAGATTCGGAAAGGATATAAAGATTAAAGGCTCTTACCTTCTCCCATTCCCTCTGTGTGTTCAGAACAATGACAACCAGCTTGGGATTGACTTGGTAGCCATCGTCCATGAACGAATGATCTCTACCCCCTAGATTGACTCCCATCATATATCTGCAACAAACAAACAAACGCAAAAATTTCAGCAAAGTTACGGCATGCTTCAGGTCTGTCTGTCTCTCTCTCTCTCTCCATCTATCATAATGTGTTCAGACTAAAGAAGTTTTCACTGACTGAATGTTCTTTCAAACTGTTTCAGGGTAAAATGCAAGTCATTTAATGAAATATAAGTGAAAAGCTCCAAGGTAAACAATATAAATAACGTCTGATTGAACACCATTAGTTGTCTTATCTGTTTTCGCAAGACATTAAATTGCCTTTGTAATCTTAAATGAGGTAAACAAATCAGACAACCCTAGTTCTGTGTTTTCCTAGCCAAACCCCAAATTCAATGAGCCAGCAAACACAAACACAGAGTCTTGCAAATGCATTTAGACTAATCCTTTTTAAATGGATAAATTATGCAGAGTTTTTTCATTTTTCAATGCATTAAAACTTTAAATTATTTTGATGTTTGAAGTATTCTGAACAACAGCAACAGTTTCTGTATCTTGACAGTTTACACAGTCTCACTCCAACTCCTTACATTTTGACGCTTGGTCAAGACCCTTTGCGTTGCTTTTTGATGCCCAAAGTACCCCTTTTTAGTCACTTTTTGATGTGAAAGGTCCTCCAATGCTTTCAGTTGTTTTGCTTAATGTAATGGTTTGCGTGCATATATAAATTGATTATATATATATTTTTTTACTTTTATTGGAGCACCAAACCGCACCCCTTACCCTAAACCTACCCGCCTCTGAACCATATAAAACACACACAGGCAAATGCAGTTACAGGTATTTAATGCACAAACTAGTCATGAACAAGCAGAATAAAATCATTACAAACAAGTCGTGGCACACTCCATGTCTTCTAAAGCCTAACAAAGTCTTAATGTGAAGAAGAGAATAAAACACAAGGTTTTAATCCCTAAAAATGATCCCGCTCCTGATCTCATTCAGAAAACATACTTGCGTCCGGTAGCATGACGCAATCAGTCACAAGATACACTAGAGCCAATAGTATTTCACAAATAATGTTGACATAAGGATTCTTGTAGCAGCATTTTTTGAAATCGCACAGGAAGTATGCAGAAGACGGAGACAGCGACCGTGTCTATTCCTCTCACAAATCAATCATTTTGTCTCAATAGACTTGGAATATTAATATCTTTCAAAAAATTATGACTGTGGTTTTATCTTTTTTTTATTTTGTGTTTT
Source organism: Enteromius thamalakanensis (assembly GCA_032357475.1). Lineage (NCBI taxonomy): Eukaryota > Metazoa > Chordata > Actinopteri > Cypriniformes > Cyprinidae > Enteromius > Enteromius thamalakanensis. Next base: position 15,561,271 of record JAUCMT010000013.1, read on the forward strand.
ATTGACAGATGGTAGGTTTAGCGGCATGGGTTGGGTTACGTGCTCATAAATGTGTAAGTATTTAAATAAAACTGACTGTTTACATAAAAAAAAAAAAAAAAAAATCAAACCCCTATATATTTATATATGCAAAAATGCCATTGTTTTTACCCAATAAATCTTTTAAAGATAACCATAAAGCAATAAAATAAAATTTGGTGTCATGATATTGACGCTAAGAGTTTTTTTATTTAAAAAAACGGAGGACCCTTCACATCGATAAGTGACTAAAAAGGGGTACCTTGATCATCAAAAACTGATGCAAAATGGTTTTGACCAATCGTCAAAATGTGATGAGTTTAATATTTGGTAGATGCACCTTTTGCTACAAAGACAAACACTTTTTTGGGTGTGCATGTAAGAGCTTCACACACTCTAGAGGTGTTCATTTGGCCTTTAATTGAATTCTGGCAGATTTGCTCTAGGTTGTTCAGGGTAACACTTTGTCACCCTGTTTGCAAATTTAGTTTCACATACTAATGTTGTATGGAAATGTACCTTTTTTATGGTATTATATACACAACACTTTTTTTCTTATCAGTGACTGACTTTTTTTTTTGTTTGTTTCAGTATATTTTTAATCTTTTCTGTTGCCATACAACAATTTACACCAATTGTTATTCTCTTGTAAATCTTTTCCTCTGCATGGACAGTTTTCATGGTGCCTCTTGTTAGGAGCTGTCACACTTTTCACACAACATTAAAGCAAGTAAATAATGCCAGAATTTTAATATTTGGGTAAACTTTTCCTTTATTTTTTTTTAAATGTTCTAAAAACACTTTGTTCTAGTACCATCTGACAAAGTGTTTTTTTTTTTTGTTACATCAGCCACCCATAAAGCACTATGATAATGCTTGACTGCTCATTCAATCTTTTACTTTCTTCTCAACTGTTGAACTAACTCTTTCCAAGTGATCTCTGGCCTCTCTTACAAATCTGCTTGCTTGTGCAGAGACTTTTGAGGGATGACCTTTTCTCGATTGCGTCTGGGGGGTTTGTGGTAGTTTCCACTTCCTCATAATTGAACCAACACCGCTGAGACATCCAAAGATTTGGACATTGTTTTGTAACCTTTTCCTAAAGCATTTGTCCAACAATATCGCTGACATATTAAGAATGCTCTTTAGTCTTCATTTTCACAGCTCTCCTTTAGATTAACAACCTGAATAATTATCCTGTAACCGTGACATTTTTGTTTATCTATGAAAGGTTATAATGACTCACAGGTATAATCCAGTTGTACCTGTTCAGAACCTCTACCAGCATATTTTGTTTCAATTATTTTTTGAAAGTCAACTGATTAAAAAGGTTATTGTTATTAAAATATTTTGTGTAGTGTGCTGTTTAAGTAATCATATGAACTGAATTAAATGAACCCATTAAATATAAGCATCATATTCTAATTTATTTACTTTTATTATTATTATTATTTATTTATTTTTGTATGTAACCATGAACTCATTAATTTACTTTTAAAAAGATGGTTTGGTTAAAGTAATCATTCTCTCAAAAAGAAAAAAAAAAGTCTATTGTTTACTCACCCTCATGCTGTTCCATAACCATATAATGTTCTTTCTTCCATGGAAAACAAAAGAAAATTAAAATATTGACATCTGCCCTAAATCTCCTGGAAAAACAATCAGCATCTTTTCAATTAAACGTTGATCCAGTTCACAAAAACAGTCTGACTCAACAGTTCACAGGAGGGGAAGATTACTATTATACATAACGCTATCATATGGCTTCAGAAGACTCGGAATTGAGTACACAAGTTGTAATGACTACTACTATCATACTTCTGCAGTGCTTTTGCGTCCTTTGAAGCTTGAAAGCTTCAGTCTCCATTTACTGTAATGAAATGGAAATGAGCGACCGGTTCCGTTATTCAAAATGTCTCCATCTGAATCACACGGAAGACGGTCACGCGGGTTTGGCTCGACATGAGGGTGAGTAAATAAAGGCAGAATTTGCATTTTTGGGTGAACTAATCCTTAAAGGGCCTGAATACTTTCGCCAACTTTCCTTTCTCTGAATAAAAGAAGCTCAGTACTGTATCTCTGCCCTCTCCGTGTAATGCACAATGAAGATTAGCTCAGCTGTGCACTACTCAACACACACAAACTCTCTTCGGAATTTAATTAAGAAACAAGAACAAAACTAGGAAATGGGGTTTAGCTTCAGGCAGAAATGAAAAGAACAGGGTCAGAGCTACACCTGCTACTCAAACACAGCTTCTGTTGTGTGTGTGTGTGTGTTTGTTTGTAAGTGTGTCTTATTCATATATTAGAGATTTCTACAGTGCAAAAATGAAAATTGATTTTTGTCATAGCCGTCCCAGAGTTTTCTCTTCAACAAACACATCATTGTGTGCATCTAATCTTACTGATTGAGAAACAGAGACGGGGGAGAGCATAATACACTAGATAGTGCGCAGGGTGACCTTTATTTTCCATAGTCTTCTGGAAATTATTGAAAGCTTACAACTAATTATGTCAGTGAGAGTTTGCGGTTTATAAAATGTCATTTCAAATGGCTTTCTGTACACAGAGCCTCTTTATGCATGATCTCAATTAACAGTGAAATGTTAGTCGCAGATTAGATGTAGTTAAATGCATATTAGGTGATCATAATTCCATATGGTGCTACGAATGCTATTAATCTTTCTCTGGTCAGGATTTGTTAGTGCTGTGCTAAAGCGTATTATCACTAACAGTGCTGTTTCTAAATAAAATTCTGGCTCATCGGGACAAATTATTCCAATAGACCATTTAGCTCAGATGAAAGGTAAGTCATTTCATATTTACATTTGAATCTTTGAATAATAAATACGGTTTTGTAATACAAATATTTCACTTAGAATATAAAATAAAATCCACAACGCAATTTGTGTATGTAACACATATATACTTTTGTCTGTTTTCTTTAAATTATTTGGGAAACCAGCCAACCTGAAAATTGTATATACTTTTATTAATTTAATTGTATATATTGTAATACTTATTTTTATTATCCAGTAACCCACTTTATATTAGGTGGCCTTAACTACTATGTATTTACATTTAAATGAATCATTTGGTACAATGCATTTATTGTGTACATCATGTTTTTACATTGTACTTAAAAATATCTACAGTATATGTAATCTGTAATTAATTTCTATAATTACATTTATAATTACAGTGTTGACCCATCCCTTACACCTTAACTCACCCTTAAACCTACCCATACCACTAAACCAGTCCCTAACCTTACCCGTATCTCACCTCAATAGCAGAAGTGTTTTGTAATACAATATGAACACAATAAATACATTGTATTTATTTTTTGATGCAAGTACATAGTAGTTGAGGCCACCTTATATAAAGTGTGACCAAAATAGTAATAAATTCTGTCCTTTTATCATTGACATAATTTTAAGACAGGCCAATTAGCCTTTATTTCACATGAAAGACGACCTTTAGACTTCTGTTTATATTTTATGATAGTCTTCTATTCTCTCATCCCCATATATAGTTAATCTCTTTTGTTTTAATGGCATTTAACTGACTTTGCGTGATAACAAAAAAGAAATAGAATTTGCTTTATTAACTGGTAAGCAATACTAAAGCGCTCTATGCGTTTACAATCCATGTTAGGCTTTTTATATTTAAATTCACACAATGTTTTTGGTTACTGAAATAACTCAATCACAAACTAGGCATATAAACCACCTATATGCCACTATGAATACCCTAGAATGTCCAGTTTATAAATAAATGCCAAAATTTAAGTGGTTGAACATGAACAGAAAAGTTTACATTTCGTACATTTTGTCAGATCATAAACAAAAAATGCCAAATTATTAACTGAATATCAGAGACCTTTAAATGGCATTTCGCAAAAACAGACTATGTAAGTAAACACAGGTTTGTCAGTAATAATACTCGGGCTGACATATCCAATGCAACCAATAAGAACTAGCCCGGCAGTTATTATGTTGTTTTGTGCGCTGAAAGACAATAAATAGGAGGTCAACTACAAGGGAAAGCTACAACATAATGCTTCAGAATCGATTTTCAGAGATCCTGCCTTGCCTACATGCGAGGCAAGTAAACAAGACCAGAATCAAAGGACAGTAAGCGTAGAGGAAAATGTCTGATGGAAAACAGATTTCATGTTCCCGTATTACAGGGCCTGCACCACTAAGGTGTTTAATGATTAAAAAGTATATCAAGCGTAGAAAAACCCCCCCAGATGAAATCAACTTTATAGCTGTACAGTGAGAAATACAGTACGTGTGACTGCATTAAACTGAGAGAGGGGGGGGAAATTTAACCAAACAGCAGAGCTCTAGACGAGCAGATGATAATCGATGCCATTAACAGATAATGTGTCAGACTGTGAATCATTTCAAGTAAAAAAGTTGCCACAACTCTGGCAAAACAAAAGGCAGACACTTTTCCCTTAGGCTGTGAAATCACTCAAGCGCTTAAAACATGAGACTTGTCAGCCTCGTGGCAGCGTCTTCTGTGTAAAGGTGATAATGTTGCAGGAGGTGCTTCTGAAAGGAGCTGTTGTGTTTGCGCTTGAGCAGATACAGCAGGTCTGTGCTGGGCTCACAACAACAGTCAGATAAATACAAAAACAGGCAGAACTTACAGAAGTCTTCAACTAACTCAAGTCAACCCTGACAACTAGGGATGCAGAAAATAACAAGGACTGTCGTTTTGATTAATGATGTGCAAAACTAAACAAAAATACACATATGAATCAATCTGATTGATAAACAAATGGCAACAACAAGAAAAGTTGTTTTGTAATGACATCTGTATGTATACTTGCAGTATATGGACCTTGCAACCCTTGTCAGATGTTTTTATTAAGTAAACTAAATTGCTATCATTGAATCTAATTCATCACATTTTTAAAAAACTCACATTTATAAACCTTACAAAAACAGGGATCTTTAGTTGTAATAAGAGGTTGGCCGATATTAGATTTGGAAAATATATCCAATACAAACGTTAAAATGAACAAAAAATGTACAATATATAAAATAAATGAAAATAGAACATCACTACTGACAGTGACTAGATTTTTATATTTTATCGTCCTATGAAATATGTAATGTACAAGAAGAGAAAAATAATTTTCAAAAGGCACTATGTCATCACATGATATTTTCCAGATCGTTATGACATGGATAGGGGGATGGACTTGTAACCCAAAGGTTGTGGGTTCGAGTCCCAGGTCCGGCCAGGGATTGTGGGTGGGGCGAGTGAATAACCAGCGCTCTCTCCCCCTTCAATACCACGATTGAGGTGAGACCCACCGATCCCCCAACTACTCCCCGAGCGCCGCAGCAATGGTAGCCCACTGCTCCGGGTGTGTGTTGTTCTTCATTTCTCACTGCTGTGTGTGTGTGCACGTTGGATGGGTTAAATGCAGAGCACAAATTCCAAGCATGGGTCACCATACCTGGCCACTTTCTCTCTTATCATAAAAACTCATTATGTCTTAATTCACTAGTAATTTTGTAGATGCATTATAAAAACGCATTAATAAAATAGTTTTTTCCTTCCAATGTTGGCATCATGAAAACCCTTGCCCGAGCAACATAGTACAGGTGCTTCATTTTTGATTCACTAGAAGGAATTTTAAAAAAATTGATTCGGTGAAAGATTAAATAATTTACATACAAAAACTGCCGCTTGCTTCATTTCTAGATGAATCAGTGTTTTGAAACAACTGCTAGAATGAATGATTCACTAGTAAAGGCAGTCACTTGGTTCATTCATTGAGTCGTTGTTTTTTTATTACTTTTTACTGTTACTAATGTATTTGCAGTCTGGAAAGTGGAAACACAGATGAGAGTGTGAGTGATGTAAACAGTGAAATGTTGTAATGCTGCTTCACCAATTAAACTAAAACAAACTTTTATAATACATGATATATTTAACAATATATGAGGTCTATATGATGATGAACAATATATGATGTCTCTAATATAGGGTCTAATTGTTCGAAGACAGCTGTATGTATACATATGTGTGTGAGTGTGGGAGGGGAATAACAGACTTAATTAAGACAACACATACAGTACATTTGTCAGAAACGGGGTTTAGCCTCTGGGAAGACAGAAGGACTAAAGCCAGAACTACACCTGCTACTCAGATGCAATACTTTTTGTTTGTGTCTATATGTATATGTGTATGTTTGACTGCCTTAAGATACGCTCCAACTTTCACTGACATCACACTAACTGATTACAACACCATAATTCTCTTTTATGATCATTCTGTGTTACATAAATTCTGCTGCTCACACTACACTATATTTGCATACTTTGCTATTACAAGTATCACAAGGCATCTATCCATCATTCTTGGAGGCATTTTGAAGGTTAATTCTAGCTCTGTGGATGGTGGCGTCATATAAAATGTTCCCACATTGAAGAGTCTGCAGTGTCCCAGATACAGACAGCCTTAGCAACGAGGGAGAGATCAAAAGGAACACCTACTCGGAGCAGACGGATACCAACGCTGCAAACAGCTACTGATGGTAACCCATGGCAACTCCTGATAACTGTGCATTCTGAAAAAAACATCCACAGCAAGTACCTTCACAATCTAAACGAACAGTAGATTTTGTTTCCGACTACCGAGTGCGATACGGACGTCTTCGTGGCCAATGTAGACATCACAAGGTTGCCCTCGCAGCTCAGAACGAAGCTGAAAACCAACCCAATCATTGAGATATAAAAGGAATTGGGCAGGAGGATTTAAATGGGATCTAAAATAGCAATCTTTGTGCTTCTTTAAACACCCAGCACCTCTCAAATAAAACAAGAAAATGTGGTGCCTGGAAAAAACTCCTTGTTTGTCACTGCTTATTAAGATGAGGCCTAGAAAAGGAATATTAAGAGACCTAAAAGTCAAGAAAAAATAAATAAAGCAACAGTAAATAAAGGGAATCTGCAGAGTTTTTCAAATTAAATTCAAGGCATTTGTGCAAATAAAATCAATACAGTTTGCCAAAATAGAACAAATCAACACAATTTCAAAATAAATCCTTTTTTAACTTAAATACAATCAGCAAGTCACTGCCCGTTTAAAATACTCAAAAGATATTCAGTATATACTGATGTAATGAAATTTGTTTATGTATCAATATATCAATACATACTGTGATATGTGATATGAATTAAAGGTCATTCGATATTGAAGTCTGCTAATAAAGATAATAACGAAAGATAATAAGCATAATTGTGCTGACACTAGTAAAATCTTTATCCACAAAATGTGTTAAAATAATGTTATTAGTCTTTCGTTTTCATTACAAACAAGTCTGTAATAAAGTAGGACTTTTGCTTATAATGTCTTTGATTTACTACTGCCAGCCGCTCATTCAAACAATTATCAAAAGTAGATCATAAGCAATCAAATGGCATAAATGTATACTATTGATTTTAAACTGCTGTGGAATCGCAAGCCTGTAGAATCAATCCACAGTGTTGTGTTTGTACATGCACCATTCACATTCAGTTAAGTCTTTTGAGGTTTCATAATCACATTCAATCTACCACAATTTCTGCTTTTCAATATTCCACATTTAACATCTTAAAATTATATTATAATAACAACTTTTGTTTTGCCATTTAAGATATTTACAACTTTATGGCCCGGTTTCACAGACAGGGCTTAGCCTAAGCCAGTATTAGGCCACAGTTCAATTAGGACATTTAATTATTGTTTATACCTACCTAAGAAAAAGGCATTACTGGCGTGCATCGTAAGACAAAACAAAGACACTGACATGTTTTAAGATCAGTCAGTGCAGGTTTCTTTTAGTTGAAAAAGTTTAGATTTAAATTTGAATCTAGGACTAGGGTTAAGCCGGGGGTATATTTCAGACACATTAGGCTCCCACATGATGCATTGGTCTTGAATAATTTTATACTATTAGGTTACATAATATACAGTTTTGTAGTAGATTGGTTGGTGGTTCTCAACCTTTTTGAACATAATTCCCCAAAGTAGAATAAAACATTTCCAATATTTCTGCTGTAATTATGCCAAAACTGCTTTTTTTTTATTAACAAAAATGTAATATTCCAATAATGAACCATGATTTTGTGATTCCAGCAGTTGCAAAAATTCTGTTCATTAATAAAAACAAACAGATTTCCGTTATTATACGTAATAATATTGTGGGTTTTAGCAATTTAATTTAAAACATTTAGACTAAAGAAACATTATTTCAATATATTAGCATTTTTCCATTTCCATTAAGGCATTCTGAGGTTTTTTTTTTTTACCTTTGTGGTTTGCTGGCTCTTAAGTTCAGTGCACACTACAAGGACTTGCCTGTCACACTTTTTTGATCTAAGCCCCAGATCTTCATGGATACTACACATACAACATCATGGATACTACACATGCATAGTGTGAGTTATATTGTGTGTACTAGCTGAACAGTCAAAAAAATGTGTGAATTTGTGCGTCTCTGAGCAGCAATGTCAAACCGCCAATGAGATTTTCAAGAGAAAAACAAAAAAAAGAGGGCGGAGAAGTAGGAAGCTGAAAACAACATAAAACACATTAATGTGGAAGCTAGTTACTGTCCATGTCTGCTCAACCACTGTCTCGTCCACATTGTTTGGTTCTTTTTCCCCATTCTTTGCAAACTGCAAGACCTTCCTTCCCATTGTTTGCTGACATCTTGTCAAGAATGGACTTACTATGGGTTAAGCGTGTGCATGAATTTCTGCCTTGCGAAGGGTGCTGAGTTTGTGTCTCATAGAGCGCAGAGGTCTGTAATGCCTGGAGAAAGCTGTCCGTTAGCATTCGTTTCAATGCCAGTTGCCCGGTCTTCTTGGAAGTACGCAATTTGAATGCTGCCATCTTCGCTCGCAGCCACACAGTTCCAGACACAATTGTTTACAAGTCAGTCAGGGGCTAACTGGACCATGCTAACCAGCCAAACCTTGACCCCTTGGTGTGTTGCCTGTCCTGATTTGTCTTCAAAAACAACAAATATGATGGCTCTAGCCTCTCTTCTGGCTCAAAAGCGTCCAGATAACAGACTCACTGGTGAGCAAGTTGAAAAATTGTTCTCTGAAAGTTAATATAACTCATTTAAAGTTCTCTCAACATGACGGCTACAATGAAAGGGTCGCTTACATTTAGTCAAACAGCTTTTTTTAGCCCACTCATGAATTGAAGATCATTTTCACACATTTGTCAAAAGTACTACTCATTTCTTTAAGTACTATTCTCATTTCTAAATGCAGCTATTGCAGAGCGAAATAAAGTACTCTGGAAAACCATGTTAGCTGGATTGAGTTACAAGAAGAGAACTGTTAGCCAATGACTTTGAGGCTTGTAAAAGGAACTGCTTGCACAGAAGAAGTAGGTGGCCAAGCTGTAGAACAGAAAGGCGAGCCAAAAGACACAGCATGAAGCATCTACATAAGTATGTTGAGATTACATGAATTTGAAAAAGATTGTGCTTTATCATGTTAACGTTATGTAATCTCTCTCTATATTTTTTTTTTGATAAGTGTAACTACCATTGCATAGTACATATAAAAAAAGGATTTACCTCGGGTTAGCTTTGTATTCGTGTATTTGCATCCATTTCATTATACAAACAGGTTTTCATGCATGCGTTAGTAAGCAATCCATGTTTACCTGCGCAGAGCACTTGGCGGCACCTCCGGCTTCTCTGATTGGCCATAGCAGCTAGCCGTTCCGTCAGGTATCCGACCTTCCTCCCTGAACATGGCAGCGGCAGCAGAACTGATAATTCCCACAGCGTCCTGCACACGCGTCTCCAGGGGATAATCCCATTCATCGTACGCCACAGATATCATTCCCGTCGGAAAAGCTTCCGGGGTTTGTTCGAGATTTCCTGTCGTCAGACTAGGAACAATCCACACAAAGCCAGCCCCAGTGAGCCCTAGCGAACGGGCTTCCTCCATAACTAATGCCGCTTCGTCTTTGGAGCAGTAGAGCAGGATGACAGGGGACTGAATGCGTTTAAGCTGCACGTGGGCTCTGTCCTCTGGTTCCCCGACGCCGTCAAGCGTCACTACGCTTTGAAGGTCCCAACGAATGAAGCTGTGGTCCACCGTGACGCGGACAGTGGCTATGAACTCCTGGAAACCCGGGAACTTGGTTGTGACCACCGAGAAGACGTGCCAGTCATACTCCTCCATTATAGCAAGCATCAACAGCGCCTCCTGCTGGAGGGAGGCCCCAAACTGGAAAAAGGAAGAACTCGCATCCTAGAAAAAGAGAGATAGAGAGAGAGCAAGAGAAAGGGAAAGCCAGAAAGAACAGGTGGTGGAAGAGAAAAGGAGAAAGAGAAACATGAGTAGGAGTGAAGACAAAAAAGAAAAGTTCGAAGAAATGCGGGGAAATATAAACCATGTGTTGTCACATCCGACTCTGATAGTTGGGTAATCGTACTTCCACCTGTATTCTTGCCAATGGACAGTCATCTGCTCTGATAAATCAACTAAACTATCTTAGCTGAACAAGAACAATAAAACAGCTACATTTTAAACCGTTTCCTTGTATTAACATGGTACATTTCTGCTAGTGTTAGCACTTCCATTTTTAAATGTACAACATTATCTGAAGAAATAAATAACGAGGTGATTCTCAGACAGAGCGTTACGGCCCATGAAGAAAAACGTTAAGTTGCATACTATTCAGTTGACTGAGGATTTCATGCAGCCAACACAAGTCCAAAGAGACGTTTTAAAAACTAATGTTACTTCTAACATTTCACTGATGCTGCTGCAGCATATTATTTTCCTTTGTACTTCAAACGTAATGTAGTTGCAGACACAGCAATGTTTCCATCTTTGCTATTTTGCATCCAAATCCGAAATCATGCGGTCTATCTCGTTGTATACATTTGGTTGTTATGCATTCAAGCTCATTTGGTTGGGGCTAGAAAATATGTCTTTATAGGAACAATTTAAAATGGGTTTTAAAATCTACAGAATATATATGGAATGAAAGTGCGTGAAACTAATGTGAACATCATTGTTCTCTCCGTGCAGCATTGTTGTTCCCTGTGTCCAATTTTTTCTTCATAAATGTATGCTTTTTTGTGATGCATGCCCCTGTTTCTCTAATGTTGTTTAATGTGCTATATGTAGTCTTGTTTATATTGCAATTTTTGTATTTCTTGAATTAAACAACTTGTTGAACTGCTGTTCACACATGGCCTCTTGGACACTTATTGTAAGTCATAGGCTATTTAACATATATTAAATGTCACTGCATTGGATAAGTGCCATTTCCTTTAAGAAAAAAAAGCACACTCACGTATAATAGTACAAAACATCTCTATTTCAAGTAAATTCTATTAATTTACTATGCAAAATGAACAAAAATATTAAGCAGAACAACTGTTTTGCAAATAAAGGGATTAATTGCTTTTTAAAATATATTACAATAGAAAACAGTTGCTTAAATTGTTGAACAATATTTCATAATATAAAAATGTAATTTTTCATAACATTACAGTTTTTGCTGTATTTTTCATCAAGAAATCCAGCCTCTGTGAACAACAGAGACAGTAGCGTGCTTTGATAGTTTGTGTCTAATGCAATGTTATTCATAGATTTGTAAGTGTGTTACTTTAGGTACTCCTGCTTTAAACCATAAAATAACTGCTTTTATCCAGCTGTAGAACATGAAATCATTTTGTTTCGTCACCCCTGAGAAATATTTGAAAACGGTGGAAAGGCTGTTTCTCACTGCCACCGATAAAGCAGAAGTTCCTTTACCCTACTACTGAAGCCTTCAGCTTTGCGAATGTGAAAGTGTGAAAAGGTCTATATAGGGAACAGGAACGAGCAAAAGAGAGAAGGGCAGGCATCAGGAGCAGACAGTGAGCCACTGAATACAGGAGAGGGGAGAAAGACAGAAATTGCTGAATGCTGTCACACTGGAGTCACTGACTGAGTTAAGAATAATGACTGCATCCTTGCGAGGTGACAGCTTGATATCTCAGAATACACAAACACATAAACGAGCAACAATGGAGCTTATGAATATCATGGTTCACATGCTGTGCAAACACACAGACGCTGATCTGTCCACCAAGGTGCTGTGACAGATTTAAAATACTGAGCTTAAGCAAACAGTGATAAGCAAATAAACAGGTAAGGAGGAGGTATTCGCCAAGGATTAGCACCATACTTTGAGCAGAATAAAATAAAGAGGCCAAAGGCAATTGAATTTACACGAGGTAAATCTATGCTCCTCAAACTGTACTTCACTGTAACTGAACCTACTGAGAAAATTGAATCTTCAGCTCGTAACTGAGTCACAAAGCAAAACATCTCCACTGATCCAAAACCGAGCGAGCACCAAACTTCACATAAACCAGTTATGTCACATTCTAAAAATATATCACACAAACAATTCAGGAGACATTAAAACTGTGTCCCAGATACACTGAGGAGTTAATAAATCAATGCAAATGTAGTGGCTGCACTCAATGTTTTGGATGGTCCCTTTTGCACTGTGAATGCAGCACTTCAGCATTTAAGAGGCTCTAGGATGAAACTGGATTAGAGGTATGCGCACAGCTCAGGGGCGCTCACACATACACACGAAGGCCCACACAAATCTCAGGTGTAAACAGATATAAGCCAAGGTGCACATACTGTACTGTACATATATAGCCATGTATGTGTGCACACACATACAGTGCATCTAATCAAAAACACCCGCTCTCAGACCAGGTTAAAAAAATTAATCATACGGACGTAACGTGTTTTTTTTTTTGGTATACTTGAGGTGCTGAGAGGTTTTCCAGTTTGGCAGGAAGGTTGATAAGCATGTGAAGAGGGTTAGGATTTAGCTGCAGAGCTGGAGGTTTGCAGGTATAAGCACACACAAACAAACACAGAAAAGATGTGTGTGTCAACAAAATTGCTTTAATCAGAGAGGGTATGAGGGTCAAAGCGTGGAAATATCCTTCCATTAAAGGAGTCATATGAGGACAATTTTCCACAAGCTGATATGATTCTTTAGGGTCTTAATGGAAAGTTTGTAATATAGTTTGTTTTAAAATTTCTCAAGGATAGTGTAAAAAAACGCTCATTTTACCCTGCCAAATACAGCTCTTTTGAAATCACTCTGTTCTGTATACTTCCCCTTTAAATCTTCACGAGCTCCAATGACCCCGCCCCTCTTTTCCAAGGCACTCTCAGGGGATCTTTATTTAGCCGTAGTCATAGTGAAACTTTCTAATTAGCACATTATTTGGAAAGGAGATTTGCAAAGATTCATTAAAGACATTATACTCACTGCTTCTGTAGGTGAGGCTGGATCATGAATGATTCGCGTGAACAAATGCACAAATTTCGGTTGATCAAGGGTACGTTTCCCTTCAGAACCAAACGTAACATTAATCCTCTGTATCTTCAGCCACTCAGATGTCGGGGTAAATGACTACTGCTTTGTTCATTAATACATTCCACAACAAAACACCTCAATCTCTTACGAGTCTTGCTTGTCTCTGCGTCTCAGTCTGATGACGGCTCACTCAGTGCAGGTCTGAGGTATGACATGCGTGTGACATGCTGCTGTCAATCAACTATTGTGGGAGTGGCCTCTGTCAGTGTGACATCACACCGACATGCATTTGACAATGGCTTGATTTCAGAAGGAGCAATTTATTTTTATTACATTAAAAGAAAACTACTGGTGGATCTTTATCATTGTAGGGTGGTTGTGTACACACACTCCCAACACACATTTCAGTCCAAACAGCTTGCAAAAGTGCATGTGACACTGGATGACCCCTTTAACATTTAACTAAGTACACACTTTTGCTTTAAATATCGTTTTACAATATTACTATTTAATAGATCTTTCCATATTCACATTTCAGTATAAATAGGAGCTGAAAAACACATCTAAAAAGCTAAAAGGACCCAGTAGTCATAGATCATGGAAGTGAGAAGGAGATGCATCCACAGCGCTATGTGCATCTATGTAAATGTGAGAGGAAATTAGATTAGTATGGGAGCTGGAAGTACATTCCTGTCCAGCTGCTGAAAAATGATCCTGTAGAAAGCATTGAAGCCATGAACTCAGGCAGTCAGGATGATGTGCTTACAGAACGAAAAGTTTTAACTGAAGCCAAGTGAATCTGAACTGAAGCGTCACACATATTTGAAAGACTTGTTCATCCGTGAGAGCATGTACTTACTTAACCCTGATCTGCACACATCCAGGTCACGAGTGCCTTCTGCAGTTCACCAATTCACTGGGAGTGCTAATAAAAATGTCTTATCAAACAGAGAGGGGTAGTTCACTGGGAAGGTCGGAGACCACAAGGTCAGATGTCTTTATCAGAGGGTGATAAAGGTCAAGGACCTCCACATCTGTTGGGTTATGGGGGTCTCGTTGAGATATGGCCATTAGAGAGAATGGATGGGCCTGTGTTTGAGAAAGGAGGTAGCAAATGAGGAAGAGTGGGGACTTTCTTACTTTTTTGATCTCTACTGTGAAGTGCTCAAGTACAGATGAGCTTCTGTTTTGTGTCTTGCAGTGAGCACTTTAGGGACATACAGCGGTCATTGTTCTCCTTAGGCATTGCTGCTGCAGATGCTGTATCTGTCAGTGAGAACATGCCATTCTCCAGTTGAAGTCACTGGCATCGTAATTGCAGACTCTCCCTCGGTACGGCCATCTACGGCTCCCCTGTTAGGTTTTAATGGGCCGTATCACAAATGTGTAACAGAGAGAGTTATATATGCAGTTCTCTTCTCTTTATGCTACCAGTTTCAGTCAATAGAAGTGTACAGCAGTCAGCAGTTTATGAAAATGGTATTATGGTTAGAATTAAGGGCTGAGAGTTAATTGAAAATATATTACTCAAGATTATATACCACTTAAAAGCTGTGTGTCCTTTGTTTTTTTTTGTTTTTTTATATATATAAATACTCTAGGAAGGACACAGGGAAGACCAAATCTGATAAAAAATGACAGTGGAGGCGTTTATAATGTTTCAAAGAAATATGTTAAAATAATTTTTAAAATAAATAATTTCTTATTAATCAAAGAAAATGTATCAAGTTTTTCACAAAGATAATAATATAATAAGAAATGTTTGTTGTAGGATTATGTGACTCTTTATGCGAATTTCTAGGATTAATGGATCCTAAATATTCTGCTTAATTTAAACTAAATAAATTACATTTTAAAATACTGTATATCAAAATAAAATATGGAAATGTAAAAATAAAACATTAAAATATTTATTTATTTATTTATTTTACTTGTAATAATATTTCACAACATTACTGTACTTGAAATTTTTAAAACTATCTAAACAAACAAACAAAAAAAAAATCTCAAATCACCCATTTTAAATGGTACAATGAATATAGGCATCACAAAATTCAAATGTACAGCATTAAAAAATCTTAATATTTACTCAAGGTACATTTAGATTTTATTAACTTTAATTTAACGTTAAGGCAAAGGGAAGGCAAACATAATGGTTTACAATTAAATGTAATGTCTGTAATTAATCTGTAATGTCAGCCAATAATTAATGTGGCACAAATATACACATATCAAAATTAGGATTTATATATCAGTGTTTCGAATTTTATTCCCTGATTTAAAATGTTTACGGAATGTTCCTTTTGTCAGCCTTTTAAAAGTCACCAAATTTCAGCCTGTTTCTTCTTCAAAAATGGACAAGCGTATCATCATCCTCTGTGAAGTGAGCCAAGCTATTACAGGACATTTCATCTTGGCGGGCTATCAACACGATAGTCTGTGAGTGTTTCAGTTACAGGAGGGCTAGTGGGTCCACATGAGGTTGTTTGTCTTCTCAGGTCTCTCGCCCTCACACACTTTCTCCTCTGAGTTTGATACATGGCTGTGGCCTTCAGGGGCAAAGACTGGCACCACTTTACATTCCATCTGCATGGCACGAGAAGGCAATGAGGTGTTGTTAAATGTCTGGATGCATATAGGGACAATTGAGGTGGTGCAAGCTGGTGCTTTAGTTTTACTAAATGTGTGCATCCTGCATATTTAATACTAATAGGTGATTCATCATTTAAGGCCACATTTACTTGTATTCTTTACTTTTTTTTTTTTTTCAAATTCTGACCACTTTGATTACGACACGCAATAAAGCTACTCTCAGGTAATTTATGTGATGCCAAGCATCAGTGTGAGCCTTTTTGTTTATATGTATATATATCTCAAAATGTGATGGTAAAGTGTTAATATACAGAAATATAATTAATTGTAATATATATCTACAAATGTAATTAAATATTTAACTAATATCAATGTAGGGGACTGAATTGAAGAATCCCCCAGTCTTGAATATTTGTCATGTCTTTTAGCATCACACATTTTCTGCAAATTTGAAGTAAACATTAGAATGACTTTTCACAATGTATTCAAATTGAAAGCCAACACAGTGTAGCTTAAACCCAATTTAGAGGAGTGAAGCTTTCCTTGTCATTGTTTAGAACAAAATGTCATTGTTTAGACTAAGCAATTTTATCACAGGTCTTTGGGTCTGTGAAATCTGAGCCATTCCAATTTAAACAGAGATCTTGTTTCAGATATCCACACGAGCTAAGGCAATGACAGCATTTTAAGCTGACGATTTTTATCACCGCCGGCTGCCACGCTGCTGTCTAAGGCCGTGCTGTACCCAGTCTCAGCACTTTTCCCAGTGCCTGTGCTTTCCTGTTGCGGTGGCACCAATTACAGCTACTGTGTCAGTTGTCCTCAGGTATATTACACTAGCATGTATTTGACCGCTCATTGTATGGGCAATGGATGACCATACAATTCAAGCTAAATTAAATTTCTGTTATAGTTTTCTGAATTAAATGTACACTCATAGTAGTCAAATCTCTGTGATTAATTAACATCATTCATTGCTCGGCTTTAGTTTATAATGCTTTTTCTTTTGGGTTAGCAGCCTTCAAACCTCATTCAACATTTAACTTGATTATTGCTGCTTCAATGAGTGACAGCTAGGTGAAATGTCGCGAAAGGCAAGACTTCAATTATGCATGGAACAAGCTTAAGAGGCAGTACTTCAGCATTGGGTCCTTGTATGGATTTGTAGACCTCTGAATCACAAGGTTATCACCGTTGGGAAACGCTATATAAAATAACAAATCTAAAAGGTGAAGGTATTTAAGTTCTTCTTATGGTTAAAATTTGGGCGGTGCAGACAGAGCTGGAGCCCACCAAGGCGGCGCAAGCTGACCTGGAATAGAGAGTGCTGAGAGGTTAATAGCAGCCTTAGTGGCTGAGACAAGGCAAGGAGAGCGCTTGCAGATGGTTTCCGTGGCTCTGGCCGAACAGTTGAAGAGGATTCACTAACGACCTTCATGGCCACGACAGGGCAGGACCACACGCTCAAAATGGCCATAACAATAAGCACAGAGGATAAGGGGACAGTCTCTAAGATGACCAGTGCTGAGGTTCTTGGGACACCTGCTGCATGCACCGACATCAATGGTGGGTCTGCCAGACTGGAAACCAGCCTCAAATGCTCAGCTGAGGGTTCTGGTGTGGCGGCCATTATGGGAAGTGGCTTGGAGTTTGCAGCCATATTGTTCAGTGACTCTGGGTTGCCGACCATCTTGTGCATTGGCTCTGGGTCGGCAGCCCCCTTTTTCAGTGGCTTTGGGTTTGGTGGCTACCTTGGGAAGAGATTCTGGGCTGGTGACCAGACGGCCACAAGATAGAACCAACAAATGAGAATAAGAAGAAGCATGAAACCAGCGAACACCTCGAAAAAGGACACATGAAACCAGGGAATCATTCGGAACACAACACAGAGAGAACATGACATGACACACTGGGGTGGAGTGCCCTCTAATGGAGTTCATGGGCACTCCAGCTGGCGATCCTGACAATAATAATGCCACTTTAAACTTGGGAAAGCTTTCAGAAGTATCTGTTAATTACTCATTGGCTTTTAACTTTAATCATGCTCTCTGCTCTGCTTTCTTGTCACGGTTCATAGGTTCTAGGCTTAATGGTATAGTCATTATAATGATTGGGTTTAATGTAGCCAAGACTTTCGTTCTGAAAACAGTAAGTTCCAGCTTTGTGTCACTGTTCAGAGACTGGGAAGATGACTCACTGCTCTGAGCAAACATGGTGAACAGCAAACAATCACAACAAACAGCTTATCATGGCATGAATAATCATGGAAGGATGCACTTGGTGTGGAATCCACAGGCCTGTAGTTTTAGTATTTGTGGTAGAGTGACTCATAAGACACTTCTGGCATCTGCAAATGTGAAGCCATAAACCATAAACTTATTTGTAGTCTTTAAAATAAGTGCCTTTGAGAACTCTTCTTTTGCCTTTCTGCGTTTCATTATTATAATTCCTCCCCGCTGTTGCTGTTTTAGCTTCAGATATCAAGTGCTAACTTTATCGGCAAACTCAGACTGCAAACACTGAATATTTATTCTGTGACAAGGCCATGACTTGGGGACACTAAGCCATACATTTTAGATCAGTCTAGGACTGGTTCAGTGAATACCAATTTGATTTACTTAAAAAATTTTTAAACCTGCAAGATGTTTCTTGCTGTATGAGCTGTAATGTATAGCAGTCTGGCTGTTTGTAGACCAAAGCATTTTTTTCAAGATGAAGCGGGTGTCCAACAGAACCTGAAGGTATGTAGATGAAGTTAGACTGATAAAAAATTCCTTATGTTTTTTTTTGTTGTTATTGTTGAGTCTCTTCACAGACACCTGACTTCAACAGGCCACCTGCTGGGGAAGATCCATTTTGGGGGGCTAAGTCTCATTAGCAGATGTCAGGATGGCAGTAAAAGTACCATTGCCCTAGGCAGTCCTTGAATCCTGCAATAAACTCGACTTTTGAGAATAGAAAGTACTCAGATGAATGTATGATGGTAGGCACTAGGCAGGAATGAAATGGCTAAAGAACTTTTTCAGATAGGTTCTTGTTGGCCGAATGTCCAAAACTATTTACACATACAAAGCAAATATATACTATGATATAAAGAGAGGAAAAAGCTCAAAGACTGGCCCATATAGACTCGTTTATACTACAATGATGGCAGTATCTCCCTGTAAAAGTGAATAGAAATGATTAGTAGAGGTGATGTAGTATATGGGTCAAAGTGTCAAGATGTCTGCATCAAAAGAAATTCACAAAAGTGGTTTTATGTCCATAGAAAGCACATTAAAAATAAGTTTCTACTTTTAAGGTTTCAGATACGTTTTTGGAGAATAAAATGTCAAAATTTGGTTAAAATAATATTACGTTGTAATGCAGTTAAACACAATATTTTTGTAAAAAAAATTCAAACAATTTATTCGTACGCATATGTATTATAATATGTAAAAGAATAGGAAGTATATACATTTTTTTACAAATTTTAAATTACTAATAATTACTATTTGGGGTGAAAGTTCATGTGTCATAAATAGTTTTTTGTTGTAAATATGCATGATAAGATTGTTACACTGAATGACATTTTAAATTTAGCAAATCAGGAGAAAATGTTTGATATTTATTTTGGACAAAAACAAAATTACTGTTAATTTAAACAGAAAACGTTAACATTTTAAGGGGGAAAAACAACAATTTAAAACAATATTAAACTTACTGTTTTTATAGTTAAACCTATATTTAGTTTTATACCCTTTTGTCTTTGACCCATATACATTTTCAGGCTCTCTCTGAAATTTGTTACCATCAGAAACCACTCAGCCGTGTTGTCCTTAGCTCTGACATCTAAAATGGACACAGAAAAACAAGGGTTTTTAACAGAGCAGTGTTGGAACAAGAGGCATGATTCACTGCTGGAAGGTGTGAACCTGAGAAATACATAAATTCTTGTCAAAATGAAAATCTTGTGTAATTTTGTTAATTAATGAGCTGCATGCATGTTTTATAAAAAAAGATATAGTAAAAATTACAAGGCCTATATGTATATGTTGATTTCACAATATAAAGAATAACAATATATAAGTAATAAAAATAAAATATATAAATTGTTTAATAATATTTTTATATAATAATTTTAAATGTTAAAATGTATATCTTTAACACATTTAAATTATGTGACATGGGATAGTGGGGAATTATTGTACTGTTGTTGGGTCTCAGACTATCCCTGATAATAGGGAAATGTAGATGGTCTACAAAAAATTTGCTGTGTTTGAGTCCTTAAATGGTAGATAAAAGAATAACAAATAACCAGCCATAAATTTGTGCACTTATGATATGTGTGTTCCTTGACAAACAGCCCTCTCATATTTATGCATACAGTACATCTACTGCAGCATGAGGAAAATCCTGTCAGCTACATCTGGCAGCCAGCACATTATACCGTGCCTAGTAGAGTGCGGTTGAAAAGACTGTGACAACACACCGAAGCAGTGCTGATAAAACAAGCATTTGAGTGCAGTCAGGTGGCAATCAGAGTCTTGTTTGGTGTAATTAAGAAATTTCTCTGATGAAAGGCCCTTTCTCTCTTTTTTTTTTTAAACCTCTACAAACGACTGCTGGGATGCTTCCAGGGAACCATTCTCATCACAAACGGCACATCTGTGCTGACGCTTTGTGGTTCTCAGCTTCGCCTGTAGACATACTGGGAACCGCAGAGCTGCGATTGCCATTACTTGGGCCAGGAAAAAAATGTCCAATTGCCAATTACTGGGCTGGGGGGGGTATGCTGCACAGGGAGGGAAACAATCCCGCACACTCAAAGCAGATGTGGTAACCGGATGGTGAATGGTGCAAAACAGCTGCTCCCTGGCACACTCTTGTCAATTTAACCACAAGACAATTTGAGTCACATGCCCCTGTTTTATTAGGCCCGACTCATCAGGGCAAGAGAACGGTCAATATGACAGAATAAGAATTTGTTGCCAATTCCAAACACACAGCATCCTCTGCATCCTCTCACTGAGTGGATAGGGATGTTATGATTCTCCTCAGTTGTAATACGGTCACAGAAAAACTAAATATATCCACTGGAAGATAACAAGGAACCTATGTGTACCTACACTCACCCTTATGTCTTTTTAAAATCAATCAGCTTCTTCCTTCTCTGAAACATAAAAGAAGATATTTTCGGATATTTCTCATTGTTTTCTTGTTTTCCGTACAGAGGAAGACAATAGGCACTAAAACTGCTTGGTCACCAACATTCTTTGATATATTTTGTGTTTTTCAGAAAGTCATAAAGATTTATATTACTTATATTACCTAACTCATACCTTACTAATAGAAGATTAATAGAAGCAGTGGTTAATAGTGAGAATTGGTCCTTAAACTTTCATTTTTGGCTGAATTGTTACTTTAACCTAAAAAATAGGGTTGATAGTCATCTCAGAATCTGCCTATTTTTTTGTGTGTCAACTGGGTTTTTGTTTTTCTCCAGAAGCTGAAAGGCCTCTATCTTTTGTCTGGGTGTGGTTGCAGTAAGAAGATGAGGATTCTGTTGTGTCTGCTGTCTCTCGGCTCTCTGACTCTGAGCTACGCATTGGGTAAGTATGATCTGATGTCTCCCATCATCTCATCTCATCATTCAAGATCCCATTTGCAAATATACTTAGGAGGTCTTGCTCAGCCCTTCCCCCATTAGTGAAACTTCGTTCCCACTCACCCTTTGTTTGCTTTTTTGTACATTCCCTCTGCTCCAGCATTTCCTTGTTGAAACATCATTGAAATGTACGTTGTCACTTTGATGGTGTCTAGGACGTGTGGTTTTAGGCTTGTGCATCTGCGGGGGGCCACAAATTCAGATTAATTATTCATTGTGTTATCTTAGATCAGTGGGCAGAAGGGATTTGATTTACTTGAGAGGTGTTTTTGACGTCTGAAGTATTCCAGGCCCTATTAAACATTGATAGAAATGTGCTTTTGTCCATGATGCCATTAACTTGGCAAATGGCACACTAGTCAGAGTTATACTAGTCTCGCAGGCATAAAATCTGGTCCACTTTGCAACAAATTCTGGTCAGGAGCCACCATCTAATCAGCAGTGTCCAAGTAAGATATGTTTTGTTTTTACATGCAATTAGGGGACAATTTATTTAAAATTGTTAATTCAACAAAAATAGATTTGGAAAAAAACTCAATTAAAATAACAGCTACTTCACAGGCATTTGTTCTCAGAGTTCAGTTTCTCCCCAATGTTTCCTAGACCTACATCATTGTTTGGTATTTTATTTGATAAAAAACAAATACAGCAATATTGTGAAATATTTTTACAATTTAACTTTACTGCTTGGACATATTTTAAAGTTTAATTTATTACTGTCATGGCAAAATTGGATTTTCAGAGCCATTACTCTTATAGTGTCACATGATCCAGAAATTAATATCTTGAATTGATGAATAAGAAACATTTCGTATTATTATTATTAGTATTATTATCAGGGTTTTTATGGAAACTGTACTTCTTTTTTTCAGTAAAAGTCTTTTGTAACATTATAAAAGCCTTTCTTGTCACTTATTCAATTTAAAGCATCCTTATACTAAATAAAATATTCGTTTCTTTCAAAAATCTGTAATGTGTGAACAGCAAATCTTGGACAAGGAAAGGAACAAACGGTTTAAGAATATACCTACAGTAATTGTCATGTTCACTGTACTGAGGAACATTTCTAAGTTCTGCTATATCATTACAGGCATTCAGATTGAATTGACTAACAAAACAATTACTGTTTCTAGTCTAGTAGCGACACATATAGACTGTAAAGAGCTGTTGAGAGACTACAGTGGAAAAGAACTTAAGTGGCAGTTTTCAGCTGTTTATGCCCATACACTGAATTTCACTGTAATCTCAGAGCAGAAAACCTCCTGGGGAGCCAGCTTCCCTTCTCAACTCATCTCTCCTCCCCTCTCTCTTATTGCCCTAGATTCTTATGGGTCTCACACACAGATATTTGCACACATACATAAATATACAGAACTCCAGTGAATTCTAAATTACAAATTCATAAATCAAACAAAAAAGTCTGCAGAGACATATTGACTGAAAAAATGAATTATTTATTAGATTTTTTGTTTTTGTTTTTTAAGAATGTTAAAAAATGATATTTTTTACTGGAAAACAGGATAATATACATAAGATAATAAAACATAACTTTAGAGATAGATCTTGAATTCAGTTGAATTTCAGTTAATTTCTTTAAAACTATTCTATTTACTTATTATTTGCATCACTAAATATCAATAGGGAAGAAAAGTGAAACATATAGATTTACTCCACCCCAAAATGAAAATGATGTCATTAATCTTGTTTATAGTACTCTAATTCATCACAAATTGCATCATAATATGATGTTTTAAATCTATAAGAAGAACAGAAAAAATAGAAAAGCAAGATTGGAGTGGCAGTTGACACAAATGCACACACAGACCTAAATAATCCAAACTGTTTTTGACCCAGTTCATAATGCATTATATGCGTTCATGACTACCTGGAGATTTAACTGTATTCAAACTCCCCTGTTCCTCTCTGTTCTGTCAAAATTTCTGAGTGTGTGTAATTATATCTGACAGCTTGCATCCCCTGCTGACTTTCCCCGGGTAGAGTACACTCCCACTCTGAGTGCAAATACGAGGGAGTTGTTAGGCACGCACGACCCCCTTGTATCTGTCTGTTTGGCACAGTACACTAACTGTCAAAGGAGGCAGTACAAAAGACCTGAGCATGACAAGACTACTTGAGCTATATTACTCTCTCAGATATTTCACTTTTACCCTTGACTTTCATTTACTGTGCTGCTGCCTAGTTAATCATCTGGTAACTAGAAGGCTGTTGGTTCAAATCTAGGGGGCCACTGTGTAAAAAGGCCATGAATACTGTTTTTGTTGAAATGTTTCTTACAGACAGTAATGGTGGGCATATTTTTTTGTAGGTGGGGATGTGTGTGTGTCGGGTCATGACAGTGGGCCTGTGTTTGAGGAGCAGCCGTCTAGTCTGATTTACCCGGAGGGGATGCCAGAAGGCAAGGTGACCCTGAGCTGCCAGGCTCGCGCCAGCCCTGCTGCTGTTTACCGGTACTCAGATCAGGTTTTTGGCACTTACACCTTATCGAACAAAACAGGACCTTTATTTACCATGACTTAACATTTATCACAAACATTTTTGTGTTTGTAAATATTTAATTTCAAATATATTACATCATTCAAAAATAAAAATCTTTTGTAATATTATAAATGTTTTTGTTTATTGTAATTTTGATCAGTTTAATGCATCCTTGCTAAATAAAAGTATTTATAATGTATACCACTGACCTGATCTGGTTAAATACACTTCATTAAGTTTACTTGTATTTATGCTTATAAGTCTCTTATGCTCATCTATTTGATCAAAAATACAGAAAAAAAGCAGTAATCTTGCAAAATGTTATTACAATATAGGGTTACAATTACAATTACAATTGTCAGTGTTGGCAACAGTTGTGCTGCCAAATATTTTTCGGAAACGTTTTTGAAAAGTGGAAAGAACAGCATTTACTCAAAATATAAATCTTTTCTAACAATATAAATCTTTGCCATTCACTTCTTATCAATTTTCCACATCTTTAATTTCTTTCAAGAAAAGAAAGAATAAATGTGACTATGAAAGAATGACTGATGCCAAGCTTTTGAACGGTAGTGTTTATTGTTAGAAAATATTTCTATTTTTTTTAAAAAGCACTTCTTTTCATCTTTTTATTTATCAAAGAATCCTGAAAAGTATCATAGGTTCCTAAAAATATTAAGCAGTACTGATAATAAATCAGTATAATCATATAATTTCAGAAGGATCATGTAACACTGAAGACTGCAGTAATGATGCTAAAAATTCTGCACTGCATTACTGGAATAAATGATACTTTATTGTATATTAAAATTAAAAAAAAATTATTTTACATTGTAAAAATATTTGATAATATTACATTTTTGCCTGTGTTTTTGATCTAATAAATGCAGCTTTGATGAGCATAAGAAACTCCATATTAAAACATGAAGCAATTTTACTTTTACTTTTAACAAAAGGTTAAAAATATTTTTACAGGAAAACTAGACAAAAAAATATATTTTTAATATCTGTCCTCACAAACAGTGTACGACATGTTTGCCTGAATTAAATAATTGATTATGCACTTTCTCACAGGTGGCGTGTGAATGGCACTGAAATTGTATTTGCAGAGGATTCACACTATACGCAGGTCGCAGGAAACCTTGTGATCAACAACCCTCAGAATGGGCGAGACAGTGGTTCATACCAGTGCCTCGCCATCAACCGCTGTGGCACTATTGTTAGTCGAGTGGCTAACCTCAAATTTGGCTGTGAGTACAAACCAAACAATTTTGTTGTCCAAGTATGAAGATTAGGCCTTTCTGGATATAGGCAGAAGTTGCACTCTACCGCTGCTGATTCATGTTATGTGTACTCTAGACCTCCATGACTTCCCCCCTGAGAGTAGAAGCCCTCAGACAGTCCATGAAGGTGTAGGAACTTTTCTTGCCTGTCAGCCACCAGCTCATTACCCAGGTATGACTGCACACTATCAGTTTAAGAGTAATTACTTCAATCATGTTTTTCATTTATTTGTTTCCTCAAATGTTAATATCACATCTTCCATCCATTTTGTACTCCCAAGCTTTGTCCTACCGCTGGTTTATCAACGAGTTCCCCAACTTCATCCAGCCAGAGGGTGGCAGATGGTTTGTTTCTCAGGTGACGGGAAACTTATACCTTGCTAACTCAAGAGCCAATGACACGGCCAACTATTTCTGCTTCACCACCATCAACATGGACATCAGCACGAAGAGCATCTTCAGTAAAGCTGTCCAGCTCACAGTATACCCTGATGGTCAGTTTCCTTTAAAAACAAGAAACAAGCTCAAGTACTACTGATTTTATACAAAAAAATACATCTTATATTTTGTTTTTCATAGCAAACCCAAGGAAAGCTCCTCCAAATGTCCGAGTGCGCTTTCCCGCTGAAACATATGCGTTATCGGGACAAACTGCACAGCTGGAATGCTTTGCCTATGGCAAGTAAGTCCCCCTTAGCTCCTCACTTCCCTTCAGAAATCACTGTGACATCGGTTCAACATAATCCATAACTCAGTCAGCTATAAAAATGGGGGGAAAATTCTTTAAACGTCCTTTACTTTCCTCCCTAAGTCCCATCCCTAAAATCCGCTGGAGGAAGGTGGATGGAATTTTACCTCCTAAGGTCGCAGCAAGTGCAGACGGACCCACGCTGATTATTCCTGAACTGAATTTTGATGATGAGGGCATGTATGAGTGTGAGGTTTATAACTCAGAGGGCCGTGAGACAATTCAGGGACGTGTCTCAGTGCAAGGTAGGCATAAGATCAGCACTAGAATGATATTTTCTACTAGATTTTTCTCTTGTTAGCTTTGGTAGAAGTTTGATGTAACATAAAACCTTGTGTTGTTATTGTTATTAATTAAATAAATACACAGCAATCCACTTATCAGAGAGAGAAGTAAAAATCTGCTTTTTTGCATGTGTTCTCGCTTTCCAGCCCAGCCCGAGTGGCTTCAAGTCATGAGCGACTCTGAGGTGGAAATCAGTTCGGAGCTGCAGTGGAGCTGTGCTGCTGCAGGCAAACCAAGACCCACCATTCGCTGGCTCCGTAACGGACAGCCCCTTTCCACACAGGTCAGCCACATGTGCACACACGCACTACTGAAGCTGGATTGTCATCTGACAATGTGTGTGTTATCAGAAATGAGCAAGACCTCTAGCTGTCAAGACTATATGCTAAATCATTTTGAGAAAACTTAGAGGCAGTGAGACGTGAATAACCTGCTCATTTTTTTAGGTAAATTGACAAGAGAAATGTTCTATGGCCCTCTGCTGGCGTTAATCTGTATGTGCATAATGTCTCTAACACTTGACCTGTGTTCAGGACCGAGTAGAAGTGAAGAACGGGCGACTGAGGATCAGTAACCTCGCTTTGGAAGATTCCGGGATGTATCAGTGTGTGGCCGAAAACAAACACGGCACCATTTACTCAAACGCTGAGCTCAGAGTTCAAGGTAAGCACAGGTGAATCTCAACATGAAAGCAAATCAGAATACAACTGCATAAACACTGACATGTTTCTCTTTATCTATCTTAATGGACTTCAAATCCCCTTTTGCCCACCCAGTCATGCCTCAACCCCAGTTATAGTATGATCTGTCTTTAAATCCTCTCTGTGTGGTTCCTCATCTCCCTTCCTGCCCCGTCCTGTTACCCTTTTTCAGTCCAGGCTCCAGACTTCAGGTTAAACCCAGTGCGGAAGCTGGTTCCTGCTGCCCGTGGTGGACTGGTGAAAATGGAGTGCAAACCCCGGGCGGCCCCTAAACCCACTCTCTTCTGGAGCCGTGGCACAGAGCTGCTGACCAATAGTACCAGGTGATCCAGTAATGTTTCGAAATCCTCCTAAATGCTTTAAAATTAGTATATATATAATCAGTGTCAGAAAAATGGCCTTGTCAGTTTATAGATGCTTGAGTACAGTGATCTTAAAAAGATGAATTTTCTCCAGGATAACAGTCACTCCAGATGGGGTTTTGTGGATCTACAATATCAGTCGAGCCGATGAGGGAAAGTACACTTGCTTTGCTGAAAACTACCTTGGCAAAGCCAACAGCACAGGACACCTGTCTGTCAGAGGTAACAAAACCTATTTTTTAAAAACTGAAATAATAATTTCGAATACTAATGTGGTCACAGATGCTTTCAGTGCATAAAGTTATGTTTTTCATCCTCTCTCAAACAGATGCCACAAAAATCACATTAGCACCCTCTAATGCTGACATCAATCAGGGTGAAAATGCCACTCTTCAGTGCCATGCATCACATGACCCTACTATGGATCTCACCTTTACCTGGTCTCTCAATGGAGTTCTGCTGGACCTAGATGAACCAAATGGACACTATCGGCGTATGGAGGGGGTGAGCACTTGACGTCAAAGTGTGTTTTTTAGTATCTTTTCTGTCATTGTGCCATTACCTTGAGATGATCCTTTGGAAATCATTCTAATATTCTGATTTGGTGCTCAAAATACATTTCCAATTGCAATATATATATATACACTGCCCTCCAAAAGGTAAAAACCCCTAGCAAAGTGTGGTTTTATATGATTTCAGCATAAATCCTCATCATGTTTTGGTGCAAATACTGTACGTTAAAGTAACCTAAAGTAATTAAAGTATTTTCTAAGTATAAACATTTAATGTAAAAACAATATGTTTTCCTAGTTTGTGTTGTACCTTATCAATGCAAAATTATCACAAATTAAAAATGATTCATGCCAATATTGTCCAAAACCCCACTTTTCTACAGAGTTTCCAAACTTGAGGGCTGTGTATGTTTTTTTTAATGAATAGAAAGTATTTGATATATCTTTGTACTGCAAGGCTCTGATTTATTCAAAATACAGCTTAGTAAGAGCTAGGCAATTTCTAAGCAATTTGATTTATGAGTTTTGCCTGGCATATAATAAAACGACACAGACATCCCATAAGCCTGCATTGCAAGGACCAAAGCTATGTAGGGAAGGTCATAGAGATTCAACACTTTGCTGTGCCATGTGCAACATGCTAAAAACAACTCAGCGCATAGAGGATCACTGACAACCGCCCACAACACCCTAGCAAATACCACTTACACTTTCTTTAATAAAATGTGAAAATCTAATTCATAATATTTAAAATTAGTAAGATTAATAAAACCATTTGGATTTGTATTTCAATGGCAGCCGGTTCCTCACACACTCTAAGATTAGCTTTAATAGGATTCACTTCAAAGTAAATGCCTTTTAGACATATTATATATAGTCAATTTTAAAATCCCAAATTCGAAACCTCTGCAGATTAAGCATGTACTAAAAAGCACGATAATGCTCTTATGAAGTTGAAGTGGGCTAATACATCTTTCTAACACAGTTTGCTTTTCTTTTTACTTTTATTTTATATAGAAAGAGACGATTGGTGACCTGCTGATAGTGAACGGACAGCTCAGTCACGCGGGCACATACACCTGCATGGCCCAGACGGTGGTGGACAGTGCTGTGGCCTCGGCCAAGCTGGTCGTGAGGGGTAAGGGCTTCCTGTTAGCCGAGCAATGATAGAGACCTCATAAAAGCTCAGTTCAGCAGCCTGCATCTTGTGGCTTGTGCTCTTGTGTTTTACCTCAGCTTGATCGCTTTTGCCCAGACAACTCTCAGCTCTCAGTCCTGTGAGAATTAATAAAATGTAGAGTCATGAAATGTAAATTTAGCAGACCTGTATCCTTGGGGTTTGGTTGCCTGTTTGCTATAGATTTTGTAAAGAAAGCAAAATAAAACTGAATGTTTTTTTTTTTTGCTGTTTGTGCATGAATATAAATATATGAAAAAGTTGTATGTTCTCCAGTAAAGCTAAATTCTGTTTTCTTTAAAGGCCCACCAGGACCTCCTGGAGGTTTAGTGGTAACTAGTGTCAATGACACATCTGTTGAGCTGAGATGGAGCCGTGGATATGACAACCACAGTCCCATTGGCAAGTATGTCATCCTGGGCCGATCCTCCCAGACACACGACTGGAAGAGGATGAGAACAGGTGAGGTTATGGTCATTTTGTTCCATAATGATAGAATTGACAATAGAATTAACAATATGCTTATATACATATATATATATATAATGTTTTTGAACTTTTTTGTTAGTAACCCTGAATGAGGCACCCATTTGCACAAAGCATTGTAAATGAAACATTTAAATAAGCCATTCCACATCTTGCATTATTATGTATTGCAATTATTTTGATTACAATTATAATAAATTTCACTTTTTTAATTTAAAATAACCTCTATTTATAATTAAATAAATTAACTTTAATATATATATATATATATATATATATATTAGGGGTGGCCATAGACACATTTTTTTAATCTAGATCTCTCATTTAAATTCTGCCAAAGGTATTCAGAATATGTGTGCTACCTAGATACTGACTAAAAGTAAAGGGGCAAGTTTTACAGGGGGTCGTTAGAGAATGTTTTGTTTCACAGACGTACTTGGGAATTTTAATCCCATCTGAATATGCCATGTCTGTTTTTTTCTTTCACAACATCTGTGATAATTCTAGAGTCCGAATGCGATGTCTGTGTTATTATTTTTCACAACGTGTTTCCTTGTGTGTTTTGTAGCCAATGCAATATGCTGTAGATCCCCTTACCACATCTATTTATAACTATCTGGATGTCTATTTGTATTAGAGCAACATGCGTTATGTTACGATTGTTTGTTTATGGTTCCTTCAGACCCTGCGAACATAGAAGGAAATGCTGAGTCAGCACGTGTGATAGATCTTCGACCCTGGATGGATTATGAATTCCAGGTCACTGCCAGCAACATTTTGGGTAGTGGAGAACCAAGCATGCCCTCACAGCCTGTCCGAACCAAACAAGCAGGTCAGAACAATGACAAATTTGTTAGTGTTGAACGAAAATTCAGATATGAAATACCATTATAAATATGGTTGCACTTTATTTTACAGTACATCTACTTACAGAGTACTTACAGCATACTTACCTAGGTACTGGTAATATATATATATAAGGTAACTACATTGGGTTAGGTTTAAGGTTAAGTTCAGACTTTGTACCTAGTTATCACATTGTAATTACTATAATAAGCACATATGTATATGTATGTATGTATATGAGGAACAGGACTGTAAAATATAGTGCTACCATACTTATAATACATATTAAAAACAAAAAAATATCAGTGGGGTTCCACATAGAAATACTTGATAGATAGTAGGATCATTTTTCACTATATAAGTCAATTATTATTTTGCATTTTCATTGTTATTATTTTATTTATCTTGCAGCACCCACTGTGGCTCCCAGTGGACTTGGTGGAGGTGGAGGAAACCGTAATGAACTTATCATTTCGTGGACTGTAAGTGCCATGGACCTCTTATTGCTAACAGATGGTCAATCAGTGTGTTTTTATTACTCAACCCTTGCCTTCTGTTCCATAATGAGACAAATAATGTTTTCTACCGGTATGAATTGCAGCCCATGGCCAGGGAGTATCAGAATGGAGATGGCTTTGGTTATATCCTAGCATTCAGAAAGCAAGGCATGCCAACGTGGATGGTGGTGAGGGTGCCGCATGTGGAGTCATCACGATATGTCTACAGCAATGAGAGTCTGTCAGCCTACTGCCCTTTTGAGGTCAGAATCAAGGCCTACAACAAGAAAGGAGAAGGTCCCTTCAGCCAGATTGCTGTGGTACATTCTGCAGAAGAGGGTGAGGAACATTAGGAAGTGTAATAGTTTCTGATTAGACTTTGCTTAACCACCAGAGCAGACAGTTGAGAAACTCCTCATTGAAAAGAAACTGATTCCCTCTATCATTTGAGACATGGGTTTATTGTTCTGTGGAAGCATACTGTAACTTTCAGAAGTCACATTGTTCTCCCAAAAAGCAATATTGAAACAAAGCTGCAATAATATCTCATCCTAGTTATAATAACAGACAACACCACCCATATTTACATATCAAAGAACCCTATTAAGTGCTCAGTAAGTTGTAGAGGTAACAACACAAGAACCAACAATAACGGTAAAATGAGAAAATAAACTAAACGGCTCTGTATATCCTTTATGAGCATCCAAAGTTTATTTTAACAAGGTCTTTTATCACATTTCAGTTTAACTGTGCAGCACATTTCAGGACAGATCATGTAGTTGCACGTGTCAGAATATAATGTTGGCTTTTAAAAGAGGCTGTTAATGAATGAAGAGACAGTGTAAACTATATTATGGCCAGCATCAAATGTGCAACTTGTGTAATCGCAGCACGTGAGAGGGGATAAAAACTGATGACTTTTTATTTGACATTAAATGTTGCCAGCCTTATAAAATGAAATAAAACCATTAAATGATAAACAAATGCGTGATAGCTGATGTATAACATTATGTTTCCCACCTTCCTTAGAACCAACTGTATCCCCAAGAAGGATAAATGCCACGGCTCTGACAGCTTTTGAGATTCAGGTGTCTTGGGACCCCATTCAACATCTGAACATTAATGGAGTTCTTCGGGGTTATGAGGTTAGGCCCATTCTTTTATTAATATCTGTTGCATCTCTTTTTATATTTCTATGTGGACTGTTGAACATAAATGGCATGACAGAGTTAATGGTAGATTTGTTGACCATTGTTGGTCATTGAGGTGGCACATCAGGATATGAGCTTTGCCCTATTGAGTGATCCACTAATAGCGGTGCTGTTATGTCATTAGCTGCTTTTTATGAACAGCACATCTATATCAGATCAAGGAACATGAAAGGCATTATTTAGATAAGGCGCCTCTCCTTAGATAAAACCATGCTTTGAAATGGTATCAAAGGGTATTGCAGCGCATATTTAATTAAATATGGTAATATAATTGTCCTTCAGAAGCAAAATAAGACAATGTATTAATTAATTCCTCAATACAGACTTCACATCAGGTTGTTTTAGTGTGATCAAGCTTGTGACAGGTTTGAGACAGTCTTCTTGCTCTGGTTACAGATTCGTTATTGGAGACAACATGAACGTGAGGCAGCTGCGGACCGAGTGAGAACCGCAGGGCTGGAGAACACTGCTCGAGTCATGGGTCTAAGGCCTAACACTCTCTATCATGTCACTGTATTGGCCTACAACAGCGCAGGCACTGGCCCACCCTCCCCAAGAACCACTGTCATCACCAAGAAACCTCGTAAGACCTCATTTGTGGGCTTAGAGAGCACTGGTAGCTTAGCTTAAATGTGATTTACACAAGTGGAACAAGCTTCCTGAGATTCTTGAATCAAACTACCTAGCAGGCACATGACCAAACATTAAAAGTGACATATCATGAAAATTTCTGCTTCCACCCAAAATGGACATATCCTAAATTATAATTAGAAATGGTCTGTGAAGTATTTTGAGCTAAACTTTACAAACACATTATAGGGACACCTTGGAGTTAGGTTACATATTTTAATAAGGGGCACAATAGGTTTGTGATTGAAAAGAAATCATGCAAGTTGTGATTGAAAAAATCAGATGAATTAATTTTGAAAAAACACACGTCCCTAATATCTACATTGATTTATTTCGCAAAATTAAAACAG
Organism: Enteromius thamalakanensis; assembly: GCA_032357475.1. Classification (NCBI taxonomy): domain Eukaryota; kingdom Metazoa; phylum Chordata; class Actinopteri; order Cypriniformes; family Cyprinidae; genus Enteromius; species Enteromius thamalakanensis. The sequence continues at coordinate 15,594,498 of JAUCMT010000013.1, forward strand.
AATTCATCAGTAATTTAACCTCCATGACATTGATACACCTATTATAAACTGTTGAAATGTCTGGGTACTCTTTAAATCAGCAGTGTTTGGTTGATAAGAATGTTGTTCCCAGAAACAACAAAGACTGATTCGTGTCCATCTTGCGTAAGCTGGTAACCTAAGGGTAGAAAAGTTGAAAGATCTTGTTGCATCACATCACGTTGTGATATTTTGAGTTTCCCTTACAGAAACTTTCTTTCAATAACCACCTATATTTATTTTCATTCTCCTTGATGGAGAAAATAAATTGTCACTTGATCTGTTGAAAAAGGTGAACCTGCTTATGTTACAATAATAGAAATTCAATAAGTTTGAGTTTGCCACTAACAATAACTGGAACAATCTGTCACTTCCGTAACAGTGTAAATGTCCTGAACAGACCGACATTTACTTCAAAACTTGACATTTGCAATTCCTGTCTTTGTCACTGAGAATGGTGTGAAAGCTTCATGGACTTACTTTTGCTTGTATCTTCAATTTTAGCCCCCGACCGTCCTCCAGGTAACGTCTCATGGAAGGCTGCAGGTTCTTGGGTTACTGTGAGGTGGGATCATGTCAAATCCATGGACAATGAGTCTGCTGTCCTGGGTTACAAAGTGAGTGACACGCTGCCACCCAACACTACAGCCATCTCTTAGGATGTGTGTTTGTGTTGGCTCATCTATCTCCGTCTGTATGTCATCAGATTATTTGCTTAGATTTAGTCATTTCAGTAAAAGGCTCTCGTCATATCATTTCATAGCTCTGAGGCTAGTATTTAATAAAAGGGCTGTCTATAATGTCCCATGGGAAGAAAACATGTGTCGTTGCAATGACCCTATTGAGCCTGTTAGCAGTGAATGCACATTTTAACCAGTGGCGTATATCTCATATCTGATCTGCTATAGGATTAAGGTCATCTTTTGTCAAAATGTTGTGTACTAGTGTGCTTGATTGCTTGTATTTTGGTACAGCACAAAACTGCTCAATGTGAACATAAGCCATGAAAATATGAAGATATTATCAGCAACAACATCATGATTTTCTGTAAAGCTGCTATGAAACTTTGGAAAGTGCTGTACAATTAAAAACTGAAAAATGTAACAAACCGATTCTCTGTTATTCGTGAAGGTTCTTTACAAGCATGAAGGGCAGTCTTCCTTGAAATTACTGGAGAAAAGCAAGAACTCCATCACTCTGCCGTTACCCAAGGACAATGGTTATGTGGTTCTGGAAATCCGTTCTTGGGGAGATGGAGGAGACGGAGCAGCCCATGAGGCCATAGTTTCTCAGGATTCAGGTATGCGATATTAAGAGTAGCTAGGAGTATTGGTTTCAGTAAAATAAACTGGTGTTTAAGTTTGAAATGATGTCTCTGAAAGTCTGTGTGTTTTGATCCACAGGCACGGGAATGATGGTCCAAAACAGCTCTGGCACTTCTGGGTCCGTCTGCACATCTGTTGTGTTGTTCACTGCACTCGTTCTCATTGGTTCGTCTGGACTGTGACGCTAGCCAGTGATGAGGCATTTCTTATTTATATCAAAGAGAATTGAGCGGGTTTTCCTCAGAATTGGCAGGGCTGTGGGTTGGGGGGGTTTGATGAGGGATGTTGGGGCGGATGCGTGGGGTGTAAAGTTTTAGAAGTGTGAGGAGTGGAAGGTTCTTTTGTATAAAAAGGCTTTTTTACAAGGATGATTGGTCAAAGAGAGTTGTAGTGGGAGATTTTTTGGATTGTTCTCATTTTAGACGCTTGCCTTAGAAGCTCGGAAATCCAAACTTGAGCGGCGGTCATGTCAGCATTTGGTTGCAGTTTCTAAAATTCGACAACAGCTCTGACTCATCGGTTTTGTCATAGGTGTAAATACACATGGACGTGTTGGTGACATTTCCATAATGGATGAAACAACATTTTTTTTAATACTTTGTTGCTACTTCATGGCAGCATGCGGACTGCAAAATGATCCAAATGAATGTTTACCTTTTTTATTTGATCTTTATGTTTTTTGTGTGTCTCTGTAATTAGAAGCAGGAGTTGATCAGGATTTTTATTAACTGCGTTTTGTATCTGTATTGAATGATTGTAGCATTCTGCCTCCTTCAGTGTTTTAGTTTTCAAAAACGAAAGGTCTCTCGAAAGCAATGGTGTGACAGAACCTGATCTTCGTGTGGTTGTTAAAGTGGGCTTGGCTTGCCACAGTTATCACTCTGTTATCTCATTATTATTGCTTTGTCTTTTTCCTCAAGGATTACATAAAATTGACGTCCGTGGGTTGTTAATTTCTTTCTTGGCACACTGCAAGAGCGAGACTATGAACATTGAACAATTCTGAAGATAGCATTCTCGGACAAACAAGTTAATTATTATCCTATAATATATTTTGTTATATGGTATTGTTTTTAAGAACTGGTCTTGTATGGCTCAATTTTTGGAGACTGTTCCTAATGGTGCATGCCTGACTTTACTTTAAATGACGAGATGCATTTGTCTAAAAGAGTCAGGAGACGTGTTTTGGTAGTATAATGTTAAATTATGAGCGAGGTTGCCAGGTTTTCACAACAGACCTTTCCAATGGCTTCTCAAAACTCGCCCAACAGTGTTTTGAGGGGGTCCACTTACTTAAAGAATGTTTTAGGGTGAAAATTATTTTTTGGGTGAGGTGTCTCGTGTAAAATTGGATGGGCTAATTACTATGTTATTAAGGTTGCCTTAACCAACGGACATGAAAAATAACCTGCTGTAATAGTGTTAAGCTAGCCTATGTCTGCAGGATATCCACAGACTTCACACAACTGATTATGATGGTCTTAGTGATGATTCTGGGGCTCGCGGGTCACTCTTCCTGTTTGGAGGCCCCTAACTTTTCCCAAGATAATTGCACGGTCCAAAATCCAGCTCAACCTAAACCTGCCATATGTTGTTTAAAAGATACATTTTTTAAAACTGTTATGTTTTCCTTTTTGTTTATTAATCAGGACAAAAACCAAGCATTTCAGAGATCCTCTGCTGTGCTTTTTAGATATGTCTTTCAAATGTCTTTCAATACTATGGCATCAGCTACTGAAGTACAAACTGAAACTGTAAAGAAATCATTTGATGTACACAATGCGTCAAATTTGAATTTGTACTTTCAGATCAAAAAGGGTACAATGAAACAGTTTGAAGGTTGTGTATATTTCTTTCCTTTATCCTGCGTTGATTTTCATCAGTGCCTGTTCAGTGGGATGATTTATCGATTAGACATTTTTAATATTTCTATTTAATGTATTTAATTTTTCTATTTAACACAAGTTCTTACTGCAAATGTTGTCATTTCTTTGTGCGAGAGGGTGCTTGATTATTTGAGCTCCTTCGCTTTGTTTTTTACATCTTCTCTAACACCTTGTTGATCATTTATATTGAGCATTTTCAGATTTTGTCCATTAACTGTAAATGACAAATCATGATCACCAAGTGACATTTTTAGCCAAAAACACATAACAGCATCATCAGTAGCTCTAGTCACACATCCTGGTAGCAGTCCAGTAAATGTTACACTTTTCAAATGTAGAGTCATGTTAGGACAAAACCAAAACTATAGTGTCCTCTTGTCCTTTTTTTGTACTTCTCTTACAAGTGATTTTAAGTGCATTGTGAGTGCACTATGTACAATTTCACAGCCTTCTTTTCTCGTATCATTTAATTCCGAAATCATTCTGCTGTGTTTCACGTTGTGTAGTTTGCCCTCTTGTGTTCAGGGCTTTGTCAGTCACAGCTCAACATTGATAACTTTTCTATTTACGCTCGCAGGAGTTGAACGGCACACTAGTAGTTTCACTCTGAAGATCACTTTGTCAAGTTGTCTCTCTCCGAACTACCATGTCCCCCAGTTGTTGTAAAGGTTGAGCCTGTCCACTGCGGACTGAATGTGAATAATGCAGCACTTGTAAATATTCTTCAATAAAAAACATTTTGACTGTATTTGAAGATGTCTCGTTTTTAATGATTAGCATAAACCTCACATACAATAAAATGCACCTTGTGTTAAGGCATATGGAGTATATAAGGTGGCACCACGTCATGATGTTAATAGTCTATATTGACATGCACAGGTCATGCTATCACCATTCTTAATATTAGAAACGTTTCTGTATTAACAGAAAAGACCAAACTGTTCACATGCGAATATTTGACATGTTACAATTTAGGAATTACCCTTTATGATACTAATTGTGACCCTGGACAACAAAACCAGTCATAAGTGTTAATTTTCCAAAATTGAGATTTATACATGATCTGAAAGCTGAATAAATAAGCTTCCCATTGGATGGATAGAGCTATATTTGGGCGAGATACAACTATATGAAAATCTGGAATCTGAGGGTACAGAAAAATCTAAATGCTGAGAAAATCACCTTTAAAGTT
>JAUCMT010000013.1:15630172-15671264 GCA_032357475.1 Enteromius thamalakanensis
CATAGCGTCTCGTCGACGCAGCGTCTCGTTCCTTCAAGGAACAGGGTTATATACATAACCTGAGACGATTCTTAGGTCTGGGCCAGTTGAGGACTGCAGTTACTTTGGTGTCATCCATGGCCACACCATCCGGAGTAATGATGTATCCCAGGAAGGAGGTTCTTGTCTGGTGGAACTCACTCTTGCTGAGTTTCGCGTAAAGATGGTTCTGTATTAGTCTCTGGAGAACGGCCCGGACATGTTGGGTGTGTTGGTGGTAGGTCTCTGAGTAGATCAGGATATCGTCTATATAGATGATGACAAATCTGTGGAGCATGTCTCTGAATATCTCGTTCATCAACGACTGAAACACGGAGGTGCTGTTCGATAGTCCGAATGGCATGACGAGGTACTCATAATACCCGGTCGTGGTCGAAAAGGCGGTTTTCCATTCATCCCCCTCCTTAATGCGAATCAAGTTATATGCGCTCCGCAAGTCCAACTTGGTAAAGTGCCGAGCCGATCTGAGTTGCTCTAAAGCCAATGGAACTAGTGGAAGGGGATATTTATACTTGATTGTGATGTCGTTCAGGGCTCTGTAGTCGATGCATGGCCTTAGACCTCAATCCTTCTTTTTCACTAAGAAAAATCCCGCCGACGCTGGTGAAGTGGAGGGTCTGATGAAACCCTTAGTCAGTTCCTCCTGGATATATTGGTTCATACAGTCCGTCTCCGCCTGAGAGAGGAGAAAGACTCGGCCCCGGGGAACCACTGCTCCTGGGAGGAGATCAAAGGAACAATCTGTTGTGGCAGCTTGGTGGCCCTCTTTTTACTAAAAGCGATGGCGAGATCCTGATAGACGGTGGGCAGGCCATTGAGGTCCATGGAATCCTCGGGGGTAAGTTGGAGGTGATTGACCTGCTTAGACGTGGAGCGAAGGCAGTTCCTCAGGCATTAGGCGGACCAGCGGAGCACTTGATGTTCCTTCCAGGTGATGTCGGGGTCGTGGAGTTCTAGCCAGGGGAGGCCAAGAATCACGGGGTGGTCTGGTGAGTGGATGATATAGAGCTGGATTTTTTCTAAATGTAGTGAGCTGGCGTGCAAGGTGATGGGTATGGTCTGAGAGGTTATCTTGCCAGTTCCTATAGGCCGGCCGTCGAGTGCTGCCACTGCCATGTGTGGGGTACATGAAAGGAAAGGGAGACCGTGCTCAGTTACAAAGTCATAATCAATAAAGTGTCCGGACGCTCCTGAGTCCAAGAAGGCCTTAGTAGAAACATGTTGATCCGCCCATTCTAATTCAACATCCAAACTCATTGTAGTCACAACGGAAATGGCACTCACCCGGAAAGCTTGAGGTTTGCTGGGGCAAACGGGGCACGAGGATCGTAGATGACCAGCCTTTCCACAGTACAAGCACAGTCCATTGGTCAAACGTCTCTCGCGCTCCTCCGTGGAGATGCGTGTGGCACAAATCTGCATGGGTTCGACTGTAGAAAGCTGATCAGTGTTGACAGAAGTGGACGGAGTGCGCCGGGTGCGATGAGATCGCAAGAGATGGTCTGTGCGGATGGCCAATTCCATATACTAAGACAGATTTAAATCCTCCCCACGGCACGCAAGCTCAGTTTGTAGATCCTCGCGGAGGGCCCGGCGATACACAGTGAATACAGGATCGTTGTCCCAGCCCGTCTGAGCAGCAAGAGTGCGGAAAGTCAATGTGAATTCGGCAGCAGAGGAGGAACCTTGTTTGAGTGACAAAAGTTCGTTTTTTGCATCCTTGCCGTCGGCAGAATTGTCAAAAACTTTGCGGAACTGACGGAGGAAGCTTTGATACGAAGGGAAATTCATGCGGCCTCCCTCCCAGATAGCAGTTACCCAGTCGAGGGCCTTACCAGTTAGCAACGAGCAGATTAGCGAGACTTTAGCGTCATCATCAGGAAAACTAGCAGCCTGAGCTCTTATGTAAATATCGCATTGCAAAAGGAATCCTTTGCACTTGCCTGGAGCTCCGCTATATTTCTCCGGGAGGGCCAGACGCACCGGGCTAGAGTTGGCAGTGGCCGTCGGAGGAGGAGCCTGAGGAGGGGGCGGTGGAGCAGGCCGAGCCTGGGCGGTGGTAGCGGCGGTGAGGGCCTGAATGGAGCTGACTAAGTCTGCCATCGGCGATGTGAGCTATTCAAGTTGCTGACGGTGAGTGAGTAATTCAGAAGCCTCTCGGCTCACCTTATCTATGACTTGCTTCATGGTTGCTGGATCCTGCGTCGGCGAAGTTTCCTGTAAGGATTCATGTGAGGCGGTCGGATCCATTTGCAAGTTTAATAAATCCAAAGTCAAACAGGCAGTGAAGTCGAAATACCAAGTTAGACAAGGACAGGCAAAATCGTAATCAGTAAACAGGCAGAGATCGGGACAGGCGGCAGACAATCGGAAATCAAAACACAGGCAGAAAATCAAACACGAGTAATAGTAAACACAGGAAAATGCTCAGAGTCGATAGCTGGGGCTGGGTCGAAACTTCACGTCTGACTATGGCAAAAGCATGTCCTTAAATACTCTAAAGCAGTCCAGGAAGCGCGCGAGAAGCGCCGGGGTACGTAGGGCAAAAGGGTCCGGGTAGAAATGTTAGTACTCGGGGGAAGGTTCCCGCTGCTGCTCATTGGAAGGGACCTCAGAGGCGCGATCCGTGACAGTTTATCACTGGATAAGTTTCGGCGGACCGATTATACTGGAGCACCAACTACCGTTTCTAATGCTTGAAAGTAGGGATGCATCGATGCAGATCGATGCGCGTTTTGTCAGTAAAGCCGGTCCTGTAATCAGCGGTAAATGCCATCAGGTGCGTGATTTTACATTGAGCCGTATATACTACACACAGCCGTTGTTTACTGACGAGCTGCGCAAATCCACGCTGATAATGAACATGTTCTGTACAGCTCGTCTGTGAACAACGGCTGTGTGTAGTCACGCACGGCACAATATGGGTCTGTTGGACTTGGTTGAACAAAAATGAAAAATATTTTGCTGCTTAAGCTTATGTGTTCAGTTATTATTCAATGGTATACTAAAAACCCATATGAAAAAACTTACTTCTCACTGTTATCAGGTCAAATTTTTATATGCGATTAAAATGCGATAAATTTCGATTAATTAATTACAAAGCCTCTAATTAATTAGAATATTTTTTTTAATCGAGTCCCAGCCCTAATTTTTTTATACAATGTTATGTTGAATAAAAAAAAAAATTAAAACTTAATGTTTTGTTCATTAAGGAACTAAATAGCCACATATCTCATTTACAGTGACACAAATGGTGACCAAATCAATTCTAGACACACTAATTACGAGTGAAACAATTAATTGTATAAAAGTTTGATTTAAGGTTTGATATTTTTCTAAAACTGTTAGCCAAACCTGTTGGATCCACAGATAAGTCTCGCAATTGGAAGTTATAAAGTCAGAATTGTGAGATATAAACTTGCAGTTCTGAGAACATACCAGTCCTTTTCTGCTCAAAACTTTGTAGCTCACAATTGCAAGCTTATATCTCACAATTCTGGGAAAATAAGGCAGAATTGCAAATTTGTATCACAAAATTGTGAGGTATATAGTCAGAATTCTGAGATATAAAGTCACATGTAAAAACTCACAATTATGAGTTTATATCATGCAATTCTGAGATATTTTATTGTAATTGTGACTTTGTATCTCACAATTCTGACATTATAACTTGCAATTGCAAATTTACATCTTACAATTCTGAGAAAACAAGGAAGAATTGCGAGTTTGTCTCATGCAATTCTGAGAAAAAAAAGTTTTTTAGAATTGTGAGATAAAGTCGCAATGACCTTTTTTACTTTTTATGCATTGTTGGAAAAGGGTTTCCATAATATATACTTTAACTATAAAAGTATACTTTTGTATATATATCGTTTTTATGGATGTTAACATTCTTTCTTCAGGCCATAGATTTGCACACACCTCTGTTTGTATGTTTTCTAAACATGCCATTTCGCTTTTTTTTTAGATCCAGTGTGCTATACTGCTTGGTAGAAGAATTCAGATTTTTAAAATTATTTATAAAGTATCTATTGAATAGTGGAGTGTTTAATCAATGTGCTATATTAGTCATAAGCTAACAGCTAATAAGAAAATGTAACAGTAAACTCCTAACTGTAATAACATCAGAGTTAGTATTGTATTTTAGCTTAATTATTTTATTTCTGCATTTTACTTACTAAAATACAACTAAATTAACTAAAACACTCCCCCTCCATTTATATATATATATATATATATATATAACACAGACACACATATAACAATAAAAATGTCAAAAACATTTTAAAATTACTAAAACTAAAATGACAAATAAAAACTATAAAATAAGCTGTAAAATATATTTCAAAATATTAACAAAAACTAATATCACTGACACTATAGTAACGCTCGCATCACTGTAATGCCTATCACAGATTATTTCTAGATAAAAAACATGAGATAATATGCTGTAGTAGACCTCTATATATTATAAGTGTCTGTAAAAGAATGCAGTTCCTGTCATCCTGATTCAGGAATGCAGATGTGAAATATATATCCTGAAAGGGCATGTCCAGGCATGTGGAGCGAGAATCTTTGAGCTGTGCCCTGTGTGGTCACTTCCCTCAGGTTTAGGGCTCTGTTCATGGATATGGAACCCAGTCGGACCAGCCGTCCAGTTCTCATCCCTTGGAGGCTACAGATGGCGCGCAGGAAGAGGCCCGTTGGCTGAGGTCGGCAGGCCTGGTGCCAGAGTGATTTCATGCTTGGTTTCTCTCACAGCAGTGGAGCACAGTGTCTGCTGTCCCGCTCCTCACCAGCAGGGGGCACTCCAGCCCCAGATTTACACTCCTGCTTGCACTAAATGATGATAACAGGAGGGGAAGTTGTTTATGTGTGCATAGATATGAATTACAGAGAGCAAAACAAAGAGAGAGAAAAGGAAAAGAAAGAAATGGGATTAAAACAAAGCTGTTTGTAGTTTTAGAGCACGGAGGAAAGTAAAAAGCTCAGAAGTTTGGCGCAAAGGATCGCTTTACATGCACAAACCTCCAGAGACCAAGCTATTTTAACAGGACAGCATGCTGTGATGGGAAGTTGTGGAGGAGACGGCGCTGATCTGATCCGTTGAGGAAGCTTGGATGGATTAGTCCAATTTTTCAGACTGCTAACCCAACCATCATCCTCCTATGCTCATCAATCTTTCAGAATTCCCCCATATTCGGCAACGGCTCCCTCCTTTCACTCAAGCACTGCTCAGCCCAGTGAATCTGTGCTTTCTCTTCTGTTCACACTGTCAGCCCCAACCCAGACATTAAAGATAAATGGGCTCTTGGCCACCAATGGCATTGACTCTCTCAGAGTGGGTTTGAACTTTCACAGTTTCGTTTTTTTTTTTGTGGCCTGACACTTTTTGGAGTTCACTTATTGACCTGAAAGTAGAAAAGATGTAGTATTTTAAATGCTGGGATACACTTTTCTATCAATTTCCTTTTATTTGTTTGATTTTCCCAATCATGGAAATCTATAATATTTGAAGGATGATGGCCATTAGCTGTCCGTGATTTCACCAAGTACAAGATGTTTCTGGATCAACATTCTTGTTGATTCTGGAACAACATTTAAAATTAACCAAAGAGATTTGATGGATAATTTTTCAGGAAATATATGTTTTAGGCTTAAGATCATGGTTAAGTGCTTCTACATCTTGGTAAATCAGCTATCATCATATAAACCCATAAATGTATGCTAATTGGCCGATGACATCACAGGAACATGAACAGCCACACAATAGAGACTATCAGGAGCTGTGACGTCAGCAGAAATGAGAAAGAAAAAAAAAAGGTCTGTTTGCTTTCAGAACCCCTCATGCTTTTGGTAAGACACATTTTAGAATATACAGCTGTCAGCCCAACATATCAAATTCATGTGAGACTATTTAGCTGTGACACCAGCAAAACCAAGAAAATAATTGTCCATTCTGATTTTTGAGTCCGTTTTGCTTTGAGAGTCTTTTGAAAATGTTTGTTACATTTAGTTACTGGTTAAACAAAATCTAGAGTATATAAGCTACTGTTGAATAAATGCCAGAACAAGAAGTCAGCCAGCACAATATGTTAAATTTACTGTATGTGAGTGATCATTTTTGGAAAATCAGTTTGGTAATTCCACATTAAATTACCAGCAACATTTTCTATGCAGCCTGTATTTACAATACATTATAAGGGTATTCTTAAGGCATTATAATAAAAGCATAAGGCATTTTATAAAAAACATTATAATGTTTTATTGCATCTCATTAATAATCATAAAACAATTATAATGCATTATAATAATTACATATTTGTGATTATAACTTTAAAAGAGTTTGATTATTTATAACTCTTAAAAGAGTTTGATTTTCAATAAAAATCATGTAAAATCTACTTTGTTTTTAATGGACTATATCATATCTTGAAATTGATTGAAATTTATGGATCTGCACAGTACCATACGACATCTTGGGAGTGGTTAGGTGCTGAGTGTAATTTGAGTGTTTCCTGTGAGGCTAATATTGAGGCTAATGTGAGTGTGAATGAGAATGTTCACATACTTGCAAAGTATTCTATGCTTCAGTATGTCTGTTAAAAAAACATTAAGTGTTAGTTTTAGCATATATTTAGCAGACACACTACTTGTCACACCACAGGCTGTCGAGCAGAGGGAAACAGAGTGCACAAGGCCTTTTACAACTTCCTTGTGATTTCCTGCTCAGGCCACAAGAGGGCACTCCAGCACCCCACAAACTCTGTGTGTGTTTGTCTCTGTGTATATGCCCGGACTCATTCCATGAACTCATGTCTCCTCCCACTCGTCTGTTGTCAAGGTGTTTGATTGTTTGCTCCACCCCTGTGACCTACTTTCACCTGTATAAATACCAGTCTGTTTGTTTGTCTTGCACGGTCCATTAGCACTGTCAACCTGTCGTTTTGCCACTCCGTGTTTCCTTGTTCCCTTGTTTCTTTGTTGATCTGGATTGTTTTATTGTGTACCGACCCACGCCTGGACTTCGACCATTCTTGTGTTTTGCCTCCACCACTCCTGACTGCTGGTATCGACCTTAAGCCTGTCTGTTCTGCTCTGTGTGAAAAAAATAACAGCCTGCAAATGAACCCGCACGTCTCCTTGCCTTGCTCTCGTGACACACACACACAACTACCTACACACTAGGCTCACTGCAATCCATTAACGTGTGGACAATTTGGACAAATTAGCAAATTTTCTACACTGAAACAAATGGTGTTCAACTGGTGTCTGCAGAATTATAAATTACATTAATGTGCAGGGATTCAAAGTAATGTTGTACTTTCTATTAATATGTCATAATTTGTGTGTTTGAAAGGGAACAGCGCATGCATTTATTGATTTTTTGCTCGAGTCAATCCTGTTCGGTTCATTTGAATTTTGAGACTCACTTTCCATGGTTTTTAGCGTTGGCAAAACACACACAAACGTTCACTGAAAAGCAAGACAGGCAGCTAACACTAGGCCGTACAGTCTCTAGAGGTTCCGCTGGTGGCTGCACGGTTTCCAGGACAATCAGTGTGCGCCATCGAACCCTTGCCTTACCCTGTCACAGCCAGGAGAGCCATGGTACATTCAGTCCTTTCCCACAGAATCCAGTCCTGTTCCAGAGTCATGGCCAAGAGAGCCATTCCCCAGTCTAGTTCCTGAGTCACAGCTAGGAAAGCCTTTCCCCAGTCCAGTTCCCGAGTCACGGCCTGGAGAGCTGTGTTCTTGTCCTGTTTCAGAGTCGCAGCCCAAAGTGTCCTGCCCAATTTCAGCCACGGAGGCCGTCCTCAATCTCTTGTCCTGTCTTGCCCCTGCCATGAAGGCTGTCCAGAAACTTTCGGCCTGTCCTGATTCTATTACGGTGAGCATTTAGGCCCACACAATCTGTTCAGTCCTGGTCGAGGAGGACGCCCTGACCACGCTCATAGCCATGTCTGCCCTGCCCCAGAGGGTCTCAATCCCACCTGGGATCCTGGATGACCTAGCAGCAAGTACTTGTCTCGGCCTCAAAGGCCATTACTAACCTATCTATGCTCTTTGTTTAAGTCCTGATTGGCCTCTGCCGCCTGTTCTGCCCTGGAGGGTGCCTTTACCGCCTGCTCTGCATAGGTAATTGTGTGTGCATCTATTAATCCAGGGGTGTCAAACTCAGTTCCCAGAGGGCCGGAGCCCTGCAGAGTTTAGTTCCAACCCTGCTACAACACACAATATGCAGTTTTGAAGGACTTGATTAGTTGGATCAGGTGTGTTTAATTAGGGTTGCATCTAAACTCTGCAGGGCTCCGGCCCTCCAGGAATTGAGTTTGACACCCCTGACCTATAAGAATAGAGTTTTGCATCTCTAATCTCGCCTTTTTACTTGCAGATCAATTCTCAGAGGAAGGTGATGAATCTCTTGGAGGATCACCCCGAAAAATGATCACAAGCAAAAGTAAAGACTGTTTTCATGTTCCTTTTGATATTTTATTTATTATGAGCTTTATTAAATCATTATCTTTCATGCAGATGAGTCACTGAACTTTGGTATCCAGACACTAGAGGAGATCCGATTGAGGAAAGCACTCATGGCGAGTTTGAAGAAATCTGGTAAATGAACCCTCAGCACTATTTTGTTTGGGAACGTTTTGTTGTTAAGGCATATGAAAAAGCATTTTATTATTTCCCTTTCGTTTGTTTGCAGGGCAGTCCACCATGCAAGGCTCAGCCCAAAACAAAGGAACTGCTACTGAAAAGGAAAACATTCAATCTCTGTTACGTCTGGAAGTTAACAATGCCAGCATTGGTGAGTGGTCCATAAGGTTTTAAAACTTCAGTTTCTCTGCAGTATCGTTCCATTAAATAATAAAGCCTTTTTATAATCGTTTGCAGATTCATCTGTTAATGAAATTGGAAAAATAAAAATTGCAGACAGACTTGGGAAAAGAACTTTGCCCAGAGGTAAGATTATAAAAATTGTTTTCGTAACATTTATTTATCTGCGGTGCCTATTTACAAGATCTGACAGATGATGTTGTTGTTTAATTAAAGATGCTCCTGTGGAGGAAGGCCTACCTTTAAAACGATGCCTTGCTGAACGTCTCGGTGGAATTGTTGAATCCTCCACAGATGTGCTACCACAGAAAGGTGAGAGATTTGTTTTTGTAGCAGTTGTAGTGTGGTGTACATCTATAGTGCGGGTATCTTTTTCATAATTTTTTGTTATGATCTCTTTATAGCTCAGAAACCAGTGCGTGAAAGACTTGGGTTGACTGCCACCCCATCTAGCACCGACAGCGAGCCGAAATCGTCTGGAGATATCCGAATAAAAACCCTGGAGGAGATTCGGCAAGAGAAGGCAGCCAAAAACCTCAACACAAGTAAAGCTGTCCTTGTTGTGAAGGAATTGGTGCCGAAGGAGCTGAGCCCATCCAAGAAAAATGTTAAACCTTCTGGCGGACCTTCAGTTAAGACCTTCTCAGAAATCCTTCACGAAAAGAAAAAAATGCAGGAAAAAAAAGCCCAGGAAGTGAGCACAACAGCCAAAACCCCAGAGGGGAATGAAGGACCTTCCGCTGCCGGATCTGGGGTCAAGGCTCCTGTGGCAGCTGGGGAGGTACGAGTAAAAACACTGGAGGAGATACGCAGGGAAAAGGCAGCCCGGATGCAGCTTCAAGAGACCACAGATGATAAGACCCCAACCTCAACTGAAGCAGAGTCAAGTGGACCTCTGAAGAGGCGCATGTTACGCATTAATAAAAGCTCATGTAAGCAGACACATTCATGTTTACCTTGTTTGAATAGTTTCCTCATGCCCAAAGAAGTGTGTTCACATAGCTGTATTCTTTCCAGCATCTGCATGCACTGTGGCTCAGACAAAACCAGATGATAAGAAACCAGAACCTGCAATAGAGGTAAGATACAAATGAAACACAAGACAACAGACATGGATAAATACTATTGTTTCATGAATATTTATAGTATGCTCTGTCCAACTTGCAGGCAAATGGAAAAGGTAAACCCACCAGTGAGACCGTTAAAGTAAAAACATTTGAAGAAATCATGCGAGAGAAGAGACTCCGGAAGCTGCAGGAGGAGCAAGTCACCTCCACCAACCAGAAAGAGGCAGTGCTGTCTGCACCTGCTGCCTCACCGCCAGCCTCTGAAGCCTCTGCCCAACCACAAACCACAGGGAGACAGAGGATTGCTCTCAAACACAAGAGCTCTCCGCTCCGTGCTGCCTCAGAAGTGCCCCAGAAAAGCTCCCCCGAGCGCTCTGAATACGGGACTTCATCGATGAACACACTTACTCAAACAAATACACCAAAGCCCTCAACCTCTCCTGTGATACCAGTCCAGCTAGCTGAGGGAACTATTCAAACAGAGACCAAGGGTATGAGTATAACATTAATTGATGCTCATATTCAATCTCTCTTTGTCTGTTCGTTTAACACGGTTTCTACACAGTAACTCATTCTACATAATTGAACTGTTTACAATAGTACTAACATCTGTTATTAAAAATGGGTTAGTCAAATGGCATACTCAATCCATTGTGTTTGCATGCATTTCAGTGAAACCCAAGGTGAATGTAAAGCCATCAGTAATGAAGCCGGCAGCCCAGTCTACCCTAAAAAGGAAAGCGGGGAAAGTTCACTCTGCTGTTGCTGAAGTGAAACCTCTTAACACTGCCTGCCAAACACCTTCCTCGCTGGTTATTCCCAACAAGCACCTCAGGGTAAGTGTTTATTTATTATATTCAATAAAGGTGCTGCGTAAGTCTGGTGCATCACTGTATTATACAGTTTAACTGACTTGTTTGTTTTTTTACACTTTTAGATGGAGTCACCAACCTCTCCTGATGTTCAGTCCAACACTCAGGTGACTTCCAACACCGTGGATATTCAGATGGTGCCTGTGAGCTGCGTTGAGCCCGCCAGTACTACATCACCTGAAATTGTTGCAGTCCCTCAAAGGTATAGATATTGTTCTCTCGTGTTTTAGTCATAATGCTTTTTCTAAATAATATATTGTGTGTGTGTGCATGTAGGGGTATTAACAGTACACAAACATGATGAATCGGTACATACCTCGATTTTGACGTCACTGTTTGATTGGGTTGGGTATCGGTTGGGCTGGCAAGTCAAAACTTTTAAAATGGTTCCGGTGCCTGAACTGATACTTATAAAAAAAAAAATAATAAACATTTCCCCAAAAAGGATGCATTAACCATTAGCAGTATAAACACATGATTTCTGTGGTATTCATACGGCATACCAGAGGGTGCTCTCACACAGAAAAGCCATGTATCCAGAGGAGCAGAACTTGTAGCAGATTAACTGAGTAAACAGAAGATATAACATTTTGAATGATACGACAAGGACAAACACTGGAATTCAACAATGTATAGATTTTCCCTGTTATTCAGGTCCTTTTTATTTTTTTACAATCTGCTATGGAACAAATTTTCTACCTCATTCTGTGGCAAAAAGCTGACAATAAGATCAAAAAAGGAAGTGTTTGACTGGTATTGTGGAGTAAAACGGTTATAATGACCTCTTTTGTGGGATGGCGGGTTTAAAAATGTGAAAATAATGGAAGTTTAGCCTTAGACACTTTAATAAGAATGTTCTTCTTATCTAGTTAACAGAATGTTATCTTCTGCTGTGTAATTACTGCTTTTACAGGCTCCTCAAATGCTCTTATGTCTCAAGTAGTGTGTTTTTTGTTTGTTTAGTTTTTTTTAAGTCGGAATTTGAAAACCGCATGCACACTCGTGATACTTTTAGGTTTTTCGTTCAAGCATGGCACCGAAATCCGCATTCTGATTCGGTTCATGGCATACTAAATTACTTGGGAACCAGTGCCAAACTGGTACCGGATTTTAGAACTCAACCCTAGTTTTGGTACTGCAGTACAAATTTTGTATTGTATTGTTTGATTTTATAAAACAATGGTAAATACATTCAATTATGGTTACATAAAAAATCTTCCTCATCTCCTGCAGTAAATTATAGGGAACCCTTTTATGGCAATATAATTAACAGAGCCCGAACTTTTCATTTTTAACTTTATTAGACAGACATTTTCTGTACAAATGTGTACCATTACACCACTTACATGTACATATATTTCTGTTGTTCTATATGTATGTTTGTGTATATGTGTGTGTGTGTAATTACATAAACAATGACTTTGTTTTAATGTATTATTGTTTTTTGTTTTCCATTTTAGCCCTGTGGTCAAAACACCCAGCATGCGTGTTCGGCGGTCCAGCACCACTACTGGTCGTACTCCTGTTGTTACCAGTTCATCAGTGGACGACTTTGAAGACCTATTAGATGAATTTACTGATGATCGCCTTGAGGATGACTTAGAATTGGATTCGGGCAAGGGAGAGGACGACCTCCTTTTAGAACTCTCAGAAATGATTGACAGTTAAACGAGAAATGTCATGCGTTTTCTTACAAAAACACTGCCGCTGTGAATTTGAAGGGACTGCGACACCATTTAATCCACGGCATTTTAAATTAAGACTTTTATTTTCATGCTCTAATAGATTTGTTTTAATATTTCTTTTAGATTTTTTTCCTTGTCAATGTATCTTCACCAAATAGTGCTTGAGAAACACCAGTTGTGGTGTCCAGGTCTTGTCCTCTTGTTTCTTTCAGTTGACTTCTTAAAGCTGTCAAAAAAGAGGAAAAATCTTATTTAGCTGTTGCATATTAACAAGCCATTGTAAGGCGGCCTCAGGTATCATGATTGTGTTGAAAGTTGTGTTATAGCACTATCACTCATGTATTACAAAGACAGGAAGTTTTCAGTTGTGTACTGTGTATGCCGAAAAATTGCTTTTATGAAAGAGGCACATCAAGGCCACACCTTTCTTAGTTTTCTTTTGGAGTCACATGTATTTATGATCCATTAAATGTTCTTTGGACATCATTATCAACTTCGTTTTAACAGGTCATTTTTCTCACCTTTGATTTAGTTTAGGCAAAACATTTTATGGTCCTATTGTTTAATGATCTGACAGATAGCTGAAGGTCATGGCTCGCCTTTCTTGATTTCTGTATAAATTCTGCAACAGATGTTATGCTGCATGAAAATCCCTTGGGGACCAGCCCGCACATTTTCACTTTGTGAAATTTAATATCAAATTAATTTAGCAGTGAAGTTTCTTCTCAGACTTCTGAATGAAACGTAAATACGAAGCAATGTTCTCAGGGAAAATACTTCAGCTTTGGTCAACTCTGCTTACCCTATTATGTATTCTTTTCTTTAGAAATATCTTGACCGTCTGTGTCTTCTTCCTTATTATTCACCTTAATTGAGTGACGTCATGCATTAAGGGACTGGGATGTGAAAGTGTACTGTGACATCTGCCTTCAGTTGAGTTGCACCTCTTCAAAACCACCTTTGTAAATAAAATGTCTTTATGAGAAAACTTTGTTTCAGTTTTTAACAGGTTTATTAAGCAAGCTTGTAAATGCTTGTGGTAACAAGTATTTAAGAACAGTTAACAATTTTGGGTGTTTGTGATGCAACATTAGTTTTAGCTGCCGTTTTTGAGTCCAATTATAAATATTTTTTAAAAACCGACCAACGCAGGGATTGCCTATGTATTGTTTAAAATAACCTCTAAAAGTGTGCAGCAATTAAATATGAGGAGGTTTCCCGCCCAGCCATCTAAACCAAAGAAACAGAAATCTGAGGTTAAGGTTAAGACTAGTCTTAATAGGTTATGACTAGTCTTAAAAGTTAGCCAGCTAAATTGTTCTTTAGGACTGGTCACAGTTTTTTAAAATTCAATTACATAAAAATGTATATTAGTCTAAGATAGATACAAAAAATAAAACGGATTACTCTTGGCTAACCGTAAGTTGGTCTAGCTCTTAAGACACTAAATTTATGCTACTGGCCCCTGCTTTCCCCGTCATGGACTTTCACTGTGTCTTAGGTTTGGTCTAGTCCAGAATTTAATGGGCTGATTTTCTGGAGGAAGAATATAGCTACTTTAGGACTAAATTAAAGCTTAAATTTACCAGGAAGAAGGTTTAATTTAAGATTAACGTCAGTTTTTATATGTCAAAATTATAGGCACCCCCTTGGTAGATATGAACAAGAAAGCCTGTGAAAATATATGTACTGTTAACTATTTTGATTATTTCTTTAAAAAAGAAACCTAACCTAAAATTGAAAGTGAAGGGAAATCTCGTTTTAGTGTTTTTCTTTAATACAAATTAGCCATAATTAATAGCACCCTTTTATTCAGTACCTTCTGCAACTTTTGCTAGTTTAACAGCTATGAGTCTTCTGTCAAGAGATCGAGGACCATTCCTTTATACAGGATCTCTCCAGATTTCCAGGTCTATTTTGATACTGGCTCCTCTTTAGTTTTCTAGAGGGTTCAGGTCAGAGAACTGGGATGGCAGTGTTAAAGCCTTTATTTTTGTTCAGTGATTCATTCTGTGTTGCCCAGTAATGGCCATTATAAGGCTTTCTGACCCGAAGACTCAAATATTTTCTGTAATTGTCCAGTTGTGATCCCTGGAGAGTGTTTGGTTACTCAAATGATCCTCCTCACATTGCATTAGGACAATATAGACAGACAATAGGCAGATTTGTAACATTTCCTGTTGACTGAAGCTAATGGAAATGTTTAATGTTTTAGCTTGTTTCTTTTCTTTTTTTTTTACTTTTTTTATTTTGTGCTATTGTGTTCATATTTCGTGGAGCTCAAAAATCTGAACTATATTTTTATTTTTTTCATTGTGATGAATAATAAAGGGGATTTGGCCTTTTCGTTCCTCATACTTATATTTATTAATTAAAGTATTTATTTATATTGCATATTATATACATATTTATTAATGTTATATTAAATATGGTTACAAATAAAAGTAAAAAAGTAAGCAAGAATAGGAATATACTGTAGATCTCCAAACATTTTATTCATAAAAATTCTAGAAGTACAAATCAACTTGGTCAATGTGTATTACAGGAAAAATATAATATGATTTTGTTGCAAAGTTTTTGTAGCTTGATGCTAATAAGATACAATCTTGTTTTTCTCCTAATAAGTTGTGTTTTCTTGTCTAACATTATGAAGTCAGGGTAAAGTATTTCAAATTTGGGATAAAATGTCTATGTCTTCATAGTTCTCTCAGCTGGTAAAGGAAGTGTTGCTCTGTATCTATTACTTGATGGGTACTAAACAGTGTTTAAAACGGCTGCTTTTTGTAATAATAATAATAAAAAAGCTGATTGCAATCATTTATGCAAGAATTTCTTACAAAGAGATTCCTAGGCATTCCTTTTTCTATATTCGACACAAGATGTTTACTTTGCTAGCTTTAAAAAAGTATTTTGTTCATTAACATTTCTTGTTTGTTTCTTTGTTTTAGTTGTTGTTTGCAAGCTTTTTTCAGCTGCTATTGTTTTCATTGTTTGCTTCTGTGTTTCAAATGTAGGCAAAGCTTTTCTTGATTCATTTTGTGTTTTATAGGCCACCTCTGTCATGCTAATCGGATTAGCATAGTTGGTTTTAAATTAGTTGAATTTATTTTAGTTCAGGAGTTAGTAACCTGTACTTAATCTGCTTCAGAAAGTCGTTTTTAAACAAAGTGTCTTAATTAAAACCCTGTCTGGGAAACGTTGTATGTTTTTCTTAGACCTTAATAAATATATAACAACAATAGAAAATATAAACAACAATTACAGTTCAAGAAAATTTAAATTCAGAAACGTAAAATATGCGAATACTCTAATTTAAAAAACAACAACTTTGTTTGGCCATGATTTTGATGCTTTATCATCACTGATGTTATAAAAATTATTTTTTATGATTCATTTCCAAAGAGAAGAGCAATTAAACCCCAAGCCAGCAGGGGGCGGTAAACATGTAACACTTGTATTATTATGACATCCTAACCGAAAAACACACAGGAAAAAGACAACTGCGTATTACTGCGACCGAAAACTGCAACACAAACGCTCGTCCTCTGCTGTTGTCATTCTTCCTCACAAATAGACTACCATAAACCGAGGATTAAGGCTTTTATAAGCCTTGGAAGTCTCCTCAAGTTCTGATTCAATAGCTGGGATGCATAATTTCCCTCTAAATTTTAGCTTGTTTAATGGCAGGTATTGGAAATTTCACAGTAAAAAGGAAGAGATATTTATTAGACATAGAAGTCCATTAAGCAACCGAAGAAGATTATTTACGCGGTCGTAAGAATCTGCAGGGGAGGCTTATTATTGTTATTTTTTACGTTTGTGTGTAATATAGTCCGTTTGTTTTAAAGGGGCTTCTGTAGGAGACATCGAGGTTAGTGTTTATTTGGTTATAACCAAGTACTGGCTAGTTGTTATTACTGATATATTTCTTTTTGAGCCGTGTATTCTCCAAACTAACGTGCTAAACATTGTTTTGGTTTGGTGTAACGGCGGAATAACTGGCCGATGGTTGTTTATCAAAGAAACTGACATCTAGTGGCGCTAAAGAGTCATTGCAAATCTGTCAGTATACATAATAAAGTTAAATAAACCATGAAGCTCCTGGAAAACTCGAGTTTTGAGGCCATAAACAGTCTGCTCACTATTGAAACGGGAGACTGCAAGATAATTGGACGGTAAGTGCTCACTCCTTGGTTTTATTAACATTTTTAAACGTCTGAACACATAAAGAGGAGCTGAGAAACTGGTTATTCACACCGTTTAGGAGTGTTTTTTGAAGCATTTTTTCTGATGACGCTACTGTGATGTTTCTGTAGTATTGAGAGCTACTCCTGTAAGATGGCAGGTGACGACAAGCAGATGTTTAAGCAGTTTTGTCAGGAGGGTCAGCCGCATGTGCTAGAGGCTCTGTCTCCTCCGCAGAGCTCAGGAATCAGCCCCAACAAGTAAGTCAAAGATTGAGGAAGCTCTTCACTTATGCGCAATACAGTACACGTTTTCCAGAAAGTCATTGCATATTCACTTAAATTGACTAACTTTCAGACTGAGTCAGAGTTTGGATGAAGGGGAGGGTCCTCTCTCGGACAAGTGCAGCAGAAAGACGCTCTTTTACCTGATCGCCACGCTCAATGAATCCTTCCGGCCGGACTACGACTTCAGTCGCACTAAAGGCCACGATTTCAGCAAGGAGCCAAGTGTTAATTGGGTAATTTTCTTTCAGTTTCTGAAACGACAGATGCAATCGTTCTTGTATAAATAGAATGGGAAAATGTTGTTAAACATACTGGATGATTCCCACAGGTGTTTAATGCAGTGAACAGCAGTTTGTCTGCTGCGGCGGGTGAGGCGTACAGTCACCTACAGCCTCAGTTATGGGAGGCTTTAGACAAGGAGATCAGCCTTGCTGAATGTGACATATACAGGTAGTTATTCTGCTTTTTATATCCGTGTTCAAGTATTGAAAGATTGATGAGTGCTGTTGAACAGTGTTTGTTTGAATGATACAGCACTACAGTTATTAAGCAAGCTCTGGTTGCATTCTGTGACAGCTATAATCCAGATCTGGATTCCGACCCTTATGGGGAAGAAGGCAACCTGTGGTCCTTCAACTACTTCTTTTATAACAAAAGACTGAAGAGGATTGTGTTCTTCACATGCCGCTCTGTCAGGTGAGAATCTCTGTGTAGGGAGAATGCAATTCAGTATCAAAATATAAGTTATCTTTGCAATGACTTTATTACTGATTGTGTGTTATGTTATGTGGGGGTGGAAGAACACATGCCACATGGACATGTTTAGATGATGCACAAAAGAACATTATTAAAGAATCCTGGAAAAATCGACTAACAAATACACTGCATAACGCTACTGTTTTTTAACATAGCTAATAATTAAAAAGAGACTTTAGCACCAAATTGGTGTATTGGAAAAGTTTCTGAAAGATTTGTCAGTTTTGCCATACATTTAAAAAAAAAAAACAGTTATTTTATATAAATGTATATTGCTTTAGTGAACATAACTGACTTGCAAAATCCAAAGAATCCCACTGGCCTTTTAAATGGAATTTTATTCTGGTCCAGCGTTGGGAATTTTTATTATTATTCTTTTTTTAATCCATTGAGCTCTGAGTTTTTGTGTTTTGTGATCATTCAGTCTTTTCATGGCCCCGCGAGACTCTGGCATCGGCACTGAACTGGATCTGGAGTTAGATGAGGGCAGCTATGAGGAAGAGGAAGAGGGCAACATGGATGAAGAGAGGTGAGGAACTGCATCTTTAATTATTTCTTATCACTTCTCTAGGAAGTATTGCATCATGAACACCCACGACTGTTGCGTTATCATTATTCAGATTTGACAGAAAAATGACAGTAAATAAATCATGTGGTTTCGGTGTATTTGCTAGTGAAGAGCCAACAGCTAAAAGTAACACTGCAAACAATATTATTCTGATATCACCAGACTGACAAGCAGCAGCTTGTGTTCGTTGAAGTCAGTAATGGTTTGATGGTTCTTTCCACAGGTATGGTGCACTGTGTGCCTGAGGAAGCCCTCCTCATTGTCATCTGAAGCCAGCATCTCTTGCCTGAGTTTTAATTGCCTGTTATTCTTTTGTTTCTTAATCCATTTTATATATTGTTGGTCATGTTGTAATCCAGAAAGCTATTCACTGCACTTTTAACATTTACCTTTACTTTTCTGTCTACTTTCCATTCCTCTGAATTCCACTGGAGGGTACATCTGTCATATGTATTATTTTTACTTCTTCTTTTTTTTTTCTATTTCCAAATGGTCGTCTTATTTGTA
This sequence comes from Enteromius thamalakanensis, assembly GCA_032357475.1. NCBI lineage: Eukaryota > Metazoa > Chordata > Actinopteri > Cypriniformes > Cyprinidae > Enteromius > Enteromius thamalakanensis. The sequence continues at coordinate 15,648,980 of JAUCMT010000013.1, forward strand.
TCCGAGTGCACGTGAATAAGGTTTATTCTACCTATCTGTTTTTTTTTTTTTAATTATAAAATTTTTTGTTGTAACCCAAACCTCATTTATTTATGCAACAGTATTTCCACTAGGTGGCATCATTTAACATCCTTGTCTTCTGTCTCTGATTAGCCATTACTGCTTTATTTATTTTATTGTTTTGGAGCTTATTTTATGTTTTAAGGCATTTTAAGTTTAATTGAATAGAGTATATGTCATAGTTCACATTTATTTTGAGTTTTCATGTTTCTGAGGTCTATATATGCTTGTTAGCTGTTGTTAGCCCCCTGAATTTATTTTCATTTTTCATATCATTTTTGTTTTTTAGGATTTAATGTATTTTACTGCAACTTTCGGGCCTCAGGAAAAGAATAGATTTAAACAGATAAACATCACCCAGTAGATTCATTGGTGTCTTTGACATATGTATCAAACTTCTTTTTTAGTTGCGCCCCTAAGGCTAATAAATATATGAAAGGAAACCCATGAATGGTCTCTAACATTTAGTTTTTATTTGTTGTTTCTGGTTTTTATTTGAATTGCGTAACATTTATGAGGTGTTCAACGTGAAAACATTGCAGTTCCGCTTTCTTCCATGAAGACCTGTTTGTGGTGACTTATTTTTCATTATCTGACAACTGATTTGACTCTTGATATTGTTTGCTGATGTGTTTATAGCTGTAGAGCTAACATGGTTCTGTGAATATTGATCATCTATAAACTTCAACGAATTGATCTGGTCAGATTCAGTGCTGTTGCTTAGTCTTTCTACTGTGGCTTGAATAAATAACACTCATGACGATTCCTATATAGTTCATATTGTCCGCTGTTATAGTGCGTGTTGGAGGGCCTCTTGAAGATCTGGCCATATGTGGTGAAGTTGCAATCTTACTGAATTCCTCTTCTGTTTTAGATTTGACTGACCCATCTATGTTTGTAATTTCCAGCACTTTGATGTATCACAGCGTTGCACCAGTATAAAAACAGGATACTTTTGCTATTAATTTCATGGGTTATTTCTACAAATGCTTCTTGTAATAGTCCCCAAAAAAAATTAAGGATGAGATGCATTGGATGCAGATTTATGCATTAATGATACATTAACATTTCCTTCTTGGCAGCTTAGCACATTTTTATGAGTATTCTTTTAAAGAGCATTTTTGTTATTTTTCAAAATGCTGTGTCAAATAAATATTACTGACTTAATGTACACTGATTGCAATTTGTATTATTACAAAGCCTTTACAAAATTACAAAAAAAGCTGCTTTTTGTACTAAATGTGACTTTTAATATCAGTAATAAGGCCAGATTTCCTAATGAATCATTAAGAAGCAACAACAGTCTTGATTTTTTTAATTTTATTTGTACTGGCAACAACAAAATACTTGTTTGTAGGTACGTCAACCCTTGAAACAACAACAAATGTAGTGTCCACTTCTCGCTAGTTACAAAAAGATATCTACAAAATGACAGGTACTTTAACAAAAAAGGGTGAAAGCATTGCATGCAGGTATCACAAACGAAAACGTATGTGAAGCCTTTGTTTCGCTTGACAGGCACACCTCTAAACCATTATATGGATGCTTCCTGTGGTGCATTTTTTGCCCCACATCCCTTCAGGGCTAAACCTGCTCTACAGCACGAATACATAGTTTAACAGATGGAAAGACATTTACAAAAGAGACTCGCAGAAAACACAGAACCCTTTTGAATTCTTCACATGAAAAGGAAACATGAGCACTCGTGCTGACCCGTTGCAGATACACACGCTCAGACTGGGGGGAGGAAAAACTCAAATCTTTGGTACTTCCAACAAGTCCGACAACAACATTGGCTGTTTTACTGGGGAAAAAAAGGCACTTTAAATAGTCAAATCTGTATTTTCCACTGCAAAAATATGTAAACCGTACATAAAGGCACAAAGTGTGCATCAAGTATACCAGGAATTAAGTTAGAGGTACTTTAATTTACACAACATGGGTGTACAATGGGAAATCCATGCACTGATTAGACAATACTGATGTTAAAATCGTGTGCACCAGCCTCGTGACTTTCTTTCAGTAACGAAGCTGTGTACTAACGTCTGCTGGAAAAGCAGCATCCTTTGTCATTTTCTTGGAGAGATCAACACAAATGGATATCTTCAGAGGTAAGAAATACAGTTACTTCTGTCTGTAAAGACTACAAGGTGAGTCTCTGGCCCATCCCCAACAACTCAGCAGTTCTGGGTGAAAAAAACAGTACTGTTATAGTTTCTGGAATCTCTTCCAGCTTATGCCCTTGAACTCTGCATACCTTATGAGGCAATCTTACTTCCTCCACAGAGTCCAATGCCCCTGATTGCGGGTAAACAGAATGAAGCAGCTCATTAACAATCTTCATTCTCATTTGGTTCAAAATCAGGCACCACCTGATCTGTCGAGTGTCTGGTGCTGGAGTGCTGGTTGAGGGAAATGTTGTTGTTACAGTGGAGCCATGGGTGGAGGAGTATATCTCCAGCCTCGAGCCTCTCTGAGGGAGACTTTCTCAGCATGCAACACACCAGTGACTTAGCCCTAGGTGAAAGAGTCTCCGGGATGGTGAACGCACCCCTGCGAATTTTGCTGAACAGTGCTGTGGGTTCCACGTCCTGAAATGGGTAACGTCCTACTAGCATGGTGTAGAGAACAACGCCAAGGCTCCATACGTCGGCAGCCTTCCCTGAGTATGAGTGCCGTGAGTTTAAGATCTCCGGGCCGACGTAGGCCGGGCAACCATGTTTGTCCGTCAGCGAATCGTCGTTCCCGTTGAGAAGACACGAGTCCTCCAGGTTTTGCAAGACTAACTTTGTTCTGAGGAAACAAGAGAACATCTATCAGTCACCTGATAAAAAAATATTTGCTAGGTTAGCAAGACAAGGTAACACTTATGCGAATCTTGCACGTTGTAATTAGTATGGACCTAATATTTTGTATACTTTTATTTTTTTTTAAATTCTATATTTTAACTTTTTTATTATTTACCTATTTATATTAATCTATAATTCATTTATACATTATTTAATGCAGTAGTTCAAATAAAAGTTTTTATGCTATATATTTAAATTTAACAACACCTTTATGGAGTAATGTTGTTTTATCTAAACAATCACAATAAAAATAACTAAAATATTTAACTTCTATACTGTTTAAATAAAAACAATTTAAAAAACTACAATTAAATTTACAACAATAAAAAAGGATTTTAATTTTAAAATTAACTTTAACAATGTTATCAAATTATCAATGCTTTTATAAAAAAATATAACATTTAATTAGCATTACACAACAACTAGGTAATTGAAAAAAAAATTAAATAGGGAAATTTGAGTTTTTGTGGTAATATTTGCTGGCATTAATTACCATGCATCCCTAATATCACGTGCATTTAAGAGCAATTAAAGAATAAAATGGATTTACTGACCTCTGTGGATCAGTGAACACGAACTTGCGCAGTTTAAGGTCTCTTAAAATAACCCCGTTCTCATGACAGTGTGCGACCGCGGCTGCCATCTGGCCAAACAGGCGCACTGCCTCATCCTCCTGCAGCCTCTTGCAGGTGCGCACGTATGAGTGCATGTCTCCATAGTTACGCTCGAAGAATATGTACACGTTGGCCTCCCCGAGCACCACCTCTGAGATCTTGCAGATGTTGCTGTGTGGAAGCAGACGTGTGTAGGGTGCGATGAACTCGTGATACTTCTTAATGGAAAACACCTGGTGACAACATTAAAAAAACATGATTATTGCTCTCTGACACATTGACTTTTATTAATAGAAACTATTTTAAATACAGTATAATGATGCATCTATAGTCACCTTGCATGTGTACTCCTGTTCTGTGACCTGATGAACAGCTCTGAATGTCTGAGCTCCTTCTGTGGCCTCCAGCAGGATGTAGGGCCCAATACGTGAGACGTGGTGCTTCTCTGACCCTGGCTGGTCAAGGCTCTGGGACAGGGGGCGAAGGCAGGGTGCGAGACCCGGGGATGGAGGTTGGCTGAGTCTGCGGCGCTTGCATTTGAAGTTATCATTGTTGTGAGAGTCCTCAAAGTCTACTCGCTTCAGTCGCAGTGGAGGTGTAGGAGTTGACAGGTTCATACTCATCTGTGACAAAAACAAGACTGGGTAAGTTCACGACCTTGCGACAGCATGACTTTAAGTACCATACAGGCTGACTGGATGGAGAATGAAGAGTCTATGCACAAAGGTGAAAAGGAAAATTGAGCGCATTATTGCGCCACACTTCAACACACAGTAACCGCGGGATAATATCTCACTGAATTACTAACTCAACAAGTATGGGAGGTTCGTTAACATTGTGTAATGTAAGGAGGTGATTTTAAAACTGTTGAATGACTATGTGATGAGCAGGGCTGCTCGATCACACTGACTCAAGTTCTTTTCGAAATGTTCGGCGCCTGTGAGTCATAGTGTTTAAGTTATTACACATTCAAGCGTACGTCATACAATGACGTAGCCTACTTTCTTCCACTTCGCCCATTTAAGCTAACTTGTTCTATTAAAACTGTTTTTTGTTTAGAAAGCTATTTTTTAAAACATTTTCGTGTGTGAGGTTTCGGAACTCGACCCAGGTCACGTCGGACTCGAACCCAAATTACTCCGAGCTAGCGGTTTTTAGTATAAAAGTAAAGCACTGCGCCAAAGTCCTTTGCTGGATAAACGTTTTAAGTACTGTGCTCAAAATATTCAATAGATAGGATGTGAAATCCGAGTTGACAAGGTTTAAACAACAACATGCGCTGCATCACTTTCCGCGTAAAGTTTAACCACAAAGTGTGTCTCAATAATCGTTTAAATGAGAAAGTTGATCAATAATTGAAGTAATCTTAAGGACTCTTGGTTGGATGCACTAAACAGTGATTCTAGAGGTTAATGTGACGCTTAAAGGTTTACAGGACTTACCTCGCTGCTCAGACAAAGGACCCGCTCCTCTCCAAAACAGAACAATGAAAACTACAGGCGCACTTAGTTGTGTCTACTTGTCAGAGAACATTTCCACCGGGGAAAAACAAATAGTATTATGAAATGAGAACTGGAAAACTATCAGCTGTGGTTTAGTTCTCGGCATAAGAAATTAAATGTAGTCTCCAATGAATGCAGAATAAATATGAGTCAGTTTGAAAGGAGGCGCGTGCCTTATACAGTAGGTGATTTGAAAAGTATCTCCGGCTTCAAAGTATAGTGCAGATATTCGTGCACACTATTTCCATGCGCACTGTGTGCTTTTCTTTGTCCTGGAGATTGAGCAAATTGATACTTGTGAGTCTGGCGGCAACACCAAGAGATCTTCAGTTGTTGGCACCAATGTCTTTGTTCCTTATTCCCGCTGAATGAACGCGTCCTGCATGGGCAATATTTCCTTGGATCTTGATTTTCACTGTCGGTATAACGGCGTTTAGCGGTGGGTTAGTTTTAGATCTTTCACGGCGAGCACCGGACAAATAAAACTTGACAAAATGTTGTTAAACGCGCTTGCCTGTAAGTTTTGCGAAACGACACACAAGGAATTATCCGAAGAAAGTTTGAGTAGAGGACGAAACTGGTGACAGCACAGGAATGAAAAAGTAGTCCTTTAGTTGGTCTTTTGTTGCTGCCGAAATAAAGGTCCTTTTAGTAATGAGATCACAAATCAGACGTGGCCCCTCAGCCTGACCGTCTGACTGTAAAGTCTCACTTTGGCTGGGCACGTCTAATATGCTCAGTGTGTTACACCAGCCTGACTCGATGATGCTGTTCTTAGTAAGATTGCGACATCCAAGCTCCGCCCCTCGGGTCTGACGACATCTAGTATAGAGCTTCGCAATAGTACGCACTACTGTTGAAGTTTGCTACGGCTGGATTGCAAACACAAAGTGTGGCGTTTAGTGGAAATGTTTAGCCAATTTTACAGGGAAAACACTGCTAAACTGGCCACTTCAATTATACGTTATAGCGAATATGCAATGCACAGTGTGCTGTCAATATAGCAGCCTCCTACTGAATTTCAACGGAGAGGGGAAATAACGCAGGAAATAAACAAAGTCGTTTAAACGTACATTCAAGCGAGCGAAAACCGTGCCATATGTGTAGCTATATACCTTAAGCTTGTTCTTTCTGCCGTTGTGAAGATTAATGCCCCACCCCTCTGTATGACTCAATACCAATGCTGGTGTTGCACATCAAATGTCAGGACGACATGCAGGTAGACGGATACAGAGCAAAATAAGAAATATGAACCCATAGGAAATAAATATGTGTCGTCTCTCCTAAACAGAAATAATATTACATGGAGTCTTGTTTCTCTTTTCTCAGTGCTCTTTTCTCAGTGCTCAACAACGTCTCAAACGTTATGCAGGTTTGCAGAGAGACCTAAAGTTAGACATTTAAGTATTGCATTTTTTGTGTTTACTAGTTAGGCCACCATTGGTCTGTTTTAGCCGGGATGTTATACGATATGAATGTTCAGTGGGCTAATCTGAACCTAATTAAGTTTTTCAGCTGCATTTTGTGTTATTCGATTTCAGACTGTTTTATTGCTGGTGTACTGGTTATTTAGGACACAGCATGTTTATCACACAGATGACCTAAGCTAAGCAGGTTGCAGCGACAAACCCTGTAACCTGAGGCTGAGTGCACCAGGCAGTCAGCAAGATGCCTCCACAGCGCTCATGGTTTCAAGTTGAGTCAGAGGTTTCATGTGTGTGTGTGTGTGTGGGTGGAAAGAGGTTTCCTGGGCTGTTCCACCATCAGAGGTCTAAGTGGGAGACCAACCTCTCCTTAAAATGGAAACGTTTTTTGCTGTATGTTGCATTTCGTTAAATCTTGCACCTCGAGCCACCAGATGCAAGTGTTCAAACGCGCTAAATATATGGATGGTTATTCAGGGGATTTCTTAATATGTAATCCTTGTGTTAGCAGCCATAGCTGAGTCACAGCATTTTAATATATCAACATAAATCGAAAGTGTAGCGCAGCTTCTCTGCTTGTTGACAGAGAGGGAATTGTTAGAATAGATATGACTCTATTTCCAAGAAATCTCCTTCCTGTCTGTGTCTACACAGATGTCACACATTCTGGATTGAGACATATTGTCACCATGGGAACAGGCAATGTCCGCACAAAGGCTCTGTCTCATCTTGATGGACACTAATGGTGGTTTACCACCATGGAAGCACTGGTCCAAAGTGATCAGGAAGTCATGAATATCCTCCCTCCACTTTCCACTAGCTGATGACAGCCTTTGCGCCAAAAAGGGCTCATTTGTTCTCTTTATATCTCAGTTGGTTTTGAGGAAAGGCATGCTGACCTATTCGCATTGGCCCTGCATCAGTTTTTCTCACACGCTGACACAAATACACTCGACCACAGACACGTCGCTGAATTAGCCTAGTTTACGAAAAGGGGCAGACCTGCATATCAAAGTCTAATTGGATTAGCTGTCTTATTGAGTGGGTTATGCTATAAGCTCACAGATGTCTCTCTAGAGGACGTGCTACACCACTTCCGCTAACTAACTGGCTAATCTTGTTAGGAGCAATGTCATTAGCATAACAGAAACACTTAAAAGAGACTATTTAAACATGTAACTTTTTCAAAAGATAAGAGCTCACACATAATATATACTGAACATTTTTTACGTTTTGATTTCAAGGAAACTACAGAAAAGATAAACCCTGTTACTTTTGCGATTTTTCAATTGAAACCTCTAAAAAGCTAAAAGTTGTGATTGATCCAAACCGTAAATTTGGATTATTATGTTGTTTGTTGTATGTTTTTCAAAAGATTAGAAATTAAACCATCGGTGAGTGGCACTCAAAACTAGTAAAGCAAGTGAATTTGGCAACTTTTTATTATATTGGTTGTTTGGAAATGAATTGTCCTGTCAGTAGCGATAACGCTTTATTGCGTTTGAAAGTAATGTACCAGCTACACTATATTTTACCCTTAAAATAATTAATAATGTTAACAAAAAGGGGGTTTTATCGTGCAATAATGTGTGATTCTCATTTTACTTCGCACCAAAACCAAAATACTCTCCCATCAGTATAACAATCCTACATCACATAGCAGCAAGTGCTTAGAAGAGGATCGGAAACCAGCTCATTTCTGATTATTAGCCTACTGCTAAAAGGCCGTGTTTGGAAGATTGTGTCATCCTGTTGCAAGTTTTTTAAATGAAACCATCACGTGTGTTTTAAAGAGAGACAGAAAGACAGCAGTCAGCAGGTTATTTCCTTTTTCAAGCCTCGCTCTGGATCATCCGCAGTGTTTTTGAATGATTGTGAAAGTCTGAATTCCTCAGCCGTGAGCGGTCTCTCAGATAAACAAGTTAGTCAGAGTTCTTAATAGCGCTTCAAACGGCTTTACGCTCCTGTTTTGGGTTTCTCAGATGTCTTAAAAAAATGTAACTGCATTTATAATATCAACTCCAAACGTTGAGTCGTTTGATTCTCTAACGTTTTTTGGTGTGTGTGTTCAGGGATGCTCTTTATTCTGCTCTGTAAACAGACCTCCACCCTATCTTTCTAGATCACAAGTGTAAAGTGGCAAGTCTTTTCATTTCCAGCAGTTAAGTGTTCTCTGTGTAGCTGGGCCAAACAGCCCTATCTTATTTCAAAGCTTAAATGTGTATTGTGTGTGTATTGACTTTATTGACCTCTTAATGGCTCATTAATGGATCCACAAAGGATGAAAGAGGTTCTTTTCTAAATATAGCTAAGCTTTTTTGGTTTTGCTTTGTCAATCAACAGTCTTTACATATTTTACATTTTTGTTTTGTTTGAAACTATTCTTGAATGGGTCTAACTGAAGCATGTAATTATAGCATAATAAGCTTATTTGTATGTCAGACATGTATGACATTTTACTGTGACAAACAGATACTATTACAGAGATATAAATATAAAGAACAAAAAATACAGCATATTTATATACATATATCTTACCCTGGATCACAAAAACAGTCATAAGTTGCACAGGTATATTCAGCCCAGTTTTACAGCAATTCATACATATTTTACAGGGTGTAATTTTTGCTAAATAGTACGTATTTTCGAAGTTGCCAGTTCTTATAAATTTGTACGAATTACCTACACCTAAGTCCCTGCGGTTTAGACAAATCGTACAAAATCATATGAGTGACATCGTACGGATGAGCACGAATTTTCCATCTCATACGAATACGTACTAATTGGTCGTGAGACTGTGTTGGTATATAGGCAACAATACAAGGGTCAAAAATATTATTATTTTTTTTATGCCAAAAATAATTTGAATATTAAGTAAAGATTGTGTTCCCTGAATATTTGACATAACATTTTGTTAATTTCCTACTGTACATTTTACATTTTTGATTAGTATACATGTGTTTGGTAATGACTTTTAATACTATGATTTCAATTGCCCTTCACTTAAACCTACCCCTATAGAAAAAAAAATGTATTTCACAAAACACCAATTAGTATGTTTTTTAACACAGGAAGTTTATATATATACACCTACACACACACACACACACACACACACACATATATTATATATGTATTTATTTAAATAATTAGATATACATAGGTAGTATATTGCTACTGAAATGTTCCATCAGGCTGAAAATGGATTCAGTGTGAAACAACACAGTGCTGACTGAAATGAACAATGCTCACAGGTTTATTACTAATGACCTCTTGAATGTTTATATTGCTTGTTCCGTCCAGCCGTCTGTTGACTGTAACCACCAGGTCTGGCTGCTCTGGAAGATTTTGTCCTTTTAAGCCTTTGGTCTCTTAATCACTAAGCTATTTTGGCAACAGCTGTTCTGAGACCTGAATAAATTGAATACTTCCGTCTGGACTGGGCTTTGTGTCTCTCTATCTCTCATGTAACACCCCCATTTACACCCCCACCCCCCACTTGAGCACTTGCTGTCGAGCAGCAAGGAAACCTTTCTGACTTGTAATCATGGGCGTCATTCCTTTTAAGTGGGCACCAGTGGCGGCCTTTGTTCACTTGTGGCCTTGGCAAGATAAGTTGTGACCAAATAATAGTTTTTAAAATACAGGTTTAAGCAACTTAAATAGTAATTACATTTGAGTGACACAAGAGTGAGAATAATCACAGTATTTCAAAGTATATTTGTATGCATGTTTCCATATACTAAATAAATCAATTTGAGGTTGTACGTGCGGTTTGAATGATCACGGCACTTCAGCTTGTAACCCAAGCTAGCTGACACAGCCATCAAACTCTAAAGTTTTGCATCTAAACATAGTTGTGCACAGTCTGTAATCCTGCTGGAAGTAGTGTTACTGACATACCCTCCAGGCTAATAGTAGATTGCATGATATACATGGATGAACAGATAATTATGCAACATGATTAAAAATATCATCACTATGGAGATATTTAAAACCGTCAATAGACACATGCACACACTCGTTTATGTACTTCCCTCTGGACGATTTCATGATTTCTTCGTTGACAGAGCGCATCAGATCTTTAGTTTGACAGAAATCTTTCTTGCTTTTTTTCATGCTGTTTTGTGAAAAGTGGCTTTTCTGTATCTGTTGCCGGTTCTAAATTTAAAGGGCATTGTGTTGTTTATTAGCTTTCTGTGGCTTCCTCTGCTTATGTGTACCAAAAAGAGCTTCTTAGAAAATAGAGCCGGTGTCATTTGCACAGTAATCTTGTGAGTGGGTCGAAACTGGTGTTCAGCATGTGGTGGGTGTGTGTGTGAGGCAGACCATAATTTATTTTGATCAGCCTGTCCGTTATCTCTTTTCTGTTTCCTTGTAGTCTGATAGCCGCATTTACAGTAAGTTAGTTGCACTTTGCAAATGTCATCCAACTTATGTTGGTGCTAGATCCGTATAGTCTTAATCTTCAATTGCACAACGATAATAGCAGGATTGTAATTATAGTAACTTTGTTTTATCAGCTCAGACCCTCGACCATTAGGTGAACAGTTCTAAACACCATAAAAAGATTGATCCAAAGTCGCATTCATTGTGAATCACAAATATAGGCCTGAAAGTATTATGATTATACAAAGGTGTTTTCAGTCGACCTGCTGAATTTGCAAACAGACTGAGGTTGTGTTATAATTTGCTGAGTCATTGAGGTAGATTGTGGTTTCTAACAGCTGAATTACTGCAATAAAAACAAAAGAAGCAAATGCCTGATGCATGACTCTATTTGCTTCTTTCAGACTTGGCATCTATCTTTTATAAAATTAAGACTGTAACCATGTCTTGAACATTAATTATATTATATATTATTATATTAGTTGTAAAAAGTTGTATAATTAAATAATATTAGTAAAAGAAATAAAAAAAAATAAATAATATTAGTAAATAATTCAATTATTTTAAATGTAGGGTATAAAGAAAAACTGTTTGCAAATGTTTTTTTCACTCTTATTTGTATGCCTGTGTCAAATGCAAAATGGCTAAATGTTATGTGATATATTTAAAACTATTCAAGTAATGAATCATCTGTTAATTGTCTCCTCAGTGCGGTTAGCCTGACCCTGTGTAACATATACAGTTGCAAATCGAGGTGTCAGTTTGATCAGATGCAAGGACTAAGCTAACAGACTTATCTTGGACTAATCGGTTCACTACGTAATGTTACATATAAGAAATTTGACATAAAAGTACCCAATTGATTAACTTCCCATTCTGCTGAGTAGAAAGTCTCTATTTAGAGGAAATTTAAGACTATTACTTAATCTTCCAGCAGACAACACATCGCTTGCCTCAGCACTTTTCTCAAAGTTTCTCAACGCAACATTGAGTCCTTCCACATGAATGCTGTAGTCATGTAAGCAAAATAACCGAGATTCTCCAGAGAAAGACAGGTTTTGAACTTTTAGTATATCAGACAGGGGGCGAAACAACTGCGGAAAGTCATAACTGCGCTTGCTGAGTCATTTTAAAAGTGTCATGCATTTTCTGTGGTATGACCTATTTTTGTAGGTTTCTGTTAGCTGTACTTTTTTAGACATTTGTAATATATAATTATTCTTTTTTTAATTTGAATTGCAAAATCTGCATTAATTGAGTTGATTACGCTTAAACCAATATATGCCGTGAAAAGTTTAATATAATTTTAGACAGCAAATATTATATAGACATAGGAAAGAAGTGTCTCTCTGTCTCTGAATGGTTAAACGGGGTATTTTCTAATATTCCCTATCGTCTATGGCTATGCTGTAGACTAGAGAATGATTTCACAAAATGTAAAAAAAGTCAGTTATAAGCTATAGTTATAAGAGTTGTAAGCCATGAGCCAAACCAACCTAATGTTGTATATTTTACAAATTTACATGACTAACTTAAAGAAAAAAACAATAAACAAATTTAAATTGAGACAAAGGTACGAGACTGTGTATATAAGGACCTTAATGAGGAAAAAAACTGTCCCATGAGGCATTGCAAATGATATAGGCATAATAGAAATTAACTACAATTTGAGAAATATAAAACTTTTAAATTTAATATAATTATTATATATATAAAAAAAACAATATATTTTAATTTTTTTTGTGAAACATATATATGATGCAAATATATAAGCAGAGTGAGACTGACATACTTTTGGGTGACTTTCTGATTGGTGGAGATTTCTCTGTAGAATCATGGGTAATGTAGTTTTTCACCAGGAATATATTAAACACAATATATTACCTTGTAACTCACAGTAGGTCTATCTATAAGATACTGAAAATTAATATTCATATAAATAAAAGTATTGTTTATTTAGATTTTCATGTCCGGATCAGAATGTTGAATTTTGAATGAGAGAGTAAAGAAAATCTGATTGTTATGATAACATTTAATCCAACAGCAAAAGAAAAAAAACGATAGCGTTCACATGACTTTCCAAAACAGGAACAAATTATGAGAGATCCATTGTGACAGACTGTGGAAATGCATTATCACTGTGAAATGTGTAAATGCATATTATTATTGCAGAATTTAAAAACAAAAATAATGAATCATCCCAATATTACTATGCTAAACTGGCCACATTACATAAGGGTTTCATAGTTATGCAAATTACAATAAAGGACACAAAGGTCCTGCGATCAACATGCGCCGTTACAAAAGCATTCTGAGATCAAGATAATTGGTGTGGTATATGCGGTAAGGTTTTCCTTGAAATCACACACACACACGCCAGGGGCACCTCCATGTTTGAGTTTCCTGCAGAAAGCGAGACATGAACTCAACACAGAGTTGAAAAATGTAACAATGTGGTCTCTCTTCAATCATATAGAAGAGCAAGCACATGACTGTTAAGAAACTGCTCCTTCGCAGAGCACAGGCGTGGGATATTCTCTTTCTCAGACTCTTGGATGAGTCATCCATGGTTTCTTAGGCTTTCTTTCACGAGGCGTTTAAAAAGTTTATACTTTCAATTCAATTAATAACAAGTACAGTACCTCATGATTGTTTCATGAAGCCGCAGACCTCGTGAACGACTGATCAGTGTCTTTTCATTGCGGTCCAATCAATGCGATTACTTGTTTTACTGTAGATATTACAGGCTTCCAGCAGTAGTTCCCACAAAACCGAGCTAGATTTGATCACATTCGGCCGCTTTCACGGGCCATTGCTGTTAGGCTATATTAAGCGAGACACATTGCAAATTCCATCCCACTCCCAGACACGTAAGCAGCTTTTTTGAGTCAGCTCCGTTTCTCTCTGAATCACATGCCTTTCATTATATATGTGATGAAACCCGAGGCCAAATGGAATGAGTCAAACATTGCTTGACGTTAAAGTTTAGAGAGAGACAGCAAAACAAGGTGAAAGGAGAAAGAAAGTGTAAAAGTTTATGCTCAATTCCCTGGAGGGGAGAGGGAAGCAGCCGTTGTTGTCACAGTTACAGCTCTGCTAAAGCCCTCAGAGATGAGGAGCATGAGAGGCTTTCACAAGCAAGCTCTTCCTCATTAATTGCCGTTGTCCCTCGACACTTTCTCTCCTGTTGTCCCCTGCTTCCTCATGCAGCTGGGCAAACAAAAAAACAAACAAATGTGCGGTCTTTTCCTCGTTATGAAACGAATTTGAAATGTCTGAAGTTTATTTGAGGATTTAAGCATTAACACATTTACCACTGTGTTTTTTTCAGGCGATGCCAGCTGTAGGTTGACTTCTATTTTTTTGGGGACTGAACTTTGGCATGAATTCCAGTCTGTGAGACCACAAAGGTTTAGCACAACGTAGCTCATGTGATTTACTCTTCACACCCCGGTGACCAGCATTAGTGGAGAGAGACGCACAGGGAAGGTGTGGCTCAGTGGTTGCTGTCATGAAAGCAAGAATTCTTTTGTGGTGACATTACAACATTTTGAAAAGTGTACAAGCTTAGACAGCATTTTACACTGGGAGTCCCTAAAAAACCTGTTTGGTTTTGGAGAATTGTTATTAATCAGCATAAATTTGGCTTCTGTGGATGCAATAAAGTCATGCTAGTTAACATCAACAAAGAATTAGCTATATATTTGTGACAGGTTTTATTTATGTAGTTAGCTAACATTCATTGTTTACATCAACTCAGGTCCATGACAAAATACAACAATGTTAAAGGAAATCTTCACCCCAAAATGAAAATTTTGTCAAATTACGTAAGACCTACATTCATCTTCGGAACACAAATTAAGATGAAATCACGTCAAATACATTTTTAAGTTACCTCCAAAATGGGGGAAGACGTAAATCAGGGGAGAAGAGTGGTGAATTATGTTATTTTTTAAAAGCCTGCATTTGCGTTGTAATATTCTCTAAAATAGCCGAAGACGTAAGTCAAGGGAGAAGATTATTTTTGTTTTTATTGCACAAAAAAAAATATTGTTGTAGTGCGAAACTGGAGTTGATCCTCTAATGTCACATGGACTTTTTTTACTGGGGTTTTTATTATGTTTCTTAATCTGGGATCATTTCAGTTGTATTGCTGTCTATGGAGGGACAAGTGGCTCTCTGATATCATTTAAAATATCTTAATTTGTGTTCTGAAGATGAACGAAGGTCTTATGTGTTTGGAACGACATGATGGGTGATTAATTAATGAGAGAATTTTCATTTTTGGGTGAACTAACCCTATAATGTTAATAATTAACTTTACCTTTAATTAATAAATGCTTTCATTTTCTTAAATAATGTTAACGAACAAAACCTTAATGAAACAATGTGCCACTAAAATATCAGTAACAAAATGTTAATGAATTAAGATTTGTTTATATATTTTTGCATGAATGAATGCTTCAATGCAGGGTAGACAGGTTTCAGTCTATTTGGTCGTGGCTAAGAAAAAAGTCTGCTTACCATCAGTAAACACGATAACCAAAAATTCTGGGAAATTAGAGGAGAAGTGTTAAAACAAGGAACGGGCTTGGCTTTTTTTTTTTTTTTAGTTTCTTTCTGTTTTGTGGGCGGTTTGGTTTTTCAGAAGGTAGGGAAACCACTACTTCTGCTGTGTGTATTTAAGCATCTGACACTGATGCGCCCTTAAGAGGGAATTTTCTTTTTATTCAAATTCTAATTCTGGACATATTCAGTTGTATATGTAGTATTGCAAAAGAAAGTCTACTGTGTTTTGCTACAGATATCCTCATTTTATTAGTACAGATATCTGATCTATTAGCCTTTGCTACTGAGCATATACTATAACTGCAGAGGAATTTTTGGGAAGTGACCAGATCTTGTCAATGGGAACCCATGAGATAGGGCCGGGACAGCAGTCAGGACTCAGGATGCAATTATCAGGCTTTCCAGTTCAGACAGGGCCCATCCTAGAGTACAAGGATTTCCTCTAGGGCTACACTTCCACAGGCGTCAGTGGGAAACAGGAAGCAAGGAGCCACAGAGTCCTTTAGCTCCTACAGACCTATATATTTTCAAATAGTTCTCATTATATCTGTAGTGAATGTTACAACCTATATCTAACCCAAACAATTAAACCGCGACCACGGTGTGACAGGCATCTAGATTGTCTCTTTCCTGTAAAAGCAGAAAATCTCGAGTGCTGTTTTGATCACACCTTGTGCCACTGAAACAAAAGTAAAGATAAGTTTCAGGTTTTGCCCCAACATTTGGCATCTTAGTCAATGATTGATAAATATTTAGTTCATGGCATCACAGAATGACGCGTGGGGACTTTCCAACTCAGAAAGGTTTCAGTTTCGAAAGAGAGTTTGTTTGAAACCTGCCCTCCATTTAATCACAAATAAAACACGCTAAAGTGGCAATTTAATGTGTGTTTGTGTGTAGCTGTCTTCCTCTATATTGTAAGTTTTGGCGCTCTGCTCTTGTTTATTTTGGTATCCGCGGAATGTCTTCCTGTCATGACATTTCAGTGTGATCCTGTCAGCCATTCGAGAGGAAGGAGGGGAAGGATGTTGTTTGTGCTTATATCTGTATGTGAGATAGATACAGCTCAGACATTTAAAGCATTAGATTATCTAACATACATTCTTATGTCTAGGGGCATGTAAATGTTTTTGACATTGCAGTAATGCATTTGTTAATGACTACAATGTATGTATTATTATTATTATTATGTAGTATTATTTTCATCAGTGGATTTTAAAGTGCCCCTATTATAGACTTTTGAAAACGAGCTTTCATGAAGTGTGTAAGTGAATGAAAACATCCTGCACAGTTTTACATATGAAAGTGCGCCGTGTATAAAGTTATTGTCCCTCAAAAGGAAGAGTCGACTCTGAATCACAGAAACGAGAACGTGGTTTCATGTTGACGTCTAGATGCCCTTTTTTGGAGCGTTAAAAGCTCACAAACACTGCTTTTAATCAAATCAACCAATCACTCGAGGGGTTTGGAAAAATTAATCATTTCATGAAACATTTGGAAGTCGTTGAACAAATAAGGTAAAAATAAATGCATATTATAAGAAAATAAAAGTACTTTTTGACCTTGCACACGTGTCAAATTGTTTGGGACTCCCAAAACCAAAATATCAACCTTTCATAACCCATAATATGGGCACTTTAACAATAAATTATATTACATTCATAAAACAATTACATGCTTAATGCAACATTTTTTTATCTTGAATGTTAGAATCCATCTTAGATGTCGTGTTTCTTGCGATATGGAATGCTTTTATCTCATTTTGTTGCTTTTTTTGTCTTGACATCAGCCTTTGGTCCCCATCTACTTTCATTATAGTGCAGCTTGGACATTCTGCTAAAGTTCTCATTCTGTGTTCTACTGAAGAAAGAAGCTCGAATGTTTTTGGGATGACACAAGGGTGAGTAAATGATGACAGAAATGTTATTTTTGTAAGAGCTATTGCTTTAAAGAGACTCCATGGACACAATTGTTTATACAGTTTTCACATTTATAAATAATTTGTTTACTATATGTTAGTTTATGCCTGCTGGCTAAGAAGACGCTTGTTATGATTTATGTTATTTTGCATCACCTCTCAACTCTATTATAGTATTACAGAAGGCTTTTATCATCCTTTCTCCAAATGTAACAGAGGCTCAGCAGTATCCAAAGACAGCTTGTTAGCTTAGGGTTGTGGCAGCAGGCTACATTGTATCTATCTCTGATGAAACTCTCTGTAACGCTTCACGGTGGTATTTATAATACTGAAGGTCTTTCTTTCCCGTTCTGTCCTTCTCCATCTCTCTTTCTCTCTAATCTTTCTGCTCTCGACTCTCTCTGGGACTTTCTGTCTTGCACTTTCTGTCACTCACTGAATGATTCTGCTTTTCCCATTGCAGCTCATCAAAATTGCATGCTTGTGACATCTGAGCGGGTTCACGCTCTCAAAGACATACTTTTTCCAGTACAGAGCTCCAGCTGGGAAAAAACAGAGCATGCCTTATATGATGCAATCAAAATATCATCCTATCAGTGAGATTAAAATGATACTGACTGAGACTATCAACAAAACATGAAAGGTTCTGCGTTTCTTTGCCATTAGCAGGAATATATAGTCCCCAAAAATGAAAGGCCTTTAAGAAGAAAGTTTCCTACCAATTATATGATTTAAAAAAAAATGTTTGCGAAATCTTCATGGAAATACCACATCATTTTGATGGTGCAAATATGTGTGCTGTGTGGAATCCTGTTTCCAGGATATTGTCTTCCTAGTAATTTCCTCATTTTAACCAGAGCGGTTTCACAATGAGCTGTCAACACACATAAGCAGAGGTGGACGTGAAGGTCTAACATGTCCATAACAAACCGGCTGCAAATGGCTCGTTCAACTTTTGACCCGGAGAACACTTACCTAACTGACCTGCAGCTGACTAAACACCTTTTACCACCGTGACAAAGCAACTAATTAGCTTTTAGATGTTATATAGGATACATTCCTAAATGGATAGTTCACGAAGTTTTAGTTTCATAAATCCACTCTGACTTTTTGCTTTTTGCTTTCTCTAATGAGGAAGGACGCTAAAGCAAAGGCTAAGAAATGAGTGACTAATTTGCATCTATATTTTACACAAAGCTTGTATTTGTTATTATTGTCATATGGAGGACTTTTATGACATTTTATAGCACTTTTGCATAGTTTTTAAATCCTGTTATTTTAATTATTATTATTATTATTATATTTATTAAAGTTTTAAATAATTTTTTTGTATTTTTGCTTTTATTTTTAGAATATTTTAATATTAGTTTTAATAATTGTATCTGCTTTTTTCATTTCATTATATTTATTTTTATCTTTATTTTATATAATTTATTTTCGATAAATTTATGTAATTTTCCAAGGTTTTCTCATTTAAGTTTTTCTCATTTTAAATCCTTTTTTATCAAACATATTTTTATTTTATTTTATTTTATTTTTTTTATTATTTTGCTTCTAATTAACAACAACAACAACAAAATAGTTGCAATGGTTTTAGTTCTATTAAACTATAACAATGCTGAATCTCCTGTTCCCATTCATTGTAATTCTGTTCAAATACAGTGACCAGGAAATCCTTTTATATTTCACTGAAGAAATGTCATAATGGCTGAACGGCTCAATTATTAGTTTCCATCTGCGTTTGGAATATTTGATAGCAGGTTTGTGTACCGATAGTCACCATAGTGACTTCTCAACCGTGCTTTGTTTTTCCCAGCCCGATGTGTCGACATAGTTCCTGTAGGCAGTGAGAAGGTTGAGCAATCCCAGGGCCATTGCGTAACCCTGCCCTTCTCCCTCTCAGGTGCGATCTCCCTCCCTCTCTCTTTCAGTTCGTGCCTGTAAGTCAAGCTCTTCTAGACACGCGAGACATGCGGCTAGCGGAGGTGAGGTAATGCTGTGTACATACAGTGTATCTAGCCCCCGGGGGCTTGGCAGGGGGAGGGGAGAAGTCTTGCACAACCGACGGTCTTTGGATCTCAGAAGCTTCTGCTCAGGAGGTCACAGTAATAATGCCATGACTGTAAACAGAGGGCAGCACTGGGTTTAAGCAGCGAATGAGCTGTAATGGTAGCCATGGAATTAGACGATCAAAGAGAGAAAAAGGCATGAAGGAAGGCTTGAGGGTGACACACTCAAGATTAATGAAATTATTATTATTACATTTTCCATTTGCACCGTGCTGAAATGCCCTACTTTCAAATAGCAGTGTGACATTTTTTTAAAAGCCCGAAAGTACTTGCAAACGACTTGCTGTTACAGTATGTCAAACTAAAAAGACCTCTGAGTGCTTTGAGTGAGAAAGTGTGCGTGCATTAAATCTGTCTGATGACACAACAGGCAGATATCACTGTACAATATGTGATCATATGCAATTCCAGGCAATAGCACTGTCTCTCACTGCAATAAAAGCGGGCCCGTCTTCAACCATGCCGTAACGATCTGCAATCACTGCGCAACGATGACCAACAGTGGAATGCTCACCTCTCCGCAAGCTCACGTAAACTGAGCCAACTCGGATAAATGAAGGAGGGTCAGTCATGTGGTAAACGTGACAACAGGGAGAAAAAGCGCTTTTTTAAGTGATTGCATGGGAGTTGCAGGATGTGAGTCAGGTGAGACTGATGTTGACACAGTTAGCAAAAGACACCGATGTGAAGTCAGATGGGTGCAAGGCTCTTAACAGCGTACAGTTGGGTATCAAAAAAGCTGATTTGAGATCAGGTTTGAGGGTAAACATTCTCAGCAAGCAAAGCAAAAGGCCTTTGCTTTGTAAATGCGTCTGTGACACAGGTTGTTAATGGTTACATGCTTCATTTAACATATGCATTTTTTCAGTTCATGTCTCTGGGAATCAAACCCATGACCTTTGTGTTGCTTGTACTTTGCTGTACAGTTTGAACTACAGATATCAGATCACAACTCAGTGGAGAAGGTGATTTTATGCCAATTATCTACCTTAAAAGTGGTAACTTATAATATATATACTCAATAATATTTTTATTCTCAATAATATAATGATAAACCAATGACATTTTAATGCCAAAACAGGAATCGGTTCACTGCCTGGATAGGGCAGCCTTTAAAGTCTCATAATAATGGTCTCAGAAGCTCATTATTATTTTTTTGTTGTTGTTTATAATCAAGATTTTGGTTAAACTCATTTCATTAAGGATGAATGCTGCAGGTCACTTGGTTTTAGAAGAGAACAATTGTTTACTTAGCTTTTGTGGAAAAGTGAAGCAATACCAGGAGGTAATTTAGACAGTAATTCACAAAGCACAAGGTACATAGGAAGTGCACCTCAGGCTAAAGTGGAAATCTCTTTGTTTTTTACGGTCGCTCCTGTGGTTTCCAAAAAAAGGAAGTAAAAAGAAACATTCAGGGTTTCCCTTCTTCTCATGAACAAAGCCTGAACAAGCTTTTTTTGTCTGAGAGTGAAGTCTTCGCAGTGATTGGTATTCCCCTATTAAGACTGACAAGTCTAAATCTGGCTGGCTTAGTTTTAGTGGTTACATTCACTGGAAAAAGTTGCATAGGAGTTTTATGTGGGCCGCTGTTTGAACCTGTCAGAAAGCATTAGTCATTCCATGAATCGCAGTGTCATAATATTGGATGAATAACCATACCTTTGGGTTCCTCTTTGGCTTTTTTCATGACCCTAGTTGACCTCCATTGCAATTTGTGGCTATTTTATTGACTTTTATTTCCTGGATAATCTCTAAAATTACCCTTTAACTACAATTCAGTAGATGCTTTTGGCTCAGGGTTTGCATTCATAAGTGAGCGAGTGAAAATCGTAGACACTGTTTTTAACAGTCTTATGCTTTGATTTATTGCCTTGTTTTGTTTCTAAGATTGTGCTTTCCTTCCTGAAGATGGCAGCTTGTGATTTGTGCAGAATTGCCTGAATGTATGAGTCACTCTACAAGCATTTTACAGAGACCTAACTGTCGCTATATGAACAGTCTGTGGAGCACCAAAGGCTTCAAAATGTCATATTAGTGTAGAATGTAGCACAGCCGTGTTCGCCAACACACTCTTGCTTTTAGTTGAAACAGACACAGCCCATAGGGCTTTTTCTATCATGAGGTGTATGCAGCACACAAACACACACGGACTGCCTCTTCATGTGACTCAAGCTGAAACTGACATAGGAAAGACTTTGTGTAGAGATACAGATTAAATCAGTTTATCTTAGTTTTACATAGCGTTTGATTCCATGCAGGGAAACACATCTTCTGATGCAGTGTTTTTTTTACCTTATTTATGGTGATTTCCCAAGACTCTGATTAGATGACATTAGATGCACAACAATGATGAAATGATCTTTATGAATTGTTAGTTTGATATTAAACACCACTGCTGAATCTTTCTGTGTGCCAGAGTCATTGACTTATTAAAAAAAATTGCATACTCTCTAAGTAGTTTGTTTTTTCTTTAATAAGTATTTTGCAACTTTTAAAAATGTTATAATATGAATGTTATCATGTTGACCTATTAATGTCAGTTGTGTAATCCAGGTCATTTTTGCGTGCTATTTTATGAAAACTGAATTTTCCCTACAACTTTGTAGAGAGATATGCATATGCCTGAATCACTTAATCGGCCATTTAATTCAAAATACAGATTTTTTTTCATGAATTCTATTTGGGCATGTGGTTAGGAGATGTGCAACATTTGATTCTACATGGCTGAGTGCATAGTGCACAGTACATAGTGTGTCATTTGGGACACAGCTTTTTGTACCAAAGTGCTATGCAATTGTAATCATTATTTTACAATTTAGATGTAAAAAGCAAAAACGTCTAAGATGCAAGAAGACACGCAGATGAACCATAAACGACTAACAAACAGATTT